>OW240915.1:76812474-76823099 GCA_933207985.1 Pelobates cultripes
GAAAGAAAGATTAGGAGGAGGGGGAAGAACGAAAGATTACGAGGAGGAGGAGAAGGAAGAAAGATTAGGAGGAGGAGGGAAGAAAGAAAGATTAGGAGGAGGAGGAGAAGGAAGAAAGATTAGGAGGAGGGGGAGATGGAATAAAGATTAGGAGGAGGAGGGAAGAAAGAAAGATTAGGAGGAGGAGGGAAGAAAGAAAGATTAGGAGGAGGGGGGAAGAAAGAAAGATTGGGAGGAGGGGGGAAGAAAGAAAGATTGGGAGGAGGAGGAGAAGGAAGAAAGATTAGGAGGAGGAGGGAAGAAAGAAAGATTAGGAGGAGGAGAAGGAAGAAAGATTAGGAGAAGGGGGAGAAGGAAGAAAGATTAGGAGGAGGAGGGAAGAAAGAAAGATTAGGAGGAGGAGGGAAGGAAGAAAGATTAGGAGGAGGGGGGAAGAAAGAAAGATTAGGAGGGGGAAGAAAGAAAGATTAGGAGGAGGGGGGGAAGAAAGAAAGATTAGGAGGGGGGGAAGAAAGAAAGATTAGGAGGGGGGGAAGAAAGAAAGATTGTGAGGGGGGGAGAAAGAAAGATTGGGAGGAGGGGGGGAGAAAGAAAGATTGAGGGGGGAGATTGACATTCATCACACACACATACACACAATGGACCCCTTGCACACAGAAAAACACACAATGCATTACACACACAGACACACATACACAAGCAATGCAACCGTTACACACAATGCATCCCTTACACATACAGAAACACACCTTGCAGCCCTTACACATACAAACACAATTTCACACAATGCATTCCTTACACACATATCAGGACATCCCCTACACACTCCACCCCCTGTGAACAAACTCATTGGTGGAACATGAAGGTGGACCCTGGGACCCAGACCTTGAGCTGTGTAAAGGGCCCCCAAAAAATGGAGCTGCTTCCCATTCTCCCAGAACATTGATTTTTGTGACCACAGTTACAAACCGCCTCCAGAGAGCCTGTTCTGCACCAGACCAGTGGAGCCAGACTGCAGCTAGAGCCCATCATCATCCTCATCTGGTTGTAAGTAGGCAATCTAGTATATTATTCGTGGCACTAAGCTCTAATTTACCTCACATTAAAGAAACACAATAGTCCCCAGAACCACTGCAGCTTAATGTAGTGGTTCTGGTGTCTATAGCCTGTCCCTGCGGCGGCACTGCAGCACTGGCGTTAGTTACCATGGCAAATCATATGGGTGGGGCATTGTGATGTCACATGTGGGGGGGGCAGCAAACTTTACTTTTGCCTATGGCGGCAAAAATCCTTGCACCGGCCCTCGGTGGAGGGGGCTGTGTGAGCTGTGGCCGCACAGTGCCCCATGGTAGTTACAGCTCACACAAGCAAACAGCTGATAAACTGGCCGCACGGAGGAAAAGTGGGGTGGAGCTAAGCAAAATTGGGGCGGAGCCAAACTGGCACTGGGGGCGGGGCTTAATATGGCCCTTACCCACTGCTGTTAGGAGGTCTGCTTCTCCACAGGCTTCAGAGAAGGACTTCAGGGAATCCAGTCCTCCTCCATCAAACTGTCTGTAAGTAAGAGTGTGTGTCTGTGTGTGTGTGTGAGACTGTGTGTGTGTGTGTCTGTGTAACTGTCTGCCTGTAACTGTGTGTGTGCGTGTGACTGTATGCCTGTAACTGTGTGTGACTGTCTGCCTGTAACTGAGTGTGTGACAGTCTGCCTGTAACTAAGTGTGTGACTGTCTGCCTGTAAATTTGTGTGTGGGGCTGCAGGGATTTTGTAGAAGGGGGCGGGGGTTTTGTATTGGGACAGGAGTCTTTATAAGGGGGATAAGCAGGGGATTTGTGGAAGGGGGTTCCGGGGGTTTTGTAGACGGGGCAGTACAGGATTTGTAGAAGGGTCAGGACAGAGGTTTTGTAGGAGGGGAAGAGCAGGACAAGGGTTTTGTATAAGGGGCTGACATCGGTTTTGCAAAGTTTACAAATTGTATAAAAAACAATAACATTTTTTACAGATTTTTTTTTTTTGGGTGGGGGAGGGGGGTGCCAAGCTCAGGATCTGCCCTGGGTGCCAAATGCTCTAGGTACGCCCCTGACCATACTTCACAGTTGGGATGAGGTTTTGATGTTGGTGTGCTGTGCCTTTTTTCGCCACACATAATGTTGTGTGTTTCTTCCAAACAACTCAACTTTGGTTTCATCAGTCCACAGAATATTTTGCCAGTACTGCTGTGGAACATCCAGGTGCTCTTGTGCAAACTGTAAACATGCAGCAATGTTTTGTTTGGACAGTAGTGGTTTCCTCTGTGGTATCCTCCCATGAAATCCATTCTTGTTTAGTGTTTTACGTATTGTAGATTCGCTAACTGGGATGTTAGCATTTGCCAGTCACTTTTGTAAGTCTTTAGCTGACACTCTAGGATTCTTCTTCACCTCATTGAGCAGTCTGCGCTGTGCTCTTGCAGTCATCTTTACAGGACGGCCACTCCTAGGGAGAGTAGCAGCAGTGCTGAACTTTCTCCATTTATAGACAATTTGTGTTACCATGGACTGATGAACAGCAAGGCTTTTGGAGATACTTTTATAACCCTTTCCAGCTTTATGCAAGTCAACAATTCTTAATCGCAGTTCTTCTAAGAGCTCTTTTGTGCGAGGCATCATTCACATCAGGCAATGCTTCTTGTGAAAAGCAAACCAAGAACTGGTGTGTGTTTTTTAAAGGGCAGGGCAGCTATAACCAACACCTCCAATCTCATCTCATTGATTGGACTCCAGTTGGCTGACATCTCACTCCAATTAGCTCTTGGAGATGTCATTAATCTAGGGGTTCCACCTGCACTATGAATGTTTACATGGTGTGTTCAATAAAAATATGGCAACATTTCATTCTTTGTGTGTTATTAGTTTAAGCAGACTGTGATTGTCTATTGTTGTGACTTAGATGATGATCAGATCACATTTTATGACCAATTTGTGCAGAAATCCATATCATTCCAAAGGGTTCACATACTTTTTCTTGCAACTGTATATACTAAACCGTGATTTTAAAAAGAAATTGTGGCCGTGGAGTGTCCCTGCAAGAGTTTCCTTGTGGTCCCTTGGCGCTACTTTATGACTCAAAGCACTGCAGCCATTGCTCTAAGCCATAAATTGAGCACCGGGACTGTGAGTGAGTTCTTAAAAGGTTACTCTAATGTTGCACATACCGTTTTTAATCCCTTGATTGCCAAAATTGTAACTCCACCTACAGCTGCATCATGGGGTGTCATTATCCATTCTAGAACTAGAGTTCTGAGCTCGTTACTGTCAATTCTGTGCAATTGTCCTGTAATCTGTCAGTGGCCAACAGAATCCAGAAGCTTGTCACCAGTGAGCAGAGTAGTTCCAGAGCCTGGCAGGGACTCAGGTAAGAGTGCAAACCATTACTAATCATTTTGTTTTACTAAACAACTTTCAGGGGTGGTTGTAGTTGTTATGATGCTTGGAGAAACCCATTAAAGTAGTCTGCTTCCAATACTGGTGCAGACGAAAACACTACCACACCAGGCAATTAGGAAAGGCTCTTCACTGGGCCACCAAGGAAAAGTAAGCAAGAGGAGGAAAAAAAACTAAACTCAGACACTACACACACAACATTCAACCTCCTCTGCACACAACACTCACTTACAGAAACAGAGCCCAGGGCGCTAGGAGGGGGTCCAAGTCTGGCAGCCTGCCAAGGGTCATGGACCACCTTAATCCAGCTCTGGATCTAAAGGTTTCTCTTTTTTGATTGGAAAAATGACAATTTCTTAAAATGAGGATCATGATACCTTATACAAACCACAGTACAAGCTCTTACCTCAGGGAAACAGACAGACTCTGCATGTGGAGAAGCAGGTGCCTCCACCAAGCTGGCGTGCTTTTTTATATTTAATTTAGGGAGGCCCTGAGTTTAAATAGGGAGAACACTACAGCAATAGGACTGCTTGTTTGTATACCTAATTTATATTGTTACGTTAATGTATTTTATATTTCGTTGTCTGATCAGTGCATATGTATTAGCCAGTTGAATGAAGATATATAAAATAAAATGCTAAAGCTTACAATTAATCTTTGCACAAACGTATCTTTTATTGAAATGCTATTAAAAACATGATTTGTTATAAAAAATACAACATAAAAAGGGCTACATTTGTCAGATTACATTACAGAAAACCTAAAGTATTAATGGGAAGGAAATGTAGAAAGTTTACAGTAAGATTCCATCTAGAAGTTTTTGTATCAAAAGGCACACAGAGCAGAAAGGAAACAAGTCAAACATTTTCTACTGAGAGTTAACCAAGTTACAATGAAAGGATTAAAAAGCCCCTTGTAAATCGTTTCCGTATTTATCTGTCTGAAAAATAACTGCTAATGAGCCAAAGCATTCGGTTCCCTGTCTGATAGTTCATGCAAATAGTATTGAAAGTATTGAGGGAAAATTTAAATAGGTTTATTTTTAACCTTCGTGCGCTTGTTTAATTTATTGGATTTGGCTCCTCTCTAAAATGAAAAAAGCCCATTAAAGTCATCTTGTATCCAGCTCCATGACAAACTCCTTTCAGCAGCCGCTCCAACCTCTATGAGTCATCAGTTGTGAGGATTTTAGTCCAATCCAATGCTTCTCAGAAAGTTGTGAGCTGCAATTGCCATGAATAAAATCCAGTTCATTAAGAGAGTTTTACAGCTGCATGATGACACTGAATAAGAAGACCTTTGATTTTGTAAGATTTTCTATGAACGTGTCTCAAGTGGCAAAATCAGGAGACTCTCTGCTCGATATAATAACAAGACTGGGCTATACTGGATAAGGTGTTTAGAGTTTCCCTTAAACACTAAAATATCTCCACATGCAATGTATATTTTCCAGTTATTTTCCTACACTTTGCAGTCCCATGGTTAATTCCTGATAATTCAAGGTTTAATGAATAACCAGAGTTGTGAAGAGGGCAGCAGCAAATGTATTTAAAGGACCACTATAGTGCCAGGAAAACATACTCATTTTCCTGGCACTATAGTGCCCTGAGGGTGCCCCCACCCTCATGGCCCCACTCCCGCCGGGCTGAAGGGGGTTAAACACTTACCTTTCTCCAGCGACGGGCTCCCTCTGTGCTGGAGACTCTCCTCCTCCTTTCCCCGTCATCGGCTGAGCCGCGTGCGCATTCAGTCAGTCTCATAGGAAAGCATTATCGATGCTTTCCTGTGGATGCTGGCGTCTTCTCACTGTGAAAATCACAGTGAGAAGCGTGGAAGCAGGGCCGGATTAACATAGGGGCTGATGGAGCTGCAGCTCCAGGCCCAGGCCCATGGAATAGGCCCATTGATTTAAAAAAATAAAATAAAATAATTTTTTACATTTTTTTTTTTTTTACATTTTTTTTTTTCACACACTACTCTTAGGGATTCCACCTGGCTTTTATTTTATTGGCACAGCCAGTATTTGAGGCTTCCTGGCTGGTGCCAATTGCAGTGATACTGGCAAAATAAATGCTGGTATTTTTCTCAGTATAAATGGAGATTACTCTGCAATACCAGCACTGGCCAGTAGGGGTCACTGTGTGTGGAGAGAGGCAGGGATAGGAAGTTTCAGCATATCCCTCCCTGCCTCTCTCTACT
The DNA here is from genome assembly GCA_933207985.1 of Pelobates cultripes. Lineage (NCBI taxonomy): Eukaryota > Metazoa > Chordata > Amphibia > Anura > Pelobatidae > Pelobates > Pelobates cultripes. Next base: position 76,818,097 of record OW240915.1, read on the forward strand.
CACTGATCTGCAGGGGTGCAGCTACAGAGAGTCCAGACAGCAACTCCCAGCCTGCAGAGACAGCCTACAGCTCAGGGAAGTAAGGGATAGGGGGGAAAGGCTGCAAGGGGACATATACTGAGACACTAAGGGACATTGGGAGACATTATGGCAGACACTGAGACACTAAGGGACATTGGGAGACATTATGGCACAGACACATGGGGACACAGTGGCCCCATGTCTCCCAGCCAGTGTCCCTGGTGTATCAGTGCCCCCAGTCTGCCAGTGTCTCACTGTCCCCATGTCTCCTAGTGCCTCCATGTCTCTCAGTGCCTCAAGTGTCACTAGTGTCCCTTGAGACACTGATACACTGATACATAGGATCACTGGGAGACCTGGGGACACGACACTAGGGGACACTGGGAGACATGGGGCACTGAGACACTGATACATAGGAACACTGAGACCTGGAGTAATCGACACATGGGGGCACTGAGTCATGAGGGCACTGGGAGACATGGGGGCACTGGGAGGAATCCATCTATACAGCAGAATCAAACTAAGTAGTTTTTGGGTGATTTTACAGCATTTTCTCTTATGTCACTCCTTGTGATTTACATCATGTGATGTCACCCACAGATATTTAATTATGCAAATTAGTAAGGCCGGTATGTTTTTCCAAGAAAGGTGGCAACCCTAACTACTTTTCACATACTTAAGTATGGAAACTTAAGAGGGATGTATGGGAACAAAACTTGTGTGGACTGGCTGACCATGAATATAGTTAAAGGGACACTATAGTCATCAGAACAACTACAGCTTATTGAATTTGTTCTGGTGAGTAGAATCATTACCATCAGGCTTTTTGCTGTAAGCACAGTCTTTTCAGAGAAAATGCTGTGTTTACATTACATCATAGTGATAACTTCACTGGCCACTGACTGTTAGAAATCCTTCCTGGATCATGGCTGCCTAAAATGCATCCAAACATTCAGTGTCTCCTCCCTCTGCATGCAGACACTGAACTTTCCTCATAGAGATTCATTAATTAAATTCATCTATATAAGGAGATGCTGATTGGCCAAGGCTGTGTTTGAATCATGCTGGCTCTGACCCTGATCTGCCTCTTTGTCAGTCTCAGCCAATCCTATGGGGAAGCACTGTGATTGGATCAGGCCACCACTTCTAATGATGTCAGCAGACTGCTTGTTTATATGAGTTTAACAGCATGCAGAGTTACAGCTTCAGGCTTGAATATAGTAGGAATTTGCTATATTTATGGAGGCATACAGCTTTTCTCTGTCCCAGACCATATACCAGGAGCTTCTGCCTGCTAGTAAGAAGGTAAGGAGACAAGTGGACCAGCGAGTGCTAGGGGACAGTCCTTAGAAAGCGTTGAGTGAGCGCTCAGGGTGCTGTTTGCATAGTATGCCCTTAGTTGGCCAGCTGCATGATTGGCAGGCAGCCTGACATGCATTCATGCCAGGCTGGCCTTCTAATTCTTTGAGCAGACATGTCCTCTTTTTGGGCATGTTCGCTCCTTTTGGCATGTTACGTGATTTGTGTCAGTGGCACACCCTGTTACCATGCCCATTGACTTCCTGCTTGACTGGACACTGCTGTTAGGGGTTATGGATTTACTTGAAAGATGAAAACATAAATTAGAGAGAGATTAGCCTAGGCTATGTGTTTTCTTATAGCTGCTGTTTTCTTTCTCTCCAGCACCATCTCCATCAGATACATGATGCTTGGGAGTGTTTTACTGTTTTTGGTCGATATGATTCTGTAATTAGGCCCGTCATAATTGTCAGCACCAGGCCCACTGGGCTCTTAATCTGGCCCTGCGTGGAAGCGCCTCTAGCGGCTGTCAGTGAGACAGACACTAGAGGCTGGATTAACCCTAAAGTAAATATAGCAGTTTCTGAAACTGCTATGTTTACAGCAGAAAGGGTTAATCCTAGGTGGACCTGGCACCCAGACCAACTCATTAAGCTGAAGTGGTCTGGGTGCCTATAGTGGTCCTTTAAAGTGTATTCCCTAGTACTATGAGCAACATGAAATAAACGTTGTTCGATCCAACTCATAGTCCATTTACAAGCCTAGAGATTTCTAATTTAACCCCTTAAGGACCAAACTTCTGGAATGAAAGGGAATCATGACATGTCACACATGTCATGTGTCCTTAAGGGGTTAAACATGAAAGCAGAAACTTGACTTAAATTGAATATATTAGAACCTTCTGTAATGGTTCGAACTCGATAAAATTAGGATGTAAAAATTTAAACATGAGCGGACAAAAACTGTAGCAGAGAATATGTAATAACCCTTTAGATACCAGCACTTCTGTTGAGTTCTAATTCCTTGTCTTGAATGATAACAAAAACGTAATAAGGTAAAAGATGATTTGGTGTTATCCTTATTGTAGTATAGTAAAGTTTACGGAGTGGTTTAGTGGCCAATGGGGAGTCTGGGAGATCTTTTCAAAGTCCCCGGAATGTTATATAGGTTGTTTTTTTTATAATTCTCGTTGCTACAGCATAAGCTCTTAATAAAGTATTGGACAATCGGCTATAACGAGAATTCATAGGAATTACAGAGACAGGGTTATTCACTAATGTTAGAATTGTTGTGGGGAATTCAAAATGAATTTAAAATTTAAGGCCAAAATAGTAAAATTGGAAACATTCTCCAAGTCAGTTATGTTTTCCAGTAGTGCCACTAAGATCTTACATTTAAAGTTTTCTTTATTTCAATTCCTGACAATTATCAGTTTAATGAATAATCCCGGTAGTGTAAATTCACTATTAGCGCACCTACCATTGCTAACCCATATAAAATGCATCAAAGACTTATTCTAAGCATCATAACCTATACAGCTCATTGCAGTGGTTATGGTACTACTAGTACCCTAGCACCATACCCCACTAATGGGGCATACCATTTTGCAACGGTTTACTCTCTTACCTGGGTCTCGACAGGTTTCGAGCCTGCTCTGAGGCTGGGAGATGCCGGGAAAAGCACATACGGATTTTGAGGAGCCAAATTCTGATCCTACTAGCAATTCATTGGCTAAGAGCATCAGCATTCACCACGTCAGAATATGCTGGCGCTTTATAAATGCCAATATTAAAAATAAAGAAATACATTTAGGTAATAAAGGTGAAATGTAAATGACACAACTAGTTATGAAGGGAATGGTAAAAATTATCCCATGGCCATTTTTTCTCACAGTAATGTTCTCTACAAATTTATTATTATATAGAATTTCTAAACAATAATGAATGGTACCTTTTTATTAATTTAAAAAAAAATTTTTTTTTGCAAAGCCACAACAACTATTGCCAACTTGTTAAAGAGACATAGGAATACAGTTGTTAGCATTTGATGATGCACAGTACTCCTCTCTTGATGGTCATTTCATGTAGCATGGCTGAGCGCCAGTACCTCCACAGCCCGGCGCAGGAGGAGAGGTGGTCCAGTGGGCTTCCGCAGTGCTCCTCTGAGTGAGCTCTGATCAAGATCTGAATTTCCTGTATTGCTCCCTTGCGCACCCTGTAGAGGTCCTGGGAGCTGAAATATGACATCATATTCCAGCTCCCAGGATCTCTACAGGGCACCTGAGGGAGCAATACAGGAAATGAGGATCTGGATCAGAGCTCACTCAGAGGAGCACTGCGGCAGCCCACTGGACCCCAGGCTGTGGATCCACTCCCCCAGTACCCCACAATGCTGCCTTCTATCTCCTCTCCCACCATAGTCCCTGTCCCCCACAATACTGTCCCTTCCCCCACAATAGCCCCAGTCCCCCATAATGCTGCCCTGTCCCTCAAAACTGTTCCAATCTCCTCACCATAGCCCCAGTCCCACACAATGCTGCTCTACCTCCCACAATACCGCTCCTGCCCACAATACTGTTCTTAACCCCCAACATAGCCCCAGTCCCCTAGACCCCCCACAATACTACCCCTGCCCCCCCACTAAAGCTGCAAACCCCACAATACTGTTCCGATCCCCCCACCATAGCTCCAGATCCCACAATACTGTTCCTATCTCCCCCACCATAGACTCAATCCCCTACAATACTGTCCCTAACCCTACCACTAACGCCCCATTCCCCTCTAATACTGCCCCTTCACCCCCCACACTAAAGAATCAGTCTGCGACAATACGGCCCTGCCCCATCACAATAAGGCCCCAACCCCCCACAATACTGCCCCTATCCCCCCCATAATAGTGCCTCTATTCCCCAATACTACTCCTATCTCCCCTTGACTAAAGCTCTAGTCCCACACACACACAGTACTAAAGCCCTATTGTACAGCGCTACAGAATTTATTGGCACTATATATATTATAATAATAATAAAGTACTTATCCCACACAATTCCGCCCCATCCCCACACTAAAGCACAGTGACACAGAACGGGGCTGGTGGGCAAGTAAGAGACATGGAGGGCGGCGTGTAAGATGCTAAAGGAGGATATAATACACTAAAGGGGGTGTAACACACACAGGGATAACACATTCAAGAGGGCATATGTAACACTAAAGGGGGTAAGAAATTCAAAAGAGGGGTTACGAGGCACACAGGTGAAAATACATTTTTTGGTGGGGGGGGGGGGCAAAAATACATATTCACCTGTGTAGTCAAAAATCCTTGCACCGACCCTGCAAATTTGTCATTAACTTACTGCAATACACATATATATATTAAAATTCAACAGAGTGTATGACTAAGCTTAGTTGCTGCTCGGACTTCTTTGGCAGGCTTAAGCCCGGAGCTGGGAGATCATCCGTCTCTCCCAACAACCGGACCATCGGTCTCAGTAGGCCGCAGGCTGAGGCATGGTGTGCTTCCAGTTTCAGGCTTAGCGTGTAGTTGGGTATAGTAAGGGTGGTCCCCAGGTAGCTTAGGGTCATGTCCCGCTGGATTAGCTGAGGTCTGCCCATCTTGGTTGTCAGGCCCCGCCCCTCCTTTTTTTTTTATAATGAAAGAGTTTTATAAAATACTTTTTTTAATGC
>OW240915.1:76823199-76854177 GCA_933207985.1 Pelobates cultripes
AAAAATAAATGTAATGAACTAATCCGTTTAATACAAAGTATTAAAAGGTGAAGTGGATAATAATCCTCTTTTAGAAGGTACTTTTCTCTCCAAGCAGTATCAAGGATTTTAGCTCTTGAAGTTAAGTTATTGCCAAATTATAAATTTTATAGAAATAATACTTAATGTATTGGACTTGGAAGGAAGGTTTAGTTGATTCTAATAGGGGCCATGTCTCTGCAAGCCTGAAGTTTGAACAGAATGTATAGTATATTAATCAGCTGAGAAATCTCAGCAGCTATATCTCTAGCTTTAAAAATGGAAATCAGAGACATAAAAGTATATAGACATTACTGCAAGGTGCTTATTATTTTATTTATACAAAGTAATTTGCAAAAACATATGTTATTATTTAAATACAGATCATTTGGTGCAGTCAGGTTTCCATTTAGATGGTTCTAAGAGATGTATCCATCGGTTTACAAGTTATATTGCTGTATGAATGAGAGATACGTGCAGAATCTATACAGACATTATCATGGGGTGTCAGAAGACACTCTCCCGTGGAGCTTGCTATGCTAGTTGGAATAGAAGGCAAAGTGTTTGTGTGTATGCTGGGAATGCAGTATGTTTTTTTATTTTTATTGAAAAATAAAATATATTTTGTTCCCGCCCTTCTTCTGGTTACCTTGGGATGGGGGACATTACTCTTACCTACCCTAGGTGGTCCAGAGTGGAGAACCTCTGGTCTCTCTAACAGTTGCCAGTTAGAGATACGAGAGTTGTGTAATGGCTCTTGTGAGTTCTAGTCTCATATCATGATAGCGTCACTGAGGTAACCTACCACAATGCTCTGAACTGCCTGGAGCTCACAGAGCCATCACCAGGTCTGCCCCAGCAGAGGGTGACACCAGAGTCTCTGGGGCACCCCCTTTATCCATACAATATGGGGATCTTACAGCGTAAAAAGTAAGAATGAGGATTTCACCACACTCTCTCTAGAAGTTATGCTCTTTCATTTTTCTCCCATGTCAATAGCTAATTACATAATATCCCTAACAAAACTACTTTTATACACAGCAAAATTATTAGTCCTCACTCTGAAGCACGTGTGCTGGTTCCACCCTACCACAATGGACAACAAAAGTTGAGAAAATGCGTTCGATGGAGTTTCTTACCGATTCTACTAAGGGTCATTCGGCCCAGGTTGGCCTAATTTGGTTCCCCTGGTCTGAGTTTCTCCCTTGCTCATCCTCTACCTCCCCATGAAACTTAAGTTTGTTGTTTTTTTGTTTTTCCTGACCATTTAGTTTGCATGACGTCACTTACGTCCTCCTTTCCTTCCCCTACTCTCTCTTTTTTAATTTTGTTTTACTTTTTGAAGGAAGCTCCCAGCTGTATTTAGAGCATAAGTTTTTTTTTATTTATTTTTTTTTCTGAAGTTTCAATGTTTCTTATTATACCGACGACATCTACTTGTATACTCCAGTAATTATATTCTTGTATTAAATTAAGTCTGTGTGTGCTCATTTTATATTTCCGCTATGTAATTCCTTAAAATTTTAAATAAAGAGTGTAAAAACAAACGAACGAGGATTTGAAATTAATATTTATAATATAATTGAAGTGTTTAAGAATGGCTAAAATATTCTGACTATAGCAGTCAGGTAAAAATAAAATAAAAATGGTTTTGCTTTATACTAAGATAGAACTTAGGATCTTTACAAAAGAAGAAGGAATCGGATTGTGCTTGTTTATTAATGTACACGATAGCATGGAAACTCAAGGACATGCTTGAATACTGTCATAACTAAATGTACCCGGTGTAACAGTTCATATTAAGTAGTGACGGTATGAGTTAAATCCAGAGTTCTGCTTCTATAGAACTCTGCATAACCTTGCATAAACCAACAGTTCTGAACTTCTCTTGCTCCTGAGTAGAGATGTCGCGAACCGTCCACGAACTTCTCGCGAACGGTTCACCGCGGTTCGCCACGAGCTGTTCGTGGCGAACTCCGGTCAGCTGACACGTCCCGGCCAATCTCCAGCAGACCCTCCCTCCCAGACCCTCCTACTTCCTGTCAGCTGACGGTTCGCGACATCTCTACTCATGAGCAGGGAAGATGGAGAGAGTGATCTCAAACAAGTAACAGTTACACTGTTGGTTCTGTAGATCCCTAAAAATGTTTAATTAAATCTAAACAAAGATGGATTATCTAACAAATATCTGGAAGTCGTGCTTTCTACAACATACAATAATTCTTTGTTTATACCGAGAAATCAGATTCAATCCTGGATGCAATCCTATTCACTTCTTTTCCAATTATAAAGCTCATTAATTTAACATTCACTGTATTAGTGTACATGGTGTCAACTATAGTTCGATTACGGAATAAACAAACCAGCCACATAATTAATTTAAAATACAGAAAGTCATTTTGACCCAGAGACTGAGTTGCTGCAAGAGGAAACAATAGCTTTCTGTTTCAACACTGCCCAGCTGGGCCTTTCTGTCTGCCATTGTTGTGCTTGCAGTTAAACATTGTTCCTTAAGTGACTCTTAATCTACTTGTTGTACATACAAACAGTATCTGTTTGTTTTAATGATAGTCGGTTTAGTAAACATGGTCGCTGAAGTCCTTGTGATTTTGATCTTGTTTGACTTTACTTAACTAAAAAGCTTCCTGGAATTGGCAGGAAAAGACAGGGTAGCCACACCTTTGTTTGAATTAGTGACACCAATACAAAAATATACTTCAGTTTTTATCTTGATAACACCAAAAAATATATACCAAGGAGCAAACAAGGTTTATTATCACTAGGGGGGTTGTGAGAGTGACTGTTATGGCCAGTGCAGCCCTGTTTTTGTGTGTAGTAGGTATGAGTCTTGTTTATTTATTTTCTTTTTAATAAAGGATTATGTAGGATTTTTTACCTTTGTGTTCATCATAGCCTGTTTACACAACCTGGCCTCACCCTTTGAACATATATAATTTGTAGAAAAACATTTTATTAAGTAATATTTAAACAAGAAAGTGTAAAATAAATTTAGTGGAATGACTGTAATACGTGCCTCCAAAGACTCTCACTTTTGGTAGTCCCGATTTCAGGGTCCTGTCCAATTTTCTGGAGTAGCACATCCATGCAGAGACAAGCCTGCCAGATAATCTGTTAGACAGCCTGGAATAATTGACGTCAGGTGGACATGGTCATTCCAGTCAAACCAGCGCATTAAGGTCATCGCCAGTGACTTGGGTTGCATCACTGGCAACACCCATGTCAAGGCCTGCCCTTACCAAATTCCGATTAAATACCTCCCAATGTTGGCAGGTATTGTTTGAAAATGTCTTTACCTTTTTGATAAAATGAACTATTCAGTTTTTCTTTTTAAGAAATTGTAAATGTATTATGAACAATATCACAACTATACTCCAGGGGATAAAACAATAAGAAAATAATGTAAGGAGTGCTTAAAATAAAATTAAAGGGACACTATAGTGACCAGAACAGTTACAGCTTAATGAAGTGGTTCTGCGTCTAAAGCCTGTCTCTACATGCTTTTTAATATAAACACTGACTTTTCAGAGAAAAGGCAGTGTCTACATTGCTGCCTAGGAACACTTCTAACGGCAGTCACTCAGATGGCCACTAGAAGTGTTTCTTGGGTCAGTGCTGCACAGTGTCATAAAGTTTTATGATCTCTGCCATGGGGGCAGAGCCGGCCGAGACTGGACCTGCGAGGCACTGGAAAAAGATGAATAAATCACCTTTTGAACCGGCCTAAACAGATATTTAGATCTATAGTGTCAGGAATACACATTTGGTTTCCTGACACTGTAGTGTTCCTTTAAGAGAAAAACAAACTAATTTTAAATATTCTCCTTTAGAGATCTACCATAAACGTTTTTTATAATTTTATTTTGCTGCTATACACTTTAGCGCACCCCACCCTATTTCAAACCATGCACAGAAAAAAAAGTTGAGCACTTTAAAATTAACCCCCACCCACATTTTTTTTTTTTTAATACACCAGGGGATGTTCCCATTTGACCATAAGGTATGGTGAATAGAGTTTTCTTTTGTGATCCTATTTGTAAACATAACACAACATTAAATATAAATTAAATATAAAAAATAACCCCTCCCCCCCTCAGTTTTGATTTTAAAGGAACACTGGGAGGATGTTAAACAGTTTGAAATGGTGTAAAGCCAGTTTTGTCCACTGAAGCTAAGGTGGTGCCTATACTCCAGCACCGATAACAACTTTATTGTGATGATGTTGTTATGGTGGTTGGAGAGTGTTCCTTTATATAGTAAATCATATGGTTTTGAGCTATACCTTTATGCCTGGGGGGGACTGTCCACTCTGATCCTTCCATAAATATAACATTGAGGGATTAAATATGTGTAGGAATATATTCATATAAAGAAATCGAGCTTTACTACAAAGCTTTAAATCTGCAAATTACTTTCTGTTTCCTTTCAATCAATTCAATCCCAATTATGGGCTCTGGCATACTACTGTTTAAGACCTTGAGTGCCCTCTAGTGGTAATTTTCTCTCTGTGCTACTATAATTATTAAATATTGCCTCCTCCGTTACCATTTTATTTTTCTTTGCAAGAGTTTGTATTTTATTTATTAGCACTTTAAGAGGGTACAAGTCGAGGCGTGTCCGACTGGGAGAGAGACAAGTCGCATGGAGTGAGAGTTCCGTTCTCCACCAGGCCCATAGCGTCTAACAAGCAGATTAAAACAGATCAATTTGCCTGCATATCCTACTCTTTTTCACTGGGAGAGAATAATTGCACTGTCTAAACAGCTGAAATTGATGGTACAGTCAAGCTAAAAAGGACCGGGTGAAACATATCCAAGATGGAGACGATCTCGTGGCATATTCACCAGCTTTGCAGGGTTCCTCGAAGCCTGAAACTGCTCCACTAACGCCAGATGAAACTCTTCTAACGAATAGAAGCTTGCAGACTATGCTACATAAGTTACAATCCACACTACTGGCGGATTTTAAGAAACTGGCTACAGACCTGAGGAAACAAATGGCCCACTTGGGGAACACAAAACGGAGGAGCTTTGCACTGCGTATAATGAGGTAGTGTATAAGCTGCAGCAGCTTGAGGAGGAACATGAATCTTTCAAGTACAAATTGGCTGACATCGAGGATCAACCACGGCGCAAAAATATATGCTTTTGAGGTATAGTCAACACCGTAACTAGCGAACATTGCCTCAATACTTAACATCCCTCTGCAAAGCCTGGTGCTTCACTTGGATGAGTCCGCTCTGGTGCATCGCTTGCCCAGACCTCCCTGTTTCACGGCAGACACGCCACGGGATACAATAGCCAGGTTCCAATATTAAAAGTCCAAAGATCTCCTACTAAACACCACGCACAAACTTGCTACGCTCCCAGATCCATATCAAGGAATCAACATCTATGTGGATCTTTCCGTATCCACGATGGCACAGAGACGTGAATTCATATCTGTCACCAAAACCCTACGCAACCACGAGGAAGATCGGTGGTTATCCTGGAGCCAGAAGTTGGTATCTCCAAGCTCAAGGAATATGGCCTATTTCGAGCAACAGATCCGCTCCCATCAAGCAGATCTTCTCCGCCGAAGATGCAACCTGAATGGCAAATGGCAGGCTCCCCATTCTCCATGATGCGTAGGGAGAACTGTTCTTTATTCCTTAAGGTTAATTAGTTTATACCAGTTCTTGATCATAACACAGGCTGTTAAAGGTCATTTTTTAAGCTAGGAACAAAAGTTGTTGTTATACTAAACAAGCGGCAGTATCATACCCCCTCAAGTGGTTCTTAAATTACCTCACTAACCCCACGCTTACATATTGTGTGTGGACATGGTGGAGGTAGAGGTATTGTTACCTATTGCATCATATGCCACATAGTCCTCCATCCATGTCCCTGTGCACAACATATTAGTGTACAACCTAAGTTGTAAGGGAGCTTCCACCCAGGGCAATTAGGCGCCCTGTGTGAAAAGTCTTCACGGCGCCTCCACCTGGGTACCTGTTTTAGCTCCCCTGACACCGGCCATGTGCAAACTGTGTCGGCCACATGACACCCCCTGGACCATGGCGCCCTTTGTGGCCACACAGCTCTCACACCCCTAAGGCTGGCCCTGCTTCCACCTATCAGTAAACCTGTCGTGCCTGCTTAGCCTAGGCGAAATGACACATTGAAACTGTCTCTTTACCTTATGTAACGTGGGCATGATAGGGGCGATGGGTATTATACCGATGGGTATTGTATAGTTGAGACTCCCATGGATTTATTCTGTCATACAGGCCTCTGTCTCCCATGTTACTGTTATTGACAATATAAAACAAATAGTTTTGCAAACAAAAAAACAATAAAAAAAATCAAAACATAAATAAATAAATAAAAATAAAGAATTAAACAAAACAAAAAATACAAAACCCAAAAAGTAAAAAAAAAAAAAAGAGGGAAAGGGGGCCCGGACGGACCCTCTAGCATATACGGCGCATACCCTCACCTCTGCCTTAAACGCTGCAGCACCACTCCAAACAAGCACCTCGAGGAGGACCCGCCCCCAACCATGGCATACTAAATCAACACGCTACCTGCAAAGATGCTCCCGTTGTGCTGAACGCTCCTGGAGGAAGTCTCGCACCCAGTCAGACTTTCTTCATTATAGATTCATATTGTGTTCATACAGTGCAGCCCTTGCCCTTGCCAAACAGTCCTACTTTTCCTCTCTCATTAGTTCATGCTACTGCAATCCCAGGCGTCTCTTTGACACCTTTAATTCTCTTCTTTGCCCTGCTGTGGCCACCCCCCAAACTAACCTTACTGCTAATAACTATGCATGTTACTTTACTGACAAGATTGAACAGCTAAGGAAAGAATTCTCCCCTCCTTGCCATTCTGTTTCTCAACCACACATAGATCATGCCTTTCATACCCTTCAGACATTCTCCCCGGCTACTGATCAAGAGGTGGCTGCTCTTCTTTGTTCCTCTCGCCCCACCACTTGCCCACTCGATCCTGTCCCATCTCACCTTATTAGATCTCTCTCCACTTGTCTCGTGCCTTCCTTAACACACATCTTCAACTGCTCTCTCTCTTCTGGCATTGTCCCTGCTGACTTTAAACATGCCACTGTAGTACCTATACTAAAAAAACTATCCCTCGACCCGTCCACCCCCTCTAACTATCGTCCTATATCCCTGCTCCCTTTTTCCTTAAAACTTCTGGAAAGACTTGTCTTTACCCGTGTGTCTCATTTCCTCAATTCCAACTCTCTCCTTGACCCTCTTCAATCTGGCTTCCGCCCTCTCCACTCTACTGAGACTGTGCTTATCAAAGTTACTAACGACATAATCGCAGCTAAATCCAAAGGCCACTACTCCATACGAATTCTTCTTGACCTCTCAGCGGCCTTTGACACCGTTGATCATGCTTTCCTTCTTCAAACTCTTCAATCGCTTGGTCTCTGTGACTCTGTCCTCTCGTGGTTTTCCTCTTACCTCTCCCAACGCTCATTTAGTGTCTCTTTTTCTAATGATACCTCCTCCCCTCATCCTGTCTCGGTTGGAGTCCCCCAAGGCTCTGTCCTTGGTCCCCTTCTATTTTCTCTTTATACTGCCTCTCTTGGCAAACTTATTACCTCTTTTGGATTCCACTACCACCTGTTTGCTGATGACACCCAGTTATATCTCTCCTCCCCAGACCTCTCCCCTGCCGTCATGCAACGTGTCATTGCTTGCCTTTCTTCCATCTCTGACTGGATGTCCTCCCGCTTTCTGAAACTCAATCTCTCTAAAAATTAGCTCCTTGTCTTTCCTCCTCCTAATACTGATCCTCCTCTTTCGCTCTCCCTTCAAGTTTGTGGTACCCACATCAGTCCATCCTTGCAAGCGCGCTGTCTTGGCGTCATATTTGATTCTGGCCTCACCTTTGTGCCTCACATCCAGCATGTTGCCAAATCCTGTAGATTCCATCTTAAAAACATAGCCCGCCTGTCCATGCTCTAGTAATTCCTTGCTAGTAAAAGCTTGTCCATGCTCTAGTAATTTCCCGCATGGATTATTGTAACCCTCTCCTGATTGGTCTTCCCAAAAGCCGTACTGCACCGCTACAGTCCGTAATGAACGCTGCTGCAAGACTGATTTTCCTCTCTAGTCGTTTCTCTCACACCTCACCCCTCTGCCAGTCCTTACATTGGCTTCCTGTATGCTATAGGAGTCAATTCAAGGTACTAATTCACACCTATAAAGCACTGAACAACTCTAGCCCCTCTTATATCTCCTCACAGATCCATAGGTATGTCCCTTCTCTGTCTCTCCGTTTTGCACGTGACCACCTCCTGTCCGTTGTCCATACCCGTACGGCCAACTCACGCTTGCAGGACTTCTCGCGGGCGGCTCCCTTCCTATAGAATAGCCTGCCTACCGCCATCAGACTCTCCCCTAGTCTTGCATCTTTTAAGAAGTGCCTTAAAACCCATGTCTTTAGGAAAGCTTATGGCCTCCCAGAGTAACCTCTACCTCACACAGTGGCGTACATACCAGGGTCGCAGGGGTCGTGGCTGCGACCGGGCCTGGCCCACCAGGGGGCCCGTTAGCCCCTGCAACCCGGTATGTACCCAGAGGGCCAGCCTTTTCTCCTGGGGGGCCCAGGAGCCGGCCACCTCAGGCCCCCCCCCGAGGCTGGCCCGGCTGGCCCTGCTTACCCTGGCGGGTGGGCGGGCTGGCTATCTGGGTGGCCGGTGCGTGAGGGAGCACTTTCCCCTAAGTGCTTCCTCTTCAGCTCCCTCGCGCACCGCACTGATACCGGAGCCGGAAGATGACGTCATCTTCCGGCGCCGGCATCCCTATGCGGCACGCGAGGGAGCTGAAGAGGAAGGGATTAAATTTAAAAAAAAAAATGTGTTAGTGTGTGTGTGTGTGTTAGTGTGTGTGTGTTTGTGTTAGCGTGTGCTTGTGTGTTAGTGTGTGTGTGTGTGTGTTAGCGTGTGTATGTGTGCTTGTGTGTTAGTGTGTGTGTGTGTTAGTGTTTGTGTGTATGTTAGTGTTTGTGTGTATGTGTCAATGTGTGTGTTTGTGTGTATGTGTTAGTGTGTGTTTGTGTTAGTGTGTGTTTGTGTTAGTGTGTGTGTCAGTGAGTGTGTCTGTTATTGGGTGTGTGTCTGCTAGTGAATGTGTTACTGTGTGTGTCTGTTACTGAGTGTGTTTGATGTCTGTTAGTGAGTGTGTGTTTGTCAGTGAAAGTTTATGTTTTGTAAGTGAGTGTGTATGTATGTCTGTCACTGAGTGTGTCTCTGTCAGTAAATGTGTGTGTCTGTTACCAATGTGTATGCGTCTGTTCGTGAGAGTGTGTGTGTGTGTCTTTAGCATTTACCTTTCTCCAGCGTTGGACTTCCTTGGCGCTGGGGATCCCTCCGCCTCTCAGCTCCGAATGCACATGCGCGGCAAGAGGCGCGCGCGCATTTAAACCGCCCATAGGAAAGCATTACTCAATGCTTTCCTATGGACGTTCAGTGTCTTCTCACTGTGATTTTCACAGTGAGAATCGCGGAAGCTCCTCTAGCAGCTGTCAATGAGACAGCCACCAGAGGCTGGATTAATCCTCAGTGAAACATAGCCGTTTCTCTGAAACGGCTATGTTTTCAGCTGCAGGGTTAAAACTAGAGGGACCTGGCACCCAGACCACTTCATTGAGCTGATGTGATCTGGGTGTCTGTAGTGGTCCTTTAAGTGTGTGTGCATACCTCGGTCGCGGGGTCGCAGCCATGCAACCCCTGCGACCAGGTGCCCGCCGCCATGTGTTGCGGCCCCAACCTGCGCCAAGTAAGCGCGCGGTGGGGGGGGCCCACGGATCAATTTCCGCACCGGGGCCCCATGGGTCATGTGTACGCCACTGACCTCACATACCTGTGTCTTGCTCTCTCCTAAAGGGCAGCCCACCTTATTTGACTGCAAATTCCTGTCCTTATGTGTTTTACACCCAACCTCCTATAGAATGAAAGCTCGATTGAGCAGGGTCCTCTCCAACCTATCGTCCCCGTAAGTTTATTTGTAATTGTCCTATTTATAGTTAAATCCCCCTCTCATAATATTGTAAAGCACTACGGAATCTGTTGGCGCTATATAAATGGCAATAATAATAATAAATCACAATCCACGCTGGAGCTGAACCAGGTTCATAGAATGTGCAATTAGGGTGATGTAAGAATATTAAATAGTTAACTTGTTTATATGTATTTTATGCTTTTATAAGGTTTATAACATGATTATTGCTGACTGAAGGGATATTGAATACTTAAAGTCAATATGCTGACTGTGACAGACTAAGGTATTTCTTCTATAGGATGTAAGACAATGCTAAATTTCAGGATGTCTTGCCCATTCCGATTTTAAGGATATTCTTTCCCAGACGTATGCAAAAGCTTATCTTTCCATTGTCAGAATAACGTAATACAAGGAAGTAATAAATCTTATAGTCTGTACTGTATTTGCATATACCATGGCTAATGTAAGCAAACTATGTATAAAAGCCAGCTCTGGAATACACTCATTTGAGAGTCTTGTAAAGCTGTTGTCCGTGTGTTATTGCTTACAAATGACTCTCCATCAACGTTGATTATGGTGACCGAGGGATCGAGAACCGAGGGGATTAGAGTCCATTACAACATTAACCCTTTCAGCTTGGTGTCTAGAAGTGGGATAGAAGTTGGATCAGCAAAACCATTGCGGTGAGTAGCCTTTTTGTGTCTTATTTGACGCTGATTGTCTATGACCCCCTTTGGTTCAGTAAGACTGTAT
Organism: Pelobates cultripes; assembly: GCA_933207985.1. Taxonomy (NCBI): domain Eukaryota; kingdom Metazoa; phylum Chordata; class Amphibia; order Anura; family Pelobatidae; genus Pelobates; species Pelobates cultripes. Next base: position 76,834,004 of record OW240915.1, read on the forward strand.
CCAGTAGATAGGAAAGGTGTAAGGACTCTAGTTATATTGAGACTATAAGAGGTCTCCGGTTTATTAGACATTTGGTCTAAATATATATAGGGTTCTTGGTAACCCAGGTTAGTATCTAAGATAGATACAGGTTTTTGAGACCATAAGAGGTCTCCGGTTTATTATAGGGTTTTGGTAACCCAGGTTAGTATCTAAGATAGATACAGGGTATCTCAGGTAGATACAGGTTTTTGAGACCATAAGAGGTCTCCGGTTTATTAAGTCTATAGGTGTTCTGAGCAGCATGGTTTGTAGATCTATAAGTATAACCCAAACTTCTCTTTCTCCCGGTCACCTTTGTTTGTCTTAAGTGTTTTTTGTGGGTGATTGTTTGTCTATATTGGGGACACACTTTGGTAAGTTAGTAGTGTCCCCACTCTGAGTCAGCAGTATGGGAAATGTGAGTTCATGTCCTGAGTGACCAATATATGTACATGTATATGTGTGTGTATGTATATATGTGTATATGTATGTATATATGTGTGTGTATATGTATATGTGTATATATAAGATAGCAGTACTTTTAAACAAATGGAGGTTTTAAAAATACATAGGGATTAAGGAGAGAACGCAGGTAACTTGTTTTTCTTTGGTTTTTACCATATATTGGGGCTGATGTGTACTGTAGTCCTTGCTGCTGCCCAGTAGTGATGGGAGTGAGCGCAGGACTTATCTTTTTGCAAGATAGCAGTACTGTATATTAGAAAAGAAATTACTCATAGGTTGTACCTGATAGACCTACCTAAATCTTTTTACTTTATTCTTTCTGTCGCATAGAAGTATAAGTTTATTACTCTGTTTTATTGTAAGTTATTTCACATGGGAACTGTGTGCCTGGAATGATTGTTGCTTTAAAAATACTATAAGCCCACTACACTTATTATGAGAGTGGGATAGTGTAAATGTGTTACATTGTTTGCATGATGAGCTCAGTATATTTTATAACTGAGACAAAAAGTCACTTCATTAGTATTTGAAAGTTAATTCCCCATATGGGATTAATTGTATAGAAACACCAATCAGCACATCTTCCCTGCCCTGTGTGTTTGTTGCAAAGGATCCATACTGTAAATATAATTTATGTTTGAAAATAACAGAGCAACATTTACATTTTCAGCGGTCCAACACATGCTTTATTTTGCACTGTAAACTAACCTTTTTATTGCAACAGGTTCCTTTTAAATGATCCAGTGTAATAACTACTGCTTGTGTCTTCTATGTCTCACATTATGTGATATTTTAAATTGTGGTATATAGCCTGAATCAGACATCATGGACAAAGGTTTTTACCTGTGTTACTAAGGGCTCTTGGAGACTGACCGGTCTAAAGGTTTGCCATGCCGTTAAAACATGGTATAGTATAAATTTTTAAGTCTCTGAGAGTTCTGAAAGATTCAGGTGAAACCATGTCTGTTTAATCTGGTCCAGATGTTTGTTCAATTTCTGTAAGATTTAAGTTGATGCAGCATCATCTCAGATTAGTTAATGGAAGTTTTATACAAATAGTTGAGTTATGAGCGCGCTATATAAATGGATCCTTTCTTTAAATACAATACTATAGTAGATTAAAGTAATGAAGTTAATTAAGAAAATGTACACATAAGAATCCCTAAAATAAATCTAAACTAAAATTGGTATACCTTCCAATAATATGTTCTGAATACAGCTGTTAACTGTTTATTTTGTGTAAATGGTGATTGTGATAATGTGTGAAGTGTGCAGTTTAACTTGAAAGTGGTTTAATTTATATGTTGCTGTATTGTTTTAAATTATATGTGAATCAGTTTGTCACAGTCTAGTGATACTGATAAGAATGACAGCCAAATAACCTAGCAAATAACTGTTTTATTAGTTGTTGAATACTAGCGTTTTGGCCAAGAATAGTTGGAGATTTGGAGGTGTTAGTTTAAGATTGCTTTTATATTGTGTCTATCCGTGTTTCCTAGGAGGGAGACAGAGTGTGTAGTTGTGTGCCCATAAATGTGATTTCTGTATTGGCATATCTGCTGGGTACCCATTATGTGTTTTTACAAAAATATTGCTTTGTGAGATGACGTGTAATATTACATTGGATGCTGAGTATGAGTTATATGGTTTGAAATGAATTGGTGATTATGAGCTTAGTACTTCAGTAAGATGTGCTAAAATTTGGAACAAGGTGGAAGCTGAAATGTTGGGATTATGGAAGAATAGGTAGTCTATATTCACTGCTTTGGCATATAAGCAAGATGCAAAGGAAGAGATTGGTAATATGATTTTTGTAAAGAAATTTTACAAGTGTTGGAAGGATGAGGCAGGTTTGATGTCTGGAGATGATATAGATCTCTTTAAAATACAGTCATGCCTTGGTAATATGTTGCCACAGTATTATTTGCTTGTGAAACAATTGATTTCAGACTGGGCCAATTTGGATAGCTCAGATTTTCTTACCAAGGTTATAGAAAAGGAAAATGCAGGTTGTTTTGAATTAAGAAAAGATTTAGGAAAGTAAGGTTGCTTATTATGCTCAGGGATTGCCACCTACACAGGCTGAGAGCGAGGATGGGATGGAGCACATAAAGCCAGTGGAAGGGGTGGTCAAAGAGGGGCAAGGGGATGGAGACAGGGAAATCAGGGTTATAGGGGCAGGGGTAACCAAGGAGGAATAGACAGGAACACTTGTTTCAACTGTGGCCAATATGGCCACTGGAGGAATGAGTGTCCACACCCCAGGAAACCCCAGGAAACCCCAGGAAACCCCACACACCCCAACAACCCCACCTTTCTCAAAATATGCCCTGTAGGCAAGAACAACACCAGACCCACTCCCAACACCACTGGCCAGCATATCGCTTAGTTCAGGACTTTAGAGCCCTGAATAGTTTAATTGTGCCCATTTCACCCATTGTCCCTGATGTGACATCCCTCATTACAGCCATTCCACATGATGCCACTTGCTTCACTGTCATTGATTTAAGTAATGCATTTTTTCTATACCTATTGATCAAGAGACACAGCTACTTATGGTTTTTACTTTTTGAAGGCTGTCAGTTTACCTGGACACGCTTACCCAAGGCTATGTGGATTCCCCAGCTGTTTATTCGTTGGTACTCCAACATACTCTAAAAAACATGGACCACCGGTCATGGTTCCGTCCTTTTTGCAAAATGTTGATGATTTGTTGTTATGTAGCCCTAGCTATGAGGCAAGCACTGTGGATACTGTCAGCAACTGTAGGTCACAAGGTTGTTAAACACAAAATGCAATTGTGTAAATCAAAGGTTGAATACTTAGGTTTTGTTCTGGCTTCAGGCACCAGACAATTGAGTCCAAAACGTATTGAGGTCATTCAGAGGATTCCTACACCCACTATTCGGAAGGAGTTGCTCACCTTCCTCGGCATGATTAATTACTGCCACCATGGATCCCTGAATGCTCCCATTATGACTCAATCCTAAGGGAGGCTGTACGTTCTGACAGCCCTGAAAATGTCTGCTGGTCACCAGACATGCTAGCTGCATATATTGCCCTTACAGTTGTTATTGTGCAAGCCCAGGCTTTAGGACTACCTGTGTATTGTAAACCATTTCATTTGTATGTTTGGGACAATTGTAAAACCATGGCCGCAGTCTGTGCACAAGAGCAAGGAGGCGGTATGCGTCCCATAGCATTCTTTTCCAAAGTAGTTCAAGCTCCGGTACAGGGTATGCCAGCGTGTCTCAGAGCATTGATAGCATGTGCAATGGCTGTTGAAACTGCTACTACTATCACACTAGGGCATCCTACAATACTTCATGCCAGTCACCAGGTCACTCAGCTGATAATAAATATCACCATACAACACATGACAGCCCAGCGCTTCAGTGGTTATGAGATTCTTTTTTTAATACCCAGAATCTGTCTTTTGGATTAAACAAGGTTTAGAGAAAGATCAAAATGATCTGTTCTCTAAAGAGGGGAGAATAGGCATACTTGAAGCAAGCTGATTTATTTTCATCAGTCAGGCACATAGCAAGCACCATTCAATTCCTCATGAATTCATTTTATATTAGGAATCTCAGGCAGCATGTACAGTCTTTTGTAAGATCGTGTGAACGCTGCTCTTTTTACACACTTACAGATTGATTTTATTCATGTATCCAAAATTGGTAAGAAACAGCAATACTTACTGGTCATAGTTAATCAGTTTAGTAGATGGCATGAGGCCTTTGTGATATCTAGGGAAGATTCTAGTGAAGTTTATTGTTACTGAAATTATTCCCAGGTATGGCTGCCCTCTGCAGATTGGCTCTGATAATGGCCCGGTTTTTGCCAGTGGGGTTGCCCAGGAACTTGCTAAATTCTTGCAAATTACCTGGCAGTTTCATATACCCTATCATCCACAGAATACAGGGGTAGTTGAAAGGATGAATAGGACTATTAAGGAAAAGCCCAGAATTTACCCAGGAACATGGGTAAATTGGACTAGATATCTACCAGCTATTTTAGCTGAGATAAGAATATATCCCCACAAGGTGAATTGTTGATAAACCCGAATGGTATGTATGACAATGTTTCTTCGCAGTTTTCCCTTACCTTCACAGGAACCTACTCATTCATACCAGCCCGGTGACAAGGTGTATATCCGTCAGCTGAACAGGACCAAGAAAAGAGGATACCCTTTTGGACCACCTGCTACTGTGATTGCTGTACCCAGAACCGCTGTCCACAGATTCCCATGACATCTGGATTCACGCATCCCGAGTGAAGCTGTGTCCAAAGAGGGGAACCAAGGAAGACAACACCACTCCTCGCTCGGAAACAGAAGAATTTCTCCTCAGCGAAGCATCATGGCTTTTACACCATATCGTAGATTGAGAGGATCATACGTACCTGAGACCAAGATTATGTTGTGTGCTGTGCTTTCTGGAGTTGTTATACTCCCTCTGATATTGTTCCTTGAATGCCATTATGAGTACAAGTCAATGGCAAGTTCTGGAAAAAGACTCTGACATGATGAACAATTCTTCAATACCCCCAGCCCAATTAGGCCTTAGCCCCTCATCTAGCATTCGTCACACACGCTCCCTCAAGAACCTTTCTCCACCACCTTTCTATCAGCATGTAATATGCAAGCACTCATTGACTGAACGCATTTGGATGAATTGGACAAATAGTAACCCTTATAAGTACCAGTTACCCATATGAAATGTGTCTACAGCTAATGAAACCGATGCATTATGTTTGTTTAAAGGTTCACAGAAAATTGTTAGATCTTATAACGCAGAAATGTGCACAGTTAAGGTTGCATATCAATGTAAATAGACAGGCCTTATTACTTTTAATAATGATTAAATAACTGGTATCATTAATTGGAGAAGGGGACAAATGTTAGTCATTATGAACAACACTACAATTGAGAACTATACACTACCTTATATTTTTACACCTTATTACTGTCCTTCATCCACTATCATAGAACCAAAAGTCAAACACGACACACACACACCTATTCCGTCCACATGTGTTAATACAACTGCCTTCTTACAAGCTGTACATGTGTCATTAAAAGTCATTACTCTTGTTGTAACATTATGTAATACAACAAACAAAGGCAGAAAAGGGAATGGTATGACACACTGTTAGGAGGTGCTGGAACCACTATGGGTATACTAAATAGTTATAGATATGGAGACCCTCAAGAATAAGTTAAACACAGCCAGCATGCATATAGGGACTGGTTTTCATGCTACTGCAAACTGGGCTCCAATTGTTGTTAAATCACAGGTTATAGGATTGGATTTAGATAAATCAATGTATAATTATTTAGATAATTTAACTGTTGCAACTATGAAATTCACTACAGGTTTAAGTAACTGGAGTACTTGTGCCATCAGGTATTTATGGATACAACAACAAGGATTGGCATTAGAAAACACACTAATGATTCCTAAACTAAAGAAGATTAGAGGGATGCTTAACCTCACAGATAATGAATGGTTACTTCTAAAACCCCAATCCACTAAATGCAATGGATGGTTAACTGGTAATGTTTCACATTTTTCATGCTCATGTTATTTTACATTATATCATACATCATCAAAGGATGTTAAATTAGCTTGTCAATTTAACACATTACCAGTACCAGTTTATGATCTTTTTGCCAAGAATTTAACCTGGTGGGCACCCACATACACAGGGGACTATATTTTCCCAAAGATAACACACACAGGTAGCCACGCATATCCTAAAAGGAGAACTCCTTAAGGTGAGTTCACAAATTCAGAATGATTTAGCCCATCATTGGTACGATGCTTCACTGGTTGGTCCCCTACTGGATCTCAGATAATGAAATCATTCTTCTATCATTTTGTTATTATAGTCCTGATTTTATTGTGTATGATTTTATATAACTGTCACCTTACTTGTACATTGAGGAAGAGAGTACAGAAATGAATCCATAATGCAGAACAGAAACAATTAGAAATTCTCCTCTCTGCCACTGGAGGGTATCAACCCATCTTTAAACTGGGCCTTAGGAATTACCACATGGGAATCGAGGTGAAGAAATTAATGAAAGTCCCGCAGGGAGTGACTAGCACCCCTGAAAATACCATGTGGAAGATTCTCTGTCCTGGTAAGATTTTATCGATAAGATGAGCAATTGTTTTATTGCTCAAAGAGGGGAATGTAAGAATATTAAATAGTTAACTTGTTTATATGTATTTTATGCTTTTATAAGGTTTATAACATGATTATTGCTGACTGAAGGGATATTGAATACTTAAAGTCAATATGCTGACTGTGACAGACTAAGGTATTTCTTCTATAGGATGTAAGACAATGCTAAAATTTCAGGATGTCTTGCCCATTCCGATTTTAAGGATATTCTTTTCCAGACGTATGCAAAAGCTTATCTTTTCATTGTCAGAATAACGTAATACAAGGAAGTAATAAATCTTATAGTCTGTACTGTATTTGCATATACCATGGCTAATGTAAGCAAACTATGTATAAAAGCCAGCTCTGGAATACACTCATTTGAGAGTCTTGTAAAGCTGTTGTCCGTGTGTTATTGCTTACAATGATCCTCCATCAACGTTGATTATGGTGACCGAGGGATCGAGAACCGAGGGGATTAGAGTCCATTACAAAATTAACCCTTTCATGCAGTGTGTGTGAGGGGTGCATTGTGTGTTTGGGGTGCCGTGTGGTGTTTGGGGTGCAGTGTGTGTGTGTGAGTTGAGCTGTGTGGTGTTTGGGGAGCAGTGTGTGTGTGTGAGGTGTGCAATGTGGTGTTTGCAGTGCAGTGTGGTGTTTGGGGTGTAGTGTGTGGGGGGGTGCAGTGTGGTGTTTGGGGTGTAGTGTGTGTGGGGGGTGCAGTTTTGTTTAAAAATAAAACATTTGTATATGTGTATATTTTATTTTTTAATTATCGTGATTAAAAATATATTTAGAATTAGAAAGGGTGGGAGTTTAGGTCTGAAGTGGTCAAAGAACTAAATAGGGGCATGAACCCAGAAATATTAAAGTAAATTTAAAGAGGACTCCTTGACCAAAAAACATAATGATTAGATATTAATATGTCTAAAGCTTTTATTGTTATGTTGTTAAAAAGGTGTGTGTGTGGGGGGAAGGGGTTGTATATCAACAATTAGTATAAATCATGGACACAATAGGTATCTTTAAAATATATACCTAGTGTGACAAGAAAAGAAGAAAGTATAGATCAATCGATCATGATTTATACTAATTATTGATATACTTGCCCTCCTACCCCCCTTTTTAACAACATAACAACAGTGGCGTACTAAGGGGGGGGGGCGGTGGGGGGCGGTCCGCCCCGGGTACCACTCACTAGTGGGGTGTCCGGGGCAAACTTTCACAGGGGCGGCATTTCTCCACCCCTGTGTCTTATGTAAAGGGACCAGCCGCTTATGAAATTATCCACTCGATTTCCAATCCAGCAGCAGTAGGCGATCTGCGAGAACAGATGACCCTGCTGCTGCTGGATAGGAAACAAGCATTCTTCACTGACCATCTATGCTGTGCCACCAGAACACCAGTAGAGGAGGATGGGACAGGCAGGTAAGTGGCAGCACTTATTCCACACAACATACACACTGCATCTGCATACACTATACACACACTGCACACACTATACACACACTATAAACACACTGTAACGGACCGTTTTGCACACAAGGGGTTAAAACCGTTTAGGCGATTGTCCCCTTTCCAGAGATGCAGGCACAGCTACTGTAGAACACTAAACTCCCGAACCGCCAATAAGGGAATGCTCCAAACTCCTGAACGGCGTACAATATAGCACTCCAAACACACGAACTGGAACCATACGAATCGCTGCTAGCAGACGAATAGGAAAAGCATCCAAGCGGCTTACACTCCTAGCAATCAGTCTCTATCAGCATTCAGTAAATCCCCCCAAAGACGAGACAAGGCTCCATGTTGGGGGTCAAGCAGTGGTCTGTTTAATGAGGGCTACCTGCCCAGTATTTATGCAGGTCTCCCACCTGGTGGACACTCCCCTAGGGGACCAAATGGGAGACTGTGACAAAAGACAGACAATCAGCAAAATAGGACACACAGTCACATTATATTCCCACAATGCATCCTGGCTTCCTCCCCTCTGCCTTGGAGATAACTGAGAAGTAATTCAATTATCTCCTAAGACAAAGGCAAATCGCCATTATGCACTTGGGGATATTAACACAGGAATTACTATTAAAATGCACTATGTGAGACACATAACATTAAAAGCATACCTTTAACATGTCCCCAGATAGCCCAGGTCTGAGCGCACATTATTAAGCGAATGGCGCTCAGACCACACGAATACAGTTTAATCGCCATGGAGCCAAAGTCTTTACACAGTCAGTTTCATTCGAATGGGCTCCATGGGATTCCTATCTGGGGTATAACATAGTCAAGTAAAACTACTGAACACCGGGCCGTTCGTGCACTTTCACTGAACAGGAAGGGAGGTCGGCGGCTTCAGCGGTGTTCGTGCAAAACTGTGTCCGGTTTTAGTTCCATGAATTAAGCGTCGAACACCGCTGTGCGTTCGTATGTTTAAAATGGCCGCGACCTCGTGTTCGTTATACGAATGGCGGCCACCCAGCATTCGTCATTTAAGCTGCGGTTAACCGTAGCTTCAGGGAGGCTAATTGCCGGCACACTCCAGCTCCCAGGTGGTCCGGTCATTCGTGCGGTTGTTCGGTAGATTGAATCTACCGAACACCAGGCAGAAAATCACGAATAAGTCTTTTCTGCAGGGAAAAAAGATGTCTTTTAACATGGGGCCATAGTCCAAAGGCAGCAGGCGAGCAACCAGGCTTCTCCAATGCAATGTGGCGAGATTGCTCTCGTCACACACACTGCATACACTATACACACAGTGCATACACTATACACACACTGCACACTTCATACACTATACACACACTGCATACACTATACACACTGCATACACTATACACACACTGCACACTTCATGCACTATACACACACACTGCATACACTATACACACACTGAACACTTCATACACTATACACACACTGCATACACACTGCACACACTATACACACACTGCCCACTTCATACACTATACACACACACTGCACACTTCATACACTATACACACACTGCATACACTATACACACACACAGCACACTTCATACACTATACACACTGCATACACTATACACACACTGCACACTTCATACACTATACACACACTGCACACACACTGCACACTGTATACACTATACACACACTGCACACTTCATGCACTATACACACACTGCACACTTCATACACTATACACACACTGCATACACACTGCACACTTTATACACTATACACACACTGCATACACAGTGCACACTGCATACACTATACACACTGCATACACACTGCACACTTCATACACTATACACACACACGGCATACACACTGCACACACACTGCACACTTCATACACTATACACACACTGCACACTTCATACACTATACACACACACTGCATACACTATACACACACTGCACACTTCATACACTATACACACACTGCATACACTATACACACACTGCACACTTCATACACTATACACACACTGCATACACACTGCACACTCCCTGCACACTTCATACACTATACACACTGCATACACTATATACACACTGCACATTTCATACACTATACACACACTGCCAGGGCTGGACTGGGGATTCCAAAGCAGCCCTGGAAAAAAAATCTATGCCAGCCCCATAAGTCATTGCGCCACATATTGTCGCGTGTAATATGTAAGGCTACGTCATATTCCCGCCCTGGTCTCTTTGTAGTGCGCTGGGGAGGGGGAGCAGAGACAGAACAGCCAGCTCCCCCTGCGGCCGCCAGAAGAGCTCTCTCTGCGGCCGCAGGTGAGCCAGCTGCCTGCCTGGCCCCAGGTGCCGACGGCCCACCGGGAAATTTCCCGGTATCCCAGTGGGCCAGTCCGGCCCTGCAGACTGCACACTTCATACACTATACACACACTGCATACACTATACACACACTGCACACTTCATACACTATACACACACTTCATACACACAGGGCCAGATTAAGAGCACATTGGGCCTGGTGCTGACAAATATGATGGGCCTAATTACGGAATCTTATCGACCAAAAACACTAAAACAGTCATACCTCCCAAGCATCATGTATCTGATGGAGATGGTGCTGGAGGGAAACTCATAGGATGCAGCTATAGGAAAACACATACTCTATGCTAATCTCTCTCTAATTTATGCTTTGAAGTAAATCTATAACCCCTAACAGTAGTGTCCAGTGAAGCAGGAAGTCAATGGGTGGGGTAAAAGGGTGGGCCACTGGTGTGAATCACGTGACCAGACCTGCCAAAAGGGGAGAACATGCCCAAAAAGGGGGCATGTCTGTCTAAAGAATTTGAAGGACAGCCTGGCATGAATGCATGTCAGGCTGCCGCCAATCCTGCAGGCTGTCCAACTAAGGGCATACTATGCAGACAGCACCCGGAGCTTGACATAAATGCATCTAATGATGCGCTCACTCCGTGCTTTCTAAGGACTGTCCCCTAGCACTCGCTGGTCCTCTTGTCTCCTCGAAGTTCCTGGTATATAGTCTGAGACAGAGAAAAGGTGTATGTAGTGAGTGTAGAAGAAAGGGGACATGCCACAGTTTTAGAGAGATCAGCGTCTGCATTACCTAAACTAATTTTATTGTCAGCTAGTCCACACAAGTTTTGTTCCCATACATCCCTCTTAAGCTTCCAAACTTAAAGGGGCACTATAGTCACCAGAACAACTACAGCTTATTGCATTTGTTCTGGTAAGTAGAATCATTCCATTCAGGCCTTTTGCAGTAAATGCTGTCTTTTCAGAGACAATAACTCCACTGGCCACTCCTTAGATGGCTGCTAGAGGTGCTTCCTGGGGCAGTACTACCTAGTATGCAGCACTGCCATTCAGTGTCTCCACCCTCTGCATGCAGACACTGAACTTTCCTCATCGAGATACATTGATTCCATTTATCTTTATGAGGAGATGCTGACTGGCCAGGGCTATGTTGGAGTTGTGCTGGCTCTGCCCCGATCTGCCTAGTTGACAGTCTCAGCCAATCTTATGGGGAAGTATTGTAATTTGCTCAGACCACCACTTCTGATGATGTCAGCAGACAGTCAATTCAGAGGCAGAGCCAGCAGCTGCAGACTTGTTATATTTTACTATACTTAGGGAGGCAACAGGGGGCCAGGGTGTTGGTTTTAACATAATAGAGTCTGAAATACATGATTGTGTTCCTGGCCCTATAGTGCTCCTTTAAGCAAGAATATGTGAAGAGTAGTTAGGGTTGCCACCTTTCATGGAAAAAAAATACCAGCCTTAATCATTTGTATAATCACAAGGAGTGACATCAGAGAAAATTCTGTAAAATCACCAACAAACTACTCACAGTTTGATTCTGCTGTATAGATGGATTGCTCCCAGTGTCTCAGTCTTGCAAGTCACCCAGTGTCTCAGTGTCCCTATGTATCACAGTGTCAGTGTCCCCATGTCGCCCAGTCCCCTAGTCTCCCAGTGTCTGTGTCCCCATTTCTCCCAGTGCCCCAATGTCTCAGTGTGTCCCCATGTCACCAGGATACTGGGGACACTGAAAGACATGGGGACACTGAGAGACATGGGGACACTAAGAGACATGGGGACACAGACATTTAGGGAAACTGGGATAAATGGGGACACAGACACTAGGGACACAGACACTGGGAGACATGGGGACACTGAAACATTTGGGGACACTAAGACACCTGAGGGGGCACAGAGACATGGGAACACAGACACTGGGAGACTAGGGGACACTGGGAGACATGGGGACACTGGCTGGAAGACAGACACTTGGGGACACTGGGAGACATGGGGACAGTTGTGGGCATAGACATGGGGACACTGGGACATATAGGGACACTGGGAGACATGGGGACACTAGGCACACTGAGACACTAGGAACACAGACACTGGGAGACATTTGGGGACACTGAGACATGGGGATTCTGGGAGACTTGGGGACAGTTGTGGACATAGACATGGGTACACTGGGACATATAGGGACACATGGGGACACTAGGCACACTGAGAGACATGGGACACAGACACTGGGAGACTTAGGGACACTGAGACATTAGCGACACTGGATGGGGGACATGGGGACACTGGGAGAAATGGGGACATAGTGTCTCCGTGTCCCAATGTCTCAGTGTCTCCCAATGTCTCACAGCATCCCCATGTGTCTCAGCATCCCCATGTGTCCCAGCGTCCCCTAGTGTCTCAGTGTCCCCTAGTGTCTCAGTGTCCCCTAGTGTCTCAGTGTCTCCATGTTTTCCAGTGTCCCCACGTGTCTCAGTGTTTCCAGGTCTCCCAGTTTCTGTGTCCCCATGTGCCCCCTAGAGTCTGTGTCCCCTAGTATCTCAGTGTCCCCATATGTCCCCTAGTGTCTCAGTGTCCACATGTGTCCCCATCCCTCACTTACCTGAGTTGTAGAGCTGCTGTCTGGACTCTGTGCTGTGTTGCTGCTCCCCCACAGATCAGTGAGTAGCAGAGAGAGGCAGGGATATGCTGTAACTTCCTATCCCTGCCTCTCTCCACACACAGTGACCCCTACTGGCTGGTGCTGGTATTGTAGAGTAATCTCCATTTATTCTGAGAAAAATATCTGCATTTGTATTGCCAGTATTACTGCAATACCGGCACAGCCAGGCAGCCTCAAATACCGGCTGTGCCAGTAAAATACCAGTCAGGTGGCAAACCTAAGAGTAGTGTGTGTAAAAAAAAATTTTTTATTTTTTATTTTTTTTTTTTAAAATGGGCCTAGTCCATGGGCCTGGGCCTGGGCCTGGAGCTGCAGCTCCATCAGCCCCTATGTTAATCCGGCCCTGCATACATGTGGTGGAATCTCGGTAAAAATAAATTTAGTAGGCCGAGATTACCACATGGCATGTGTACGTGCATATGCTGACGTATCGATCAGTTGGTTGCACGAGGCAAGATACGATCAGTAGTGTACGGAGCATGAGCAAGAATACAGGATGTAGTATTCCCCTCCTCCATTGTGCTGGACAAGCCATGTGGTCAAGCAGGAAGTTAATTCTTATTTGTAATGATTGGTCAAGAGAATGTGCGGGTGGAGCTTAATATGGGAGGAGTTATGTGCCTATATAGGAAGCCTGCACTACTGTTCAGGGCTCAGAACTTGCTGTATTTTTGGTGACATTAGTCCCTCTGAGTCCCGATCGGTGATCCAATAAAGAATCTCTTCCTTCCTGAAGAAACCTGTGTCCATTCCTCTGTGCTTTGCTTCCGTCAGTTTCTCCGGTATCATTTGGTGCATTGGCCGGGAAGCTCATCGTTCAACGGTAGCTGAGAGGCAGAGGCGTGAGACGGTCTATCTTTGCCCACGTTCTCTACGGCTGCACCCCTGAACTTCTGCGTGGACCTCCCTCCGTCTCGGCGCCACTGGTCTGTTGTCCAGGAGATCATCGGCCTCTACGTAAGAAGTGCTGGGGTGTCCCCGTCGATGAGTGTGAACTCAGGTTCAGGAACGAGGAGGTAAGACAACTGCTTTTTTAGACGGCAGACCCACTAGGGGTATACCGATTGTGCGGTAGGCCCAAAAGGGGTTTAAATCTGTGTATGGAATCTGCCCCCTCTGTCGGAGGGAAGGAGCGAAGGCGCACCGCTCGATCGAGCGCTCTTTAGTAAGACCGTTTGATCTGGTTAGTCAGGCGGGGTCCTGTGTAAATAGCCCTAGCCGGACACCGGTGTCTTGTCTAGACTAGCGTTCTAGGGTGTATATTACATTCGCTAGGTCGGAGGGACCGGGAGACTAAGCGGCGCCTGTGTAAATTCGGTTCGCTAGCTCTCAACCTATCTTGGCTAAGTGGGAAGGCGTGTAAATTTGGAACCCACTAGACTTTGATAGAGTAAATAGACTAGAAGGGCAATTTTGTAAATTTCGCCCTCTAGTTCGCTATATGTGGTGTTTGGGCAGTGTGGCTAACCAAAACGGGTGGATATAGTTTTAGGTAGTCCATTCAAGGTACTGGCCAATAGTTTAGTTGGGATTGTAAATGTGTTAAAGATTGTTAGTAAAGTGTATATCTTGTTAGATAGCGCGAGCTCAGCCGTCTAGCGAGAGTGTTAATGGTGTGTTGCTGTATCATAGTGCACGGTACCATAACCCTGTATATTTACTGACACTGTATATAAGTACTAATCATTGTCGTCTATTGCATGTTTAACACCATAACCACTAGTAATTGTATTGTGACCTTAAATTGTGCTTTTACCTATGCTAACCGTACTGTAACCGATACTAGTAAAAGACGATGTTACTGGGGTGTGTTATAGACGGGTAATTCATATATAGAGAATTATAGCGTGGGTGACTGTATAGTTTCGCCGAAGGGCATAATATTGATTATTTAGCGACTGGTGTAACAGCTGTGTGTGTACGGGAATTCCCTGAGTGATTATTGTGTTATTGTGTACGTTTCACTTGGTAACTGTACCACGTGGTGCTGTTGCCAGAGGAAACGGGTGTGCCTGTTGAATAAGAACGCGTGCATAGTATTCGTTGTCAACGACGTTCCATTGATAAGTATGGGCGCGTCAGAGTCAGCGATTTCGGATCCCTTAGGTTGTATGGTAAAGAATTTTAAAAAGGGATTCAAAGTATGTGATTTTGGGGTTAAAATGTCTCCTGTTCGTTTGGTCACTTTGTGCACTAGGGAGTGGCCTACTTTGGTTGCGGCATGGCCGCCGCGTGGCAGTTTGGATCCAACCCTGGTACAGCGTGTACACGTGGCTGTGTCAGGTAGGCCTGAACTTTACGGACAGTTTCCATACATTGATTGTTGGAGGCAGGCCGTAAGCGACTCGCCAAAATGGATCCGGATATGCCACGAGGAGCAATGTCGCCTCATGGTGGCCAGGACTTATTTGTCCACTAGGACCGGTGTTAGGCCCATTTTGGACACGCCCCCTGAGTCCGAGATCCCTTTGCCGCCCCCTTACTTCCCTTTAAGAGGAAGTGACGCAAATGCAGGAAGTTCTGCACCCCTTCCCCTATTGCCCCCATCCACTTCCGCTTCCTCCTCCAGTACAGAATCCACCCCCCCTCGTATTAAAACTCCCCTTCCTGAACCAGGACCAACCCCCATTAGATCTGAATATCCTGATTTGGCGCCACTTCAAACTTCCGGTCAAGCTTCTTCTAGCTCGGCTCGGAGTATACTATTCACTAACTTTTCCCAAAATCAAGTTCCCACATCCTCATGCCCTATTACCTCTCGACCGGAACCTTTAACTGGCGCCCCTCCACGTAGCCCCATACTAACCCGACAACTGACCGGTACCCAACAATTAAAACATTATCAGATGCCTCTTCGTCTGAATCCTGGGTCAGCCTATATCGATGCCGCAGGTCAAATGGCACATGCTGACCCAGTCTTCGTATATGTCCCGTTCACGACTACCGATCTCTTAAATTGGAAGACCCACAATTCCTCGTACACTGAGAAACCACAAGCCATGACCGATCTGTTCACCTCGATAGTTCAGACACATAACCCGACATGGGCTGATTGCCAGCAGTTATTAATGACATTGTTCAATAATGAGGAAAGGACAAGGATTAACCAAGCGGCCATTAAGGCGCTAGAGGAGAGAGCCCGTGCTTTAAATCAAGCCAATCCGGCAGCATGGGCCGCAACACATTACCCTAACACCGATCCCAACTGGAATGTAAATGGCGCAGATATGGCTCAACTTAAAGCCTATAGAGACGCTATAATTGCTGGCATGAAAGCCGGAGGGAAGAAAGCTATTAACATGTCGAAGACAGTTGAGGTGATTCAGAAAAGTGATGAAGCGCCCAGTGTCTTTTATGACCGATTACTGGAGGCATACCGTTTGTATACCCCCTTTAATCCGGAAGACGCTGATAATTTCCGAATGGTAAACTCCGCCTTTGTCAGCCAAGCTTACGGAGATATTAAGCGCAAGCTACAGAAATTAGAAGGGTTTGCAGGTATGTCTATCACCCAACTAATGGAGGTAGCGAACAAAGTATATATGAATAGGAAAACAGAAAGTAAGAAAGAGGAAGAGCGCAAGATGCGTAGAAAGGCAGATATGCTAGCGGTAGCGATCGCAGGCGTAGATAGACGGGGCCCAGATAGAAGCGATGGTAGATGGAATAGGGAGCCTTTGAGTAGGAATCAGTGCGCGTACTGCAAGGAAGAAGGGCATTGGAGGAATGAGTGTCCGCAAAGAGAGCAGTATGAGAGAGACTTACCCAGGGCAGGTTATGGAAACTTTAGAGGCAGAGCGAGAGGTAGAGGAGGCCCCGGAGGGAATAATGGTAATAGAGGGAGTAATGGGAACAGAGGAAGTGTAAGGGAAGATAGGTACTATCCAGCAGCGCAAAGGTCCCGCGATAGAGAAGGTAGGGACTTTGTGGGATTGGCTGACACGGTCATGGAGGACTATTGATACCGACCGGGCTCCATCCCCCTTGGTCGAGCGGAGCCTATGGTCGATGTATCAATAGGGGAAAAAGGAGTGCGTTCATGATCGACACTGGTGCTGAACATTCGGTGGTGACTAATCTAGTTGCTCCTCCATCTGGAAGAACTATTACTGTAATAGGAGCAACTGGAAGAAGTGCAGAAAAACCGGTTCTTAAAAGTCGACTCTGTACATTGGGAGGCCACGTAGTAAAACATCAATTCCTTTATATGCCTGAGTGTCCAGTCCAATTGCTGGGACGTGATATGCTATCAAAATTACAAGCGCAGATTACGTTCCTACCAAATGGAACAACATCCTTAAAGTTTAATGGACCCTCAGGTATTATGACATTGTCCGTACCAAAGGAAGAAGAGTGGCGACTTTATGCAGTGTTGACTAGCCAAAACCCGAGGAGTGATGAATCCTTATTTAACATACCAGGAGTTTGGGCAGAGAACAACCCACCAGGACTGGCCCGCAATATTCCACCTATTAAAATAGAACTAAAACTTGGGGTTTATCCAGTAAGCCTGAGACAATATCATATTCCGCAGAAGGCTAAGAAGAACATCCAATCTTATCTGGATAAGTTCATACGGTATGGTATCCTAAAGTTCTGTACTTCCCCCTGGAACACCCCATTGCTGCCTGTTCAAAAGCCCGGTACAGATGAGTATCGACCTGTGCAGGACTTGAGAGCAGTCAATGATGCGGTTGTTAGTATACATCCAGTCGTGCCCAATCCGTATAACCTGCTTGCTTTAATTCCGAGCGGGGCTACTTACTTTACAGTCTTAGATCTCAAAGATGCCTTCTTTTGCCTCCGAATTGCCGTAGAGAGCCAATGTATCTTTGCTTTCCAATGGGAAAATGTTGTAACGGGCTCGAAACGCCAAATGACCTGGACAAGATTGCCCCAGGGGTTTAAAAATTCACCTACCCTATTTGGTTCAGCTCTAAGCCAAGATCTACTAGATTTTGAGTCTATCCCAGGGGAGTGTGTATTATTACAATATGTAGATGACTTGTTGATAGCAGCAGTTACAAAGGAAGTATGTCAGCAAGCAACGCATGATCTACTACACATCCTCTGGAAGGCAGGATACAAGGCGTCAAGAAGGAAGGCTCAGTTGTGTTTGCCAACTGTCAAATATCTGGGATTCCATATCTCTGAAGGTCAAAGAATTATGGGGCCAGAGAGAAAAGAAGCTGTGTGCCAAATACCCATACCCAGGAATAGAAGACAAGTGCGAGAATTCTTGGGGGCAGCAGGCTTCTGTAGGATATGGATTCCCAGCTACGCGATACTGGCAAAACCTCTGTATGCAGCTATCAAAGGTACAGAGCATGACCCCTTCTTATGGACTCAAGAACAGCAAACGGCATTTGAAGATGTGAAGAGGGCTTTGATGAGTGCCCCAGCATTAGATCTACCTGACCACACACGGCCATTCTACCTGTATGTACATGAGCAAAGAAGAATGGCTGTGGGAGTATTGACACAGTACTTGGGATCATGGCAAAGACCTGTTGCCTACATGTCTAAACAACTGGATGCAGTGGCCAGCGGACTTCCACCTTGTCTAAGAGCCGTAGCTGCAGCCGCCCTGCTAGTAGCTGAAGCCGATAAACTCACTCTGGGTCAAGAACTTTATGTACGAGTTCCACATGCAGTACAGACGTTGTTGGATTACAAGGAAATCATTGGTTTAGTAACAGCCGTATGACCAAGTATCAAGCAATGTTGTGTGAAAACCCAAGAGTGCATTTAGAGACTGTAAATACCTTAAATCCAGCTACCTTTTTGCCACAACCTACTGAAAGTCAACATGATTGTTTGGAAGTAATGGATGAAGTATTTTCAAGTAGACCAGATCTTCGTGATTTTCCCATCCAGAACCCTGATGTTCAATATTACACCGACGGCAGTAGTTATGTAAAAGAAGGGATTCGCTATGCAGGATATGCAGTAACAACGATAGACAAGGTGATAGAAGCTTGGCCACTGGCAAAAGGAACATCAGCACAAAAGGCAGAATTGATAGCACTGACACGAGCGTTACAATTGGCTGAAGGTTTAAGAGTGAACATCTACACGGACTCCAAGTATGCGTTTTTAACCACTCATGCCGACGGAGCTTTGTATAAAGAAAGAGGACTATTGAATTCAGAAGGCAAAGAAATCAAATACGCAGCTGAGATCCTACAACTATTGGAAGCAGTGTGGGAGCCGAAAGAAGTCGGTATTATACATTGTCGGGCGCATCTGAGAGGAGATGGTGATATAACCAAAGGGAATCGGATGGCAGATAGTGCAGCTAAGCGTGCTGCTGAATCAGGAAGACAGGAATATGTGGGGCATATAGCTGCTCTTATACCAGCTCCACTGTCTCAATGGACTCCAATTTATACAGCTCAGGAAGAGGAGTGGTTAAGGACTGAACCTGGAAAGTATTTGGAGAACAAATGGCATCAGTTAGAAGATGGAAGAATAGTTATTCCAGCATCACTAGCGGTAGAAATTGTCCAAAACTATCATAACGGGACACATTCTGGGAGAGACAGTACAGAAGAATCTCTCAGAAAACATTTCTACATACCAAGATTGTCCAACTTGACTCAGGCCATTGTACGTAGATGTGTAACGTGTGCTAAAATAATGCAAGACAAGGACCAGTAAAGCCACCAGGAGTCCAGTTTATGGGGGGACTTCCCATGTCCGATTTACAAATTGACTATACAGTGATGCCTATATCGGGTGGACATCGCTACCTGCTGGTAGTGGTGTGCACCTATTCAGGCTGGGTAGAAGCATGTCCTACTCGTACAGAGAAAGCAGGAGAAGTCGTGAGATTCCTGCTACGAGAAATAATACCCCGATATGGACTACCCTGCTCTATAGGATAGGACAATGGTCCAGCTTTTGTTCATCAGTGCCTACAACAATTGACTCATATGCTTGGTATAAAGTGGAGGCTTCATACGGCATATAGACCCCAGAGTTCTGGTAGGTAGAGAGAATGAATAGAACTATTAAGAATCAGTTGGCTAAAATGTGTCAGGAAACCCAAC
>OW240915.1:76854277-76889965 GCA_933207985.1 Pelobates cultripes
CAAAGTTACAAACCGCCTCCAGAGAGCCTGTTCTGCACCAGACCAGTGGAGCCAGACTGCAGCTAGAGCCCATCATCATCCTCATCTGGTTGTAAGTAGGCAATCTAGTATATTATTCGTGGCACTAAGCTCTAATTTACCTCACATTAAAGAAACACAATAGTCCCCAGAACCACTGCAGCTTAATGTAGTGGTTCTGGTGTCTATAGCCTGTCCCTGCGGCGGCACTGCAGCACTGGCGTTAGTTACCATGGCAAATCATATGGGTGGGGCATTGTGATGTCACATGTGGGGGGGGCAGCAAACTTTACTTTTGCCTATGGCGGCAAAAATCCTTGCACCGGCCCTCGGTGGAGGGGGCTGTGTGAGCTGTGGCCGCACAGTGCCCCATGGTAGTTACAGCTCACACAAGCAAACAGCTGATAAACTGGCCGCACGGAGGAAAAGTGGGGTGGAGCTAAGCAAAATTGGGGCGGAGCCAAACTGGCACTGGGGGCGGGGCTTAATATGGCCCTTACCCACTGCTGTTAGGAGGTCTGCTTCTCCACAGGCTTCAGAGAAGGACTTCAGGGAATCCAGTCCTCCTCCATCAAACTGTCTGTAAGTAAGAGTGTGTGTCTGTGTGTGTGTGTGAGACTGTGTGTGTGTGTGTCTGTGTAACTGTCTGCCTGTAACTGTGTGTGTGCGTGTGACTGTATGCCTGTAACTGTGTGTGACTGTCTGCCTGTAACTGAGTGTGTGACAGTCTGCCTGTAACTAAGTGTGTGACTGTCTGCCTGTAAATTTGTGTGTGGGGCTGCAGGGATTTTGTAGAAGGGGGCGGGGGTTTTGTATTGGGACAGGAGTCTTTATAAGGGGGATAAGCAGGGGATTTGTGGAAGGGGGTTCCGGGGGTTTTGTAGACGGGGCAGTACAGGATTTGTAGAAGGGTCAGGACAGAGGTTTTGTAGGAGGGGAAGAGCAGGACAAGGGTTTTGTATAAGGGGCTGACATCGGTTTTGCAAAGTTTACAAATTGTATAAAAAACAATAACATTTTTTACAGATTTTTTTTTTTTGGGTGGGGGAGGGGGGTGCCAAGCTCAGGATCTGCCCTGGGTGCCAAATGCTCTAGGTACGCCCCTGACCATACTTCACAGTTGGGATGAGGTTTTGATGTTGGTGTGCTGTGCCTTTTTTCGCCACACATAATGTTGTGTGTTTCTTCCAAACAACTCAACTTTGGTTTCATCAGTCCACAGAATATTTTGCCAGTACTGCTGTGGAACATCCAGGTGCTCTTGTGCAAACTGTAAACATGCAGCAATGTTTTGTTTGGACAGTAGTGGTTTCCTCTGTGGTATCCTCCCATGAAATCCATTCTTGTTTAGTGTTTTACGTATTGTAGATTCGCTAACTGGGATGTTAGCATTTGCCAGTCACTTTTGTAAGTCTTTAGCTGACACTCTAGGATTCTTCTTCACCTCATTGAGCAGTCTGCGCTGTGCTCTTGCAGTCATCTTTACAGGACGGCCACTCCTAGGGAGAGTAGCAGCAGTGCTGAACTTTCTCCATTTATAGACAATTTGTGTTACCATGGACTGATGAACAGCAAGGCTTTTGGAGATACTTTTATAACCCTTTCCAGCTTTATGCAAGTCAACAATTCTTAATCGCAGTTCTTCTAAGAGCTCTTTTGTGCGAGGCATCATTCACATCAGGCAATGCTTCTTGTGAAAAGCAAACCAAGAACTGGTGTGTGTTTTTTAAAGGGCAGGGCAGCTATAACCAACACCTCCAATCTCATCTCATTGATTGGACTCCAGTTGGCTGACATCTCACTCCAATTAGCTCTTGGAGATGTCATTAATCTAGGGGTTCCACCTGCACTATGAATGTTTACATGGTGTGTTCAATAAAAATATGGCAACATTTCATTCTTTGTGTGTTATTAGTTTAAGCAGACTGTGATTGTCTATTGTTGTGACTTAGATGATGATCAGATCACATTTTATGACCAATTTGTGCAGAAATCCATATCATTCCAAAGGGTTCACATACTTTTTCTTGCAACTGTATATACTAAACCGTGATTTTAAAAAGAAATTGTGGCCGTGGAGTGTCCCTGCAAGAGTTTCCTTGTGGTCCCTTGGCGCTACTTTATGACTCAAAGCACTGCAGCCATTGCTCTAAGCCATAAATTGAGCACCGGGACTGTGAGTGAGTTCTTAAAAGGTTACTCTAATGTTGCACATACCGTTTTTAATCCCTTGATTGCCAAAATTGTAACTCCACCTACAGCTGCATCATGGGGTGTCATTATCCATTCTAGAACTAGAGTTCTGAGCTCGTTACTGTCAATTCTGTGCAATTGTCCTGTAATCTGTCAGTGGCCAACAGAATCCAGAAGCTTGTCACCAGTGAGCAGAGTAGTTCCAGAGCCTGGCAGGGACTCAGGTAAGAGTGCAAACCATTACTAATCATTTTGTTTTACTAAACAACTTTCAGGGGTGGTTGTAGTTGTTATGATGCTTGGAGAAACCCATTAAAGTAGTCTGCTTCCAATACTGGTGCAGACGAAAACACTACCACACCAGGCAATTAGGAAAGGCTCTTCACTGGGCCACCAAGGAAAAGTAAGCAAGAGGAGGAAAAAAAACTAAACTCAGACACTACACACACAACATTCAACCTCCTCTGCACACAACACTCACTTACAGAAACAGAGCCCAGGGCGCTAGGAGGGGGTCCAAGTCTGGCAGCCTGCCAAGGGTCATGGACCACCTTAATCCAGCTCTGGATCTAAAGGTTTCTCTTTTTTGATTGGAAAAATGACAATTTCTTAAAATGAGGATCATGATACCTTATACAAACCACAGTACAAGCTCTTACCTCAGGGAAACAGACAGACTCTGCATGTGGAGAAGCAGGTGCCTCCACCAAGCTGGCGTGCTTTTTTATATTTAATTTAGGGAGGCCCTGAGTTTAAATAGGGAGAACACTACAGCAATAGGACTGCTTGTTTGTATACCTAATTTATATTGTTACGTTAATGTATTTTATATTTCGTTGTCTGATCAGTGCATATGTATTAGCCAGTTGAATGAAGATATATAAAATAAAATGCTAAAGCTTACAATTAATCTTTGCACAAACGTATCTTTTATTGAAATGCTATTAAAAACATGATTTGTTATAAAAAATACAACATAAAAAGGGCTACATTTGTCAGATTACATTACAGAAAACCTAAAGTATTAATGGGAAGGAAATGTAGAAAGTTTACAGTAAGATTCCATCTAGAAGTTTTTGTATCAAAAGGCACACAGAGCAGAAAGGAAACAAGTCAAACATTTTCTACTGAGAGTTAACCAAGTTACAATGAAAGGATTAAAAAGCCCCTTGTAAATCGTTTCCGTATTTATCTGTCTGAAAAATAACTGCTAATGAGCCAAAGCATTCGGTTCCCTGTCTGATAGTTCATGCAAATAGTATTGAAAGTATTGAGGGAAAATTTAAATAGGTTTATTTTTAACCTTCGTGCGCTTGTTTAATTTATTGGATTTGGCTCCTCTCTAAAATGAAAAAAGCCCATTAAAGTCATCTTGTATCCAGCTCCATGACAAACTCCTTTCAGCAGCCGCTCCAACCTCTATGAGTCATCAGTTGTGAGGATTTTAGTCCAATCCAATGCTTCTCAGAAAGTTGTGAGCTGCAATTGCCATGAATAAAATCCAGTTCATTAAGAGAGTTTTACAGCTGCATGATGACACTGAATAAGAAGACCTTTGATTTTGTAAGATTTTCTATGAACGTGTCTCAAGTGGCAAAATCAGGAGACTCTCTGCTCGATATAATAACAAGACTGGGCTATACTGGATAAGGTGTTTAGAGTTTCCCTTAAACACTAAAATATCTCCACATGCAATGTATATTTTCCAGTTATTTTCCTACACTTTGCAGTCCCATGGTGAATTCCTGATAATTCAAGGTTTAATGAATAACCAGAGTTGTGAAGAGAGCAGCAGCAAATGTATTTAAAGGACCACTATAGTGCCAGGAAAACATACTCATTTTCCTGGCACTATAGTGCCCTGAGGGTGCCCCCACCCTCATGGCCCCACTCCCGCCGGGCTGAAGGGGGTTAAACACTTACCTTTCTCCAGCGACGGGCTCCCTCTGTGCTGGAGACTCTCCTCCTCCTTTCCCCGTCATCGGCTGAGCCGCGTGCGCATTCAGTCAGTCTCATAGGAAAGCATTATCGATGCTTTCCTGTGGATGCTGGCGTCTTCTCACTGTGAAAATCACAGTGAGAAGCGTGGAAGCGCCTCTAGCGGCTGTCAGTGAGACAGACACTAGAGGCTGGATTAACCCTAAAGTAAATATAGCAGTTTCTGAAACTGCTATGTTTACAGCAGAAAGGGTTAATCCTAGGTGGACCTGGCACCCAGACCAACTCATTAAGCTGAAGTGGTCTGGGTGCCTATAGTGGTCCTTTAAAGTGTATTCCCTAGTACTATGAGCAACATGAAATAAACGTTGTTCGATCTAACTCATAGTCCATTTACAAGCCTAGAGATTTCTAATTTAACCCCTTAAGGACCAAACTTCTGGAATGAAAGGGAATCATGACATGTCACACATGTCATGTGTCCTTAAGGGGTTAAACATGAAAGCAGAAACTTGACTTAAATTGAATATATTAGAACCTTCTGTAATGGTTCGAACTCGATAAAATTAGGATGTAAAAATGTAAACATGAGCGGACAAAAACTGTAGCAGAGAATATGTAATAACCCTTTAGATACCAGCACTTCTGTTGAGTTCTAATTCCTTGTCTTGAATGATAACAAAAACGTAATAAGGTAAAAGATGATTTGGTGTTATCCTTATTGTAGTATAGTAAAGTTTACGGAGTGGTTTAGTGGCCAATGGGGAGTCTGGGAGATCTTTTCAAAGTCCCCGGAATGTTATATAGGTAGTTTTTTTTATAATTCTCGTTGCTACAGCATAAGCTCTTAATAAAGTATTGGACAATCGGCTATAACGAGAATTCATAGGAATTACAGAGACAGGGTTATTCACTAATGTTAGAATTGTTGTGGGGAATTCAAAATGAATTTAAAATTTAAGGCCAAAATAGTAAAATTGGAAAAATTCTCCAAGTCAGTTATGTTTTCCAGTAGTGCCACTAAGATCTTACATTTAAAGTTTTCTTTATTTCAATTCCTGACAATTATCAGTTTAATGAATAATCCCGGTAGTGTAAATTCACTATTAGTGCACCTACCATTGCTAACCCATATAAAATGCATCAAAGACTTATTCTAAGCATCATAACCTATACAGCTCATTGCAGTGGTTATGGTACTACTAGTACCCTAGCACCATACCCCACTAATGGGGCATACCATTTTGCAACGGTTTACTCTCTTACCTGGGTCTCGACAGGTTTCGAGCCTCCTCTGAGGCTGGGAGATGCCGGGAAAAGCACATACGGATTTTGAGGAGCCAAATTCTGATCCTACTAGCAATTCATTGGCTAAGAGCATCAGCATTCACCACGTCAGAATATGCTGGCGCTTTATAAATGCCAATATTAAAAATAAAGAAATACATTTAGGTAATAAAGGTGAAATGTAAATGACACAACCAGTTATGAAGGGAATGGTAAAAATTATCCCATGGCCATTTTTTCTCACAGTAATGTTCTCTACAAATTTATTGTTATATAGAATTTCTAAACAATAATGAATGGTACCTTTTTATTAATTTTTAAAAAAAATTTTTTTAGTTGTGCATGTGTTAGACATGTACATTTGCAAAGCCACAACAACTATTGCCAACTTGTTAAAGAGACATAGGAATACAGTTGTTAGCATTTGATGATGCACAGTACTCCTCTCTTGATGGTCATTTCATGTAGCATGGCCGAGCGCCAGTACCTCCACAGCCCGGCGCAGGAGGAGAGGTGGTCCAGTGGGCTTCCGCAGTGCTCCTCTGAGTGAGCTCTGATCCAGATCTGAATTTCCTGTATAGCTCCCTTGCGCACCCTGTAGAGGTCCTGGGAGCTGAAATATGACATCATATTCCAGCTCCCAGGATCTCTACAGGGCACCCGAGGGAGCAATACAGGAAATGAGGATCTGGATCAGAGCTCACTCAGAGGAGCACTGCGGCAGCCCACTGGACCCCAGGCTGTGGATCCACTCCCCCAGTACCCCACAATGGGGTACTGTCAGGGCCGGCGCGTCCATAAGGCGGCACAGGCGGCCGCCTTAGGGCGCACGGGCTCTGGGGGCGCAATATTTCAGTGACCGGCAGGAGGGAAGCTCTCCCTCCTGCCAGGCCACCATCTCGACCCCCGGCGCGGCAGTGGTGTGAACAGGCGCGGCGAGGGAGCTCTAATCTCCACCCTCTGCTCCCTCGCGCGCTGCCTGCTGATGCCGCGGGAGCCGGAATATGACGTCATCAACCCGGCTCCCGCGGCATCAGTAGGCAGCCCGCAAGGGAGCAGAGGGTGGAGATTAGAGCTCCCTCGCCGCGCCTGTTCACAGCACTGCCGCACGCCTCCCAGCAGCCCCAGGGACCGATCCATAATCCACACCAGCTCTCCAGGTAGGGAGGCTGGGTGGAAAATATGTATTTATAAAATAATTAGTGAATGCATGTGATGTGTGTCTGTGAGTGACTGTGTGTGTGTGTGTGTCTGTGAGTGACTGTGTGTGTGTGTCTGTGAGTGACAGTGTGTGTGTCTGTGAGTGACAGTGTGTGTCTGTGTGTGTGTGTGTGTCTGTGAGTGACAGTGTGTGTGTGTCTGTGAGTGACTGTGTCTGTGTGTGTGTGTCTGTGAGTGACAGTGTGTGTGTCTGTGAGTGACAGTGTGTGTCTGTGTGTGTGTGTCTGTGAGTGACAGTGTGTGTGTGTCTGTGAGTGACAGAGTGTGTGTGTCTGTGAGCGACAGTGTGTGTGAGTGACAGTGTGTGTGTGACAATGTGTGTGTCTGTGAGTGACAGTGTGTGTGAGTGACAAAGTGTGTGCGTCTGTGAGTGACAGTGTGTGTGAGTGACAAAGTGTGTACGTCTGTGAGTGACAGTGTGTGTGAGTGACAAAGTGTGTACGTCTGTGAGTGTAAGTGACAAAGTGTGTGTAAGTGACAAAGTGTGTGTGTCTGTGAGTGACAGTGTGTGTGTCTGTGAGTGATTGTATGAGTGTGTGTGCGAGTGTATGAGTGTGTCTGTCTGTCAAATCAGTGAGAGTATGTTTGTCATTGAGTCTGTGTGTGACTATCAGTGTGTCTGTCAATGAGTGTCAATCAGTGTGGGTCTGTCAGTGTCAATGAATGAGTGTGTGTCAGATCAATGAGTCTGTGTCTGTCAGTGACGTCTGTGTGTTTGTCATTGAGTGTGTGACTGTCAGTGTGTACAGAGTGTAGCGGAGCAGAGCGCGGTACAGGAACTTCTGTTTCCTGTACCTGGCCAGACTGACAGGAGGTGCTCACAGAGAGAGCACTCCCTGTCAGTCCGGCCGGGTACAGAAAACTGAAGCTCCTTTAGGGGATCTGCTCCACTCGGCAATGCAACAATAGAGGTAGGAGGCACACCAGGAAGGGGAGTGTGACCACTAAAGGGGTGTGGGGTGCACCAAGGGACAGGGAGGGAATGGGAGAGAAACACCAAGAGACAGGGAAAAGAGGGGGGAGGGGAGAAGAACACTAAGGGACAGGGAAGGGAAGGGACTACTAATGGTCAGGGAGGGGAGAGGGGCTGGTTAAGAGGCACATAGATGAAGATGTTTTTTTTCGGGGGGGGTGCGGGGGGCGGAAAAAGGCATCTTCGCCTATGTACCTAAAAATCCAAGCACCGGCCCTGGGTACTGTGTTCTATCTCCTCTCCCACCATAGTCCCTGTCCCCCACAATACTGTCCCTTCCCCCACAATAGCCCCAGTCCCCCATAATGCTGCCCTGTCCCTCAAAACTGTTCCAATCTCCTCACCATAGCCCCAGTCCCACACAATGCTGCTCTACCTCCCACAATACCGCTCCTGCCCACAATACTGTTCTTAACCCCCAACATAGCCCCAGTCCCCTAGACCCCCCACAATACTACCCCTGCCCCCCCACTAAAGCTGCAAACCCCACAATACTGTTCCGATCCCCCCACCATAGCTCCAGATCCCACAATACTGTTCCTATCTCCCCCACCATAGACTCAATCCCCTACAATACTGTCCCTAACCCTACCACTAACGCCCCATTCCCCTCTAATACTGCCCCTTCACCCCCCACACTAAAGAATCAGTCTGCGACAATACGGCCCTGCCCCATCACAATAAGGCCCCAACCCCCCACAATACTGCCCCTATCCCCCCCATAATAGTGCCTCTATTCCCCAATACTACTCCTATCTCCCCTTGACTAAAGCTCTAGTCCCACACACACACAGTACTAAAGCCCTATTGTACAGCGCTACAGAATTTATTGGCACTATATATATTATAATAATAATAAAGTACTTATCCCACACAATTCCGCCCCATCCCCACACTAAAGCACAGTGACACAGAACGGGGCTGGTGGGCAAGTAAGAGACATGGAGGGCGGCGTGTAAGATGCTAAAGGAGGATATAATACACTAAAGGGGGTGTAACACACACAGGGATAACACATTCAAGAGGGCATATGTAACACTAAAGGGGGTAAGAAATTCAAAAGAGGGGTTACGAGGCACACAGGTGAAAATACATTTTTTTTGGGGGGGGGGGAGGGGCAAAAATACATATTCACCTGTGTAGTCAAAAATCCTTGCACCGACCCTGCAAATTTGTCATTAACTTACTGCAATACACATATATATATTAAAATTCAATAGAGTGTATGACTAAGCTTAGTTGCTGCTCGGACTTCTTTGGCAGGCTTAAGCCCGGAGCTGGGAGATCATCCGTCTCTCCCAACAACCGGACCATCGGTCTCAGTAGGCCGCAGGCTGAGGCATGGTGTGCTTCCAGTTTCAGGCTTAGCGTATAGTTGGGTATAGTAAGGGTGGTTCCAGAAATAAAAAAAAATAAATGTAATGAACTAATCCGTTTAATACAAAGTATTAAAAGGTGAAGTGGATAATAATCCTCTTTTAGAGGGTACTTTTCTCTCCAAGCAGTATCAAGGATTTTAGCTCTTGAAGTTAAGTTATTGCCAAATTATTAATTTTATAGAAATAATACTTAATGTATTGGACTTGGAAGGAAGGTTTAGTTGATTCTAATAGGGGCCATGTCTCTGCAAGCCTGAAGTTTGAACAGAATGTATAGTATATTAATCAGCTGAGAAATCTCAGCAGCTATATCTCTAGCTTTAAAAATGGAAATCAGAGACATAAATGTATATAGACATTACTGCAAGGTGCTTATTATTTTATTTATACAAAGTAATTTGCAAAAACATATGTTATTATTTAAATACAAATCATTTGGTGCAGTCAGGTTTCCATTTAGATGGTTCTAAGAGATGTATCCATTGGTTTACAAGTTATTTTGTTGTATGAATGAGAGATACGTGCAGAATCTATACAGACATTATCATGGGGTGTCAGAAGACACTCTCCCGTGGAGCTTGCTATGCTAGTTGGAATAGAAGGCAAAGTGTTTGTGTGTATGCTGGGAATGCAGTATGTTTTTTTATTTTTATTGAAAAATAAAATATATTTTGTTCGCGCCCTTCTTCTGGTTACCTTGGGATGGGGGACATTACTCTTACCTACCCTAGGTGGTCCAGAGTGGAGAACCTCTGGTCTCTCTAACAGTTGCCAGTTAGAGATACGAGAGTTGTGTAATGGCTCTTGTGAGTTCTGGTCTCATATCATGATAGCGTCACTGAGGTAACCTACCACAATGCTCTGAACTGCCTGGAGCTCACAGAGCCATCACCAGGTCTGCCCCAGCAGAGGGTGACACCAGAGTCTCTGGGGCACCCCCTTTATCCATACATGGTGTCAACTATAGTTCATAATGTTTATATAATATGGGGATCTTACAGCGTAAAAAGTAAGAATGTGGATTTCACCACACTCTCTCTAGAAGTTATGCTCTTTTATTTTTCTCCCATGTCAATAGCTAATTACATAATATCCCTAACAAAGCTACTTTTATACACAGCAAAATTATTAGTCCTCACTCTGAAGCATGTGTGCTGGTTCCACCCTACCACAATGGACAACAAAATTTGAGAAACTGTGTTAGATGGAGTTTCTTACCGATTCTACTAAGGGTCATTCGGCCCAGGTTGGCCTAATTTGGTTCCCCTGGTCTGAGTTTCTCCCTTGCTCATCCTCTACCTCCCCATGAAACTTAAGTTTGTTGGTTTGTTGTTTTTCTTGACTATTTAGTTTGCATGACGTCACTTACTTCCTCCTTTCCTTCCCCTACTCTCTCTTTTTTTAATTTTGTTTTACTTTTTGAAGGCAGCTCCCAGCTGTATTTAGAGCATAAGTTTTTTTGTTTTTGTTTTTTTTTTGTTTCTGAAGTTTCATTGTTTCTTATTATACTGCCGACATGATCTACTTGTATACTCCAGTAATTATATTCTTGTATTAAATTAAGTCTGTGTGTGTTCATTTTATTTTGCCGCTATGTAATTCCTTAAAATTTTAAATAAAGAGTGTAAAAACAAACGAACGAGGATTTGAAATTAATATTAATAATATAATTGAAGTGTTTAAGAATGGCTAAAATATTCTGACTATAGCAGTCAGGTAAAAATAAAAATAAAAATGGTTTTGCTTTATACTAAGATAGAACTTAGGATCTTTACAAAAGAAGAAGGAATCGGATTGTGCTTGTTTATTAATGTACACGATAACATGGAAACTCAAGGACATGCTTGAATACTGTCATAACTAAATGTACCCGGTGTAACAGTTCATATTAAGTAGTGACGGTATGAGTTAAATCCAGAGTTCTGCTTCTATAGAACTCTGCATAACCTTGCATAAACCAACAGTTCTGAACTTCTCTTGCTCCTGAGTAGAGATGTCGCGAACCGTCCACGAACTTCTCGCGAACGGTTCACCGCGGTTCGCCACGAGCTGTTCGCGGCGAACTCCGGTCAGCTGACACGTCCCGGCCAATCTCCAGCAGACCCTCCCTCCCAGACCCTCCTACTTCCTGGACAGCATCCATGGAAGTAGGAGGGTCTGGGAGGGTCTGGGAGGGAGGGTCTGCTGGAGATTGGCCGGGACGTGTCAGCTGACGGTTCGCGACATCTCTACTCATGAGCAGGGAAGATGGAGAGAGTGATCTCAAACAAGTAACAGTTACACTGTTGGTTCTGTAGATCCCTAAAAATGTTTAATTAAATCTAAACAAAGATGGATTATCTAACAAATATCTGGAAGTCGTGCTTTCTACAACATACAATAATTCTTTGTTTATACCGAGAAATCAGATTCAATCCTGGATGCAATCCTATTCACTTCTTTTCCAATTATAAAGCTCATTAATTTAACATTCACTGTATTAGTGTACATGGTGTCAACTATAGTTCGATTACGGAATAAACAAACCAGCCACATAATTAATTTAAAATACAGAAAGTCATTTTGACCCAGAGACTGAGTTGCTGCAAGAGGAAACAATAGCTTTCTGTTTCAACACTGCCCAGCTGGGCCTTTCTGTCTGCCATTGTTGTGCTTGCAGTTAAACATTGTTCCTTAAGTGACTCTTAATCTACTTGTTGTACATACAAACAGTATCTGTTTGTTTTAATGATAGTCGGTTTAGTAAACATGGTCGCTGAAGTCCTTGTGATTTTGATCTTGTTTGACTTTACTTAACTAAAAAGCTTCCTGGAATTGGCAGGAAAAGACAGGGTAGCCACACCTTTGTTTGAATTAGTGACACCAATACAAAAATATACTTCAGTTTTTATCTTGATAACACCCAAAAATATATAGGAAGGAGCAAACAAGGTTTATGGCCAGTGCAGCCTTGTTTTCGTGTGTAGTAGGTATGAGTCTTGTTTATTTATTTTCTTTTTAATAAAAGATTATGTAGGATTTTTGACCTTTTACACAACATGGCCTCACCCTTTGAACATATATAATTTGTAGAAAAACATTTTATTAAGTAATATTTAAACAAGAAAGTGTAAAATAAATTTAGTGGAATGACTTTAATACGATCCTCCAAAGACTCTCACTTTTGGTAGTCCCGATTTCAGGGTCCTGTCCAATTTTCTGGAGTAGCGCATCCATGCAGAGACAAGCCTGCCAGATAATCTGTTAGACAGCCTGGAATAATTGACGTCAGGCGGACATGGTCCTTCCAGTCAAACCAGCGCATTAAGGTCATCGCCAGTGACTTGGGTTGCATCACTGGCAACACCCATGTCAAGGCCTGCCCTTACCAAATTCCGATTAAATACCTCCCAATGTTGGCAGGTATTGTTTGAAAATGTCTTTACCTTTTTGATAAAATGAACTATTCAGTTTTTCTTTTTAAGAAATTGTAAATGTATTATGAACAATATCACAATTATACTCCAGGGGATAAAACAATAAGAAAATAATGTAAGGAGTGCTTAAAATAAAATTAAAGGGACACTATCGTGACCAGAACAGTTACAGCTTAATGAAGTGGTTCTGCGTCTAAAGCCTGTCTCTACATGCTTTTTAATATAAACACTGACTTTTCAGAGAAAAGGCAGTGTCTACATTGCTGCCTAGGAACACTTCTAACGGCAGTCACTCAGATGGCCACTAGAAGTGTTTCTTGGGTCAGTGCTGCACAGTGTCATAAAGTTTTATGATCTCTGCCATGGGGGCAGAGCCGGCCGAGACTGGACCTGCGAGGCACTGGAAAAAGATGAATAAATCACCTTTTGAACCGGCCTAAACAGATATTTAGATCTATAGTGTCAGGAATACACATTTGGTTTCCTGACACTGTAGTGTTCCTTTAAGAGAAAAACAAACTAATTTTAAATATTCTCCTTTAGAGATCTACCATAAACGTTTTTTATAATTTTATTTTGCTGCTATACACTTTAGCGCACCCCACCCTATTTCAAACCATGCACAGAAAAAAAAGTTGAGCACTTTAAAATTAACCCCCACCCACATTTTTTTTTTTTTAATACACCAGGGGATGTTCCCATTTGACCATAAGGTATGGTGAATAGAGTTTTCTTTTGTGATCCTATTTGTAAACATAACACAACATTAAATATAAATTAAATATAAAAAATAACCCCTCCCCCCCTCAGTTTTGATTTTAAAGGAACACTGGGAGGATGGGTGCCCAGAGGGACAATGATAAGGTTAAACGGTTTGAACTGGTGTAAAACGGGTTTTGTCCACTGAAGCTGAGGTGGTGCCTATACTCCAGCCCCAATAACAACTTTATTGTGATGATGTTGTTATGGTGGTTGGAGAGTGTTCCTTTATATAGTAAATCATATGGTTTTGAGCTATACCTTTATACCTGGGGGGACTGTCCACTCTGATCCTTCCATAAATATAACATTGAGGGATTAAATATGTGTAGGAATATATTCATATAAAGATATAAAGCTTTACTACAAAGCTTTAAATCTGCAAATTCTTTTCCGTTTCCTTTCAATCAATTCAATCCCAATTATGGTCTCTGGCATACTACTGTTTAAGACCTTGAGTGCCCTCTAGTGGTAATTTTCTCTCTGTGCTACTATAATTATTAAATATTGCCTCCTCCATTACCATTTTATTTTTCTTTGCCAGAGTTTGTATTTTATTAGCACTTTAAGAGGGTACAAGTCGGGGCGTGTCCGACTGGGAGAGAGACAAGTCGCATGGAGTGAGAGCTCCGTTCTCCACCAGGCCCATAGCGTCTAACAAGCAGATTAAAACAGATCAATTTGCCTGCATATTCTACTCTTCTTGACTGGGAGAGAATAATGGCACTGTCTAAACAGCTGAAATTGACGGTACAGTCAAGCAAAAAGGACCGGGTGAAACATATCCAAGATGGAGACGATCTCGTGGCATATTCACCAGCTTGGCAGGGTTGCTCGAAGCCTGAAACTGCTCCACTAACGCCAGATGAAACTCTTCTAACGAATAGAAGCCTGCAGACTATGCTACATAAGTTACAATCCACACTACTGGCGGATTTTAAGAAACTGGCTACAGACCTGAGGAAACAAATGGCCGACTTGAGGAACACAAAACGGAGGAGCTTTTCACTGCGTATAATGAGGTGGTGTATAAGCTGCAGCAGCTTGAGGAGGAACATGAATCTTTCAAGTAGGGGGGCGGGGCTTAACCGCGGACCAGAGCGGACGCCATTACTCACGGCTCCGGAGATAAACTGCCTAATCCACCCAAAATCAGGGGCATCTGTGCCCATCCGACTGCCACAACAGGTAGACTCAACCCGGCACGACGCACGGAGCCGGTACATGCCTTTTTTTCTGCAACCCGGGCTGAAACGGCAGAAAAGGAGGCTTGCGGCCTACCACCTCCCCCCAGGCCTCGGCCTCGAGGAGTGGCAGAATCCGTCCCAGATACTGGGCACAAGAGCACAGCCAACTGCAACCCCAACGCCAGTGCTACTACCCGAAATGGGGAGGAGATCGCAAAGACCACCGCTGGGGACACCAGGAGATTCTAGAGACATTGGGGACATGCTCCAGAAACAGGCCCAAAGCAAGATGGCGACGCTGGATGCAGGTACAATCACCAGTACACCTCAGACTCCCACACAGGAGGAGACACAGCCTCAATCTGAGCAACAAGGCAATGAGCAAACAGCACCACCTTACCCTGACTTCTCCAATCTAGCCACTAAGCAAGACATTAAAGCACTTCTAGCTGACTTTAGGCAGACCTGGGCAGCAGATATTGCAGTGATACAGACAGATCTGCAAATGGTGACTGACAGGGTCCGTACCACAGAAGAAGACATCATAGAGGTGAAGCAAGCTGTATCCCACATGGGAGACTCGCTCCAGGAAGTGAGGAAAGCCCAACAAGCACTCTCCTTACAACTTACTACGTTAGATGATCGCTCCAGGCGCAATAACCTGAAAATCAGGGGGGTACCTGAAACTATTACAATGGAAGAACTGCCCCATTATTTAAGGCGCCTAGTAACCTCACTCCTACCTCTAACACAAGCCAAAAAAGTAACGATCGACAGCATGTACCGCCTACCGAAATCAGCCAGGGCCCCATCTCAGGCTGTCAGCGACATCCTCATCCACTGCACATCCGCACAAGACAAGCGGGCACTCCTGGCAGCACTACGGGACCACACACCCTACCAGTTTGAGGGCTCAGGTCTGTCTTTTTATCAAGACCTATCACGGTCCACCCTACAGTGGAGGCGCACAATGCTCCCAGTAACAAGCCGGCTCAGGAATGCTGGAATAGCATACCGCTGGACGCCACCAAGATCGCTCAGTGTGCTTCACAACGGGACAGCTCACACTATATTCTCGGCAGAGGAAGCTCCAGCCCTATTTGGGAGAATGGGACTCTCCGCACCTCCTGATGACTCAGCCAGCACCCACTCATGGGACCCGACCACCATAGTCCCCTTCACCCCACGACGCCAACAACACGAACCACGGAAGGGAACAGGACTGAATACCTAAACACGGCTCACGCAAACAACCAAGGGCCGCATTATCACTGTTTTTGTACAAGTATTTTGTTACAAGTTTTTATCCCTGTTTGATACACTTACAAATGCTTGCCTCACTATCAGGGTCTTCTTAAGATAGGACACATAGGAGGGGAGTTACAACCCCCAACCCCGCGAGTAAGGGAGCCTACCACTCACCCATCCCCCCCGCATCCCCCATGGTTAGGGGAACACCAAGCACGAGCCTCACTATCTTCCAAATCCAGTGTAGGCAACAATTGCTCACCGCCTCACTCACGCACTGCTAGATGCCCACTCAGGTACGTATAGGCTCCCAACAATCCTAACACTAAAGCGACACATTATTAACAGGGCGGCTACTCAAAACCCCTACATGCCATAGGGCCCACTCCTCACCACCCCGGGTCTTCACAGCCCCAAAGAACACCAAAGATCCCAATCGGATCTCTCCAGTAGGATCTCCGGCACAAGATCTAGTAGCTACTAAGATGCAAAATGCCCAGCGACACACCTTAACACTAAAGGTACATAGCAAGTACCAGAGATACAGCTCACAGCCCGCGTCAGGTAATACTGCACTAAATAATATTTCTTCCTGATTTACAGCTCCCATAATACAACTCGAGCTCAGACAGCTAGAGGTCCGGCTCAACCAGTTAAATCTATGGTAACACGACTATACTACTGTTTTTGTTTTTTGTTTTTTTGTTTTTTTTTTTTTTGTCCCTATTTAAACTCCATACACATTGTCTTACCCAGTGGTATTCGTAGCCTATAACAACTGTATTTTGGCCCCAACCCAGCGGCATGAAAGCATGTTGTTGCTTTTCGACCCACACACTTATACATGGGGCAACCTTCACCAGCGGCCACGTAGCTTGCAACCTAACATTAAGGCCCATATCTACCCAACAGGCTTCCCATGTTGCGAAATGGGTAAATTCCCTGAACGATAACCCGTTTATATACATTCCCAAGCTAACATATAATCCAGAAGCTGGTTATACTTGTGAAGTATGCTCTTATTATAATACTACTCCCCTTTTTTAATTCTTTTTTTTCAATACCAAAAATGCCAGTGCAAATACCTGTTTTGTACCATTCTTACCTGCTTATCTTCTGCAGAGACCTACATTACCATGTTCTTACCTGTTTAAAATTGTGCAATTCAATCCTATGTCATAATACTGAATGCCTTGATTTGCTTGTTACTGCCGTCGTGGCACTGCAGGCCTGTTTGTAACCATTTTTGCACAACAAAAATAAAGAATATATAAAAAAAAAATAAAAAAATGAATCTTTCAAGTACAAATTGGCTGACATCGAGGATCAATCACGGAGCAAAAATATATGCTTTTGAGGTATAGCCAACACCGTAACTAGCGAAGCATTGCCTCAATACTTAACATCCCTCTGCAAAAGCCTGGTGCTGCACTTGGATGAGTCCGCTCTGGTGCATCGCTTGCCCAGACCTCCCTGTTTCACGGCAGACGCCACGGGATACAATAGCCAGGTTCCAATATTAAAAGTCCAAAGATCTCCTACTAAACACCACGCACAAACTTGCTACGCTCCCAGATCCATATCAAGGAATCAACATCTATGTGGATCTTTCCGCATCCATGATGGCACAGAGACGTGAATTCATATCTGTCACCAAAACCCTACGCAACCACGAGGAAGATCGGTGGTTATCCTGGAGCCAGAAGTTGGTATCTCCAAGCTCAAGGAATATGGCCTATTTCGAGCAACAGATACGCTCCCATCAAGCAGATCTTCTCCGCCGAAGATGCAACCTGAATGGCAAATGGCAGGCTCCCCATTCTCCATGATGCGTAGGGAGAACTGTTCTTTATTCCTTAAGGTTAATTAGTTTACACCAGTTCTTGATCATAACACAGGCTGTTAAAGGTAATTTTTTAAGCTAGGAACAAAAGTTGTTGTTATACTTAAACAAGCGGCAGTATCATACCCCCTCAAGTGATTCTTAAATTACCTCACTAACCCCACGCTTACATATCGTGTGTGGACATGGTGGAGGTAGAGGTATTGTTACCTATTGCATCATATGCCACATAGTCCTCCATCCATGTCCCTGTGCACAACATATTAGTGTACAACCTAAGTTGTAAGTGAGCTTCCACCCAGGGCCGGCCTTAGGCAATTAGGCGCCTTGTGTGAAAAGTCTTCACGGCGCCTCCACCTGGGTACCTGTTTTAGCTCCCCTGACACCGGCCATGTGCAAACTGTGTCGGCCACATGACACCCCCTGGACCATGGCGCCCTTTGTGGCCACACAGCTCTCACACCCCTAAGGCTGGCCCTGCTTCCACCTATCAGTAAACCTGTCGTGCCTGCTTAGCCTAGGCGAAATGACACATTGAAACTGTCTCTTTACCTTATGTAACGTGGGCATGATAGGGGCGATGGGTATTATACCGATGGGTATTGTATAGTTGAGACTCCCATGGATTTATTCTGTCATACAGGCCTCTGTCTCCCATGTTACTGTTATTGACAATATAAAACAAATAGTTTTGCAAACAAAAAAACAATAAAAAAAATCAAAACATAAATAAATAAATAAAAATAAAGAATTAAACAAAACAAAAAATACAAAACCCAAAAAGTAAAAAAAAAAAAAAGAGGGAAAGGGGGCCCGGACGGACCCTCTAGCATATACGGCGCATACCCTCACCTCTGCCTTAAACGCTGCAGCACCACTCCAAACAAGCACCTCGAGGAGGACCCGCCCCCAACCATGGCATACTAAATCAACACGCTACCTGCAAAGATGCTCCCGTTGTGCTGAACGCTCCTGGAGGAAGTCTCGCACCCAGTCAGACTTTCTTCATTATAGATTCATATTGTGTTCATACAGTGCAGCCCTTGCCCTTGCCAAACAGTCCTACTTTTCCTCTCTCATTAGTTCATGCTACTGCAATCCCAGGCGTCTCTTTGACACCTTTAATTCTCTTCTTTGCCCTGCTGTGGCCACCCCCCAAACTAACCTTACTGCTAATAACTATGCATGTTACTTTACTGACAAGATTGAACAGCTAAGGAAAGAATTCTCCCCTCCTTGCCATTCTGTTTCTCAACCACACATAGATCATGCCTTTCATACCCTTCAGACATTCTCCCCGGCTACTGATCAAGAGGTGGCTGCTCTTCTTTGTTCCTCTCGCCCCACCACTTGCCCACTCGATCCTGTCCCATCTCACCTTATTAGATCTCTCTCCACTTGTCTCGTGCCTTCCTTAACACACATCTTCAACTGCTCTCTCTCTTCTGGCATTGTCCCTGCTGACTTTAAACATGCCACTGTAGTACCTATACTAAAAAAACTATCCCTCGACCCGTCCACCCCCTCTAACTATCGTCCTATATCCCTGCTCCCTTTTTCCTTAAAACTTCTGGAAAGACTTGTCTTTACCCGTGTGTCTCATTTCCTCAATTCCAACTCTCTCCTTGACCCTCTTCAATCTGGCTTCCGCCCTCTCCACTCTACTGAGACTGTGCTTATCAAAGTTACTAACGACATAATCGCAGCTAAATCCAAAGGCCACTACTCCATACGAATTCTTCTTGACCTCTCAGCGGCCTTTGACACAGTTGATCATGCTTTCCTTCTTCAAACTCTTCAATCGCTTGGTCTCTGTGACTCTGTCCTCTCATGGTTTTCCTCTTATCTCTCCCAATGCTCATTTAGTGTCTCTTTTTCTAATGATACCTCCTCCCCTCATCCTGTCTTGGTTGGAGTCCCCCAAGGCTCTGTCCTTGGTCCCCTTCTATTTTCTCTTTATACTGCCTCTCTTGGCAAACTTATTACCTCTTTTGGATTCCACTACCACCTGTACGCTGATGACACCCAGTTATATCTCTCCTCCCCGGACCTCTCCCCTGCCGTCCTGCAACGTGTCACTGCTTGCCTTTCTTCCATCTCTGACTGGATGTCCTCCTGCTTTCTGAAACTCAATCTCTCTAAAACTGAGCTCCTTGTCTTTCCTCCTCCTAATACTGATCGTCCTCTTTCACTATCCCTTCAAGTTTGTGGTACCCACATCAGTCCATCCTTGCAAGCGCGCTGTCTTGGCGTGATACTTAATTCTGGCCTCACCTTTGAGCCTCACATCCAGCATGTTGCCAAATCCTGTAGATTCCATCTTAAAAACATAGCCCGCATCCACCCCTTTCTTGCACCAGATACTACCAAGGAGCTTGTCCATGCTCTAGTAATTTCCAGCATGGATTATTGTAACCCTCTCCTGATTGGTCTTCCCAAAAGCCGTACTGCACCGCTACAGTCTGTAATGAACGCTGCTGCCAGACTGATTTTCCTCTCTAGTCGTTTCTCTCACACCTCACCCCTCTGCCAGTCCTTACATTGGCTTCCTGTATGCTATAGGAGTCAATTCAAGGTACTAATTCACACCTATAAAGCACTGAACAACTCTAGCCCCTTTTATATCTCCTCACAGATCCATAGGTATGTCCCTTCTCTGTCTCTCCATTTTGCCCGTGACCACCTCCTGTCCGTTGTCCACACCCGTACGGCCAACTCACGCTTGCAGGACTTCTCACGGGCGGCTCCCTTCCTATAGAATAGCCTGCCTACCGCCATCAAACTCTCCCCTAGTCTTGCATCTTTTAAGAAGTGCCTTAAAACCCATGTCTTTAGGAAAACTTATGGCCTCCCAGAGTAACCTCTACCTCACACAGTGGCGTACATACCAGGGTCGCAGGGGTCGCGGCTGTGACCGGGCCTGGCCCACCAGGGGGCCCGGTCGCCCCTGCGACCCGGTATGTACCCACAGGGCCAGCCTCTTCCCCTGGGGGGCCCAGGAGCCGGCCACCTCAGGGCCCCCCCGAGGCTGGCCCTGCTGACCCTGGCGAGCGGGCGGGCTGGCTGTCTGGGTGGCCGGTGCGCGAGGGAGCACTTTCCCCTAAGTGCTTCCTCTTCAGCTCCCTCGCGCGCCGCATAGGGATGCTGGCGCCAGAAGATGACGTCATCTTCCGGCGCCGGCATCCCTATGCGGCGCGCGAGGGAGCTGAAGAGGAAGCACTTAGGGGAAAGTGCTCCCTCGCGCACCGGCCACCCAGACAGCCAGCCCGCCCGCCCAGCAGCACCACTGGACCCCAGGGAATCTCCCCAGCTCTCCAAAAGGTAAGGAGGCTGGGGGATTAAATTTAAAAAAAAAATGTGTTAGTGTGTGTGTGTGTGTGTGTGTTAGTGTGTGTATGTGTGCTTGTGTGTTAGTGTTTGTGTGTATGTTAGTGTTTGTGTGTTAGTGTTTGTGTGTATGTTAGTGTTTGTGTGTATGTGTCAGTGTGTGTTTGTGTGTATGTGTCAGTGTGTGTGTTTGTGTGTATGTGTCAGTGTGTGTTTGTGTGTGTGTGTTAGTGTGTGTGTCAGTGAGTGTGTCTGTTATTGGGTGTGTGTCTGCTAGTGAGTGTGTTACTGTGTGTGTCTGTTACTGAGTGTGTTTCATGTCTGTTAGTGAGTGTGTGTTTGTCAGTGAAAGTGTGTTTTGTAAGTGAGTGTGTATGTATATCTGTCACTGAGTGTGTCTGTCAGTAAATGTGTGTGTCTGTTAGCTAGTGTGTATGCGTCTGTTCGTGAGAGAGTGTGTGTGTGTGTCTTTAGCATTTACCTTTCTCCAGCGTTGGACTTCCTTGGCGCTGGGGATCCCTCCGCCTCTCAGCTCCGAATGCACATGCGCGGCAAGAGGCGCGCGCGCATTTAAACCGCATTTAAATGCTTTCCTATGGACGTTGAGTGTCTTCTCACTGTGATTTTCACAGTGAAAATCGCGGAAGCTCCTCTAGCGGCTGTCAATGAGACAGCCACCAGAGGCTGGATTAACCCTCAGTGAAACATAGCCGTTTCTCTGAAACGGCTATGTTTTCAGCTGCAGGGTTAAAACTAGAGGGACCTGGCACCCAGACCACTTCATTGAGCTGATGTGATCTGGGTGTCTGTAGTGGTCCTTTAAGTGTGTGTGCAGCATACCACGGTCGCGGGGTCGCAGCCCTGCAACCCCTGCAACCAGGTGCCCGCCGCCATGTGTTGCGGCCCCAACCCGCGCCGAGTAAGCGCGCGGGGGGGGGCCCACGGATCAATTTCCGCACAGGGGCCCCATGGGTCATGTGTACGCCACAGACCTCACATACCTGTGTCTTGCTCTCTCCTAAAGGGCAGCCCACCTTATTTGACTGCAAATTCCTGTCCTAATGTGTTTTACACCCCACCTCCTATAGAATGTAAGCTCGATTGAGCAGGGTCCTTTTCAACCTATTGTTCCCGTAAGTTTATTTGTAATTGTCCTATTTATAGTTAAATCCCCCTCTCATAATATTGTAAAGCACTACGGAATCTGTTGGCGCTATATAAATGGCAATAATAATAATAATAATAATAATAATAATAAATCACAATCCATGCTGGAGCTGAACCAGGTTCATAGAATGTGCAATTAGGGTGAGATGATATTGGGCTATCCAGTTTGCCTAACACCTACTGTCACACACTTGTGGTATATACTTAAAGTAACAACTGTTTTTCATGTTTTATGTATTGCCAAGGACTAATTCTCCCTACAAGATAACTCTCTGTTTTATTTTAGCATTCTACTGTTCATGGTATGCCTCACTATTCGTAATGATGTTGATTCTTTAACAAAGCATTAATATGGGCATTAGTTTGGTGGAAAACATCCTACCCCTGCCTTCCAGACCGAATCTAAGGGGAACCCCATCTTCTGTTTCCCTCTCGGTTGTTTAGTTTGCATATCATGCTTTGTTAACTGTATATACTTTCTTTTTCTTGCTGCTATGTTTTGGACCCCCTATCACCCCCCGCACCAGTTGCATTAATCCCATAAGTCTCTAATGTGGTGTATATCAAATATGTGGAATATCACCTTCATGATCCCCAACCTTCCAACCTTGGCAACTGACCTAACTAATACGCAGGCCAGGATACTATACTACACTCCTGACAACCATGTAGTGCTTACGCCACAGTCGGCGAGGACACACACAGCCCTCCTAAAGGGGAGATGTGAGAAACAGTCCTATAGCAGACTTAACTATGGCGGATTTCACTTTTAAAATTTTCTCTTTAAACGTTCCCGGCCTTAATAGCCCGCACAAATGTAGACTTGCCATACAAGAAATGCATTGGTCCCAGGCTGCAGTGATTTGTCTCCACCCTCTATTTCACTCAGATTGGGTGTTTCAACCGAGCACACAATACATGGACGAAATGGGTTGCTTGTTTATTCTGGTGGGTACATAAATGGATTTATGGTCACTTTGGTTTCCCTCTATGCCCCCAATGAGTCTCAAATACCCTTTTTACTTAGAGCTTTCAAAAAGATTGCCTCCCTGAAACAAGGCCATGTAATCATATGAGGTGACTTTAACTGCACCTCAGAACCAGGCCTAGATATCAAACGCGAGAATGGAAGACGTTCCACTCTGAACACTTTTATGATCTTTTATGAACTTGCTGTTCACTCATGACCTATACAACACTTGGCGGAGTAGATACCCTTCTGAGAAAGATTTTACTTTTTTCTCACAGGTACACCTGACATACTCCCGCATTGACCTTTGCTTAGTGGACAGAGCCACGTTAAACAACATGGTAGAGGTGGTCACAGGGCCTAGATACTGGTGGACCACGCACCATTGCTTATCACCTTCCACTCACTATTTCCCAATAGAGGTAGGGGAAAGTGGAGACTAAATGAGGTGCTTCTAGATGATACACCCGCCATATCACTCATGTCACAGGCCATATCTAACTTTTTTATAGACAATACTCCAGGGGAATCCTCACCGATTAATTGCTAGCTAGCCTATAAAGCTGTCATAAGGGGAGTGTTTATCCAGTTGGGATCCCGAAAAATAAGTGCTCAGAAAGATGCAACACTACACCTCACTAAGGAACTAAATAAGTTGGAGGCTCAAAATAAACAAGCCCCTCAAAGCACATAACCATCCGCATAGAAAAGATCTAAAACGAATTACACACCCTAGAGTTAGTGACGACTGAACGGAGACTGAGATCTCTAAACTTAAAGTTTTACACACAGGGAAACAAGGCAGGGAAATTATTGACAGCTAAAGTACTTGCAGTCCAAAATTCCTTACATCACTTCTGCCTCTCAAACTAAACTCTTTGAT
This sequence comes from Pelobates cultripes, assembly GCA_933207985.1. NCBI lineage: Eukaryota > Metazoa > Chordata > Amphibia > Anura > Pelobatidae > Pelobates > Pelobates cultripes. Next base: position 76,878,087 of record OW240915.1, read on the forward strand.
CCCAATGACATTGTCAATAAGCTGGCAAGGTATTACACCACACTATATAACTTACAGACAGATCCAACCTACCCCCCGATTACCACGCTATATAACTTACAGACAGATCCAGCCTACCCCCGATTCTATTTGCACATTTTTAGACTCAGTGGACTTATCTCAATTAACTAGACAGCAAAATGAATCACTAGACAGTCCCTTTACGGAAGAGGAGGTTCGCAGAGCTATTCTCTCTTTACCTAAACACAAGGCCCCAGGACCTGATGGACTTTTCAATTACTAGTATACCTGCCTAGAACCATATCTCATGCCCCAACTGACCAAATCTTTTAATTATATAAAATCCTTAGGTTCAGTACCTCAGGAAATGTTAGAGGCCCATATTGTCACCTTGCCCAAGCCTGGCAAACCCCCAACTGAATGCGCGAACTTAAGACCCATATCTCTGCTGAATGCAGACATTAAGCTTTACGCCAAACTGCTAGCAAATCATTTAAAACCCCTACTGCAGGACTTGGTGTCTGCAGAGCAAGCAGGTTTTGTCCCGGGGAGAAAAGCAGGGGATAACACTAGACATGTCACTAATTTAATAGACTGGGCGATTTCCCAGGGCCAACAGGGGGTAGTAGTTGCGCTAGACGCGGAAAACGCATTCCATCATCTTAGTTGGGACTACATGCAAGACACACTGCTAAAGATGGGCCTCTCACCTGCATTCCTCAGGAGATTTATGGCGCTATACCTTAACGTAACAGCTAAAGTTTTCAACTCTGGCTTCTTATCCGACTCATTTACAATATCGAACGGCACCCGTCAAGTTTGCCCCCTCTCTCCACTCATTGTTATTCTATGCTTAGAACCACTTGCTCGCAGTATTAAAGGCCACCCTGACATCTCGGGACTCCCTACACCCGCAAGGGAACAAAAGTTGGCACTATTCATGACGATATTCTACTTTTCCTCACACGCTCCGATCGCTCCACCACAACTCTATAGGATCTTCTACAGCTCTATGGCTGCATATCGTACTATAAAAATAACTGCAAAAAAACGCAGATGCTGCCTATTGGTCTCCCTAGGAGCACAATCCAAACCCTGAAAGATACATTCCCATTTGACTGGCGGAAAAAATTCCAAAATCCCGTGCCCACCTCACTAGGGAAAACCACATGGCACTCATACACAAACTTAAGACACAAGTGGTGCGGATTGGAAATCTCCTGGCTTGGAGGCATTCATGCTGGCAAAATGATGCTGCTACCGCATGTATCGTACTTTTTCCGCACATTACCAATAGCACTATCCAACAAATTACTGTCACAATTTCAAGCTGTCTTCAAGTCATACATTAGGAAGAGAAAAAAACCCAGGATAGCGAGCCATTTGACGTGGCTTCCCTCACATAAGGATGGACTAAGTATACCAAATATTAAAACATACTATAAGGCCTCAACGCTAGCACAAGGTATAGATGCCCTGTCCCTCTCCAGACCACCAATATGGCTATCTCTGGAAAATGCCTGCATCCAACCCTATATAAATTGATCACCTACTATGGTTGTTACTACTTCCAGACCAAGCTAAGGCAGCTATGCTCCGCAGCACATCTCTTTTAATAAACAACTGGAGGAACTGGGGGAAGGACTCAATATTGTTGAATGGGTAAGGCAGTGGCTGAGTGACAGGCAACAGAGGGTTATAGTCAATGGAATATATTCAAAGCTTGGACTTGTCACCAGTGGGGTTCCTCAGGGATCTGTACTTGGACCCATTAGTGATATTGCAGAAGGTCTTGATGGTAAGGTATTTCTTTTTGCTGATGATACTAAAATATATAACAGGGTTGATGTTCCAGGAGGGATAAGCCAAATGGCAAAGGATTTAGGTAAACTAGAAAAATGGTCAGAGTTGTGGCAACTGACATTTAATGTGGATAAGTGCAAGATAATGCATCTTGGACGTAAAAACCCAAGGGCAGAGTACAGAATATTTGATAGAGTCCTAACCTCAACATATGAGGAAAGGGATTTAGGGGTGATTATTTCTGATGACTTAAAGGTAGGCAGACAATGTAATAGAGCAGCAGGAAATGCTAGCAGAATGCTTGGTTGTATAGGGAGAGGTATTAGCAGTAGAAAGAGGGAAGTGCTCATGCCATTGTACAGAACACTGGTGAGACCTCACTTGGAGTATTGTACACAGTACTGGAGACCGTATCTTCAGAAGGATATTGATACCTTAGAGAGAGTTCAGAGAAGGGCTACTAAACTGGTTCATGGATTGCGGGATAAAAATTTACCAGGAAAGGTTAAAGGATCTTAACATGTATAGCTTGGAGGAAAGACGAGACAGGGGGGATATGATAGAAACATTTAAATACATAAAGGGAATCAACACAGTAAAGGAGGAGACTATATTTAAAATATTTTGCAACCTGGAGTCTGAAAAGCATATGGTGACTTCCTGCAGCCAATCTTCTTTCATAGTGTAATCTCTGGGTGTGAGTGGTGTGAAAGCGCAGCCTCGCTCTAGGTGACACAGTAAAGATAAATATTGTACAGAGTAGGGTGCCCACCCAGGGTTCTCCATCCTTATGGAGTTAGGGTGTGGTTGTGGTTTTCTTCGCTGTTACCTCTGGTGTGAACATACAATAGTATCGTCTCTGTCTGCATAGCGCCCCTTATGAGGCAGGTTATCAGACTGAGTCTGCCTAGTTGAACCAGATTAATGGCTTTGCCTGGGTTTTTGTTTGAATTTTGTCCATTTATCCCAAGCTATTTCCCAATAATTAGGATGCTTCCTCCTGGGGGCATATTTTGTTTCCTTATCGCTATTTCATACAGACATGTTTGGTCTATTTATTGTGTGCACCATCTCATGTTGGGGATTGCCTGACAGCACCAGTTTTGAGCTATGAATGAGAGCGCTACTATAACTATGTGGATCAGGAGATATTGGTCTGGCTTTGGTATTGAGATCGGGACATGAAATAGAATATAATGTTCTAAGTGGTGGGGCAGGGTAATGACTGTGCAGCCCCGTATGAGCTTGGCAACTTGCTTCCAGAACGAGAGAAGTCATGGACAACTCCACCATACAGTGCCTTGCAAAAGTATTTACCCCCCTTGACTTTTTACCCATTTTGTTACATTACAGCCTTAAATTCAATGTTGTATTAATCTGAATTTTATGTGATGGATCAGAACACAATAGTCTAAATTGATGAAGTTAAATTAGAAAAATATATACATAAAACTATTTTTTAGAAATAGAAAACATAAAATTGGCATGTGCGTATGTATTCACTCCCTTTGTTATGAATCCCATAAAAAGCTCTGGTGCAACCAATTACCTTCAGAAGTCACATAATTAGTGAAATTATGTCCACCTGTGTGCAATCAAGTGTCACATGAACAGTCATTACATATACAGACACCTTTCTTGAAAGGCCCCAGAGGCTGCAACACCTAAGCAAGAGGCACCACTAACTAAACACTACCATGAAGACCAAGGAACTCTCCAAACAAGTAAGGGACAATGTTGTTGAGAAGTACAAGTCAGGGTTAGGTTATAAAAAAAATATCCAAATCTTTGATGATCCCCAGGAGCACCATCAAATCTATCATAACCAAATGGAAAGAACATGGCACAACAGCAAACCTGCCAAGAGACGGCCGCCCACCAAAACTCACGGACCGGGCAAGGAGGGCATTAATCAGAGAGGCAGCACAGAGACCCAAGGTAACCCTGGAGGAGCTGCAGAGTTCCACAGCAGAGACTGGAGTATCTGTACATAGGACGGCAATAAGCCGTACGCTCCATAGAGTTGGGCTTTATGGCAGAGTGGTCAGAAGAAAGCCATTACTTTCAGCAAAAAACAAAATGGCTTGTTTTAAATTTGCGAAAAGGCATGTGGGAGACTCCCAAAATATATGGAGGAAGGTGCTCTGGTCTGATGAGACTAAAATTTAACTTTTCGGCCATCAAAGAAAACGCTATGTCTGGCGCAAAACCCAACACATCACATCAACCAAAGAGCACCATGGTGGTGGCAGCATCATGCTGGGGGATATTTTCAGCAGCCGGGACTGGGAGACTGGTCAGAGTTGAGGGAAAGATGGATGGTGCTAAATACAGGTATATTCTTGAGCAAAACCTGTGATTTGAGGCTAACCTGTGATTTGAGACTTGAGGCTAACCTGTGATTTGAGGCTAGGACAGAGGTTCACCTTCCAGCAGGACAATGACCCCAAACACACTGCTATAGCAACACTTAAGTGGTTTAAGGGGAAACATGTAAATCTGTTGGAATGGCCTAGTCAAAGCCCAGACCTCAATCTAATAGAAAATCTGTGGTCAGACTTAAAGATTGATGTTCACAAGCACAAACCATCCAACTTGTAGGAGCTAGAACAGTTTTGCAAGGAGGAATGGGCAAAAATCCCAGTGGTAAGATGTGGCAAGCTCATAGAGACTTATCCAAAGTGACTTGGAGCTGTGATTGCCGCAAAGGTGGCTCTACAAAGTATTGATTTGAGGGGGGAATAGTTATGCACATTGACTTTTTCTGTTATTTTGTCCTTTTTGTTGTTTGCTTCACACACACAAGAAAAAAATCTTCAAAGTTGTGGGCATGTTCTGTAAATTAAATTATGTAAATCCTCAGATAATCCATGTTAATTCCAGGTTTTGAGGCAACAAAACATGAAAAATGCCAAGGGGGGTGAATACTTTTGCAAAGCACTGTATATGTGACATGCATCCAACTGCCCATTGGCATCTCCAACAACGGTCAGACAAGTTAGAACTAATGTGGTGTAGTCGTGCTGGTGTCAAATACCACCTGTAAATCAATTTTTTGGGCTAGTTCGGTATGTTTGATGCAAAGGGTTAGATTTTTAGGCGTAGTGATCATTCTTTCCGATTCATTTTCAGTGAATGATTTATTCAATTAAATTCACCATGCTTTGATGAAATTATAGTCTTTCAGTTTATATTTTTGAGGTATTGCTGCATATATCAGGGATATAGTTTTTTTCCGGGGTTTAGTACCCATGTATAAGCCCTCAAAGTCCATTGTCCTGCGCCCATTTACAGCCTCAAGTGTCAACATATTTTGTTTAGTGAGCCAGGAGCAGAGTTGGGTATAGGAGTAATAGGCTATATGTGTCATATTGTGGTCTTGCCGCAGCGTTGTGAACTTTATAACCGTGTTGTCTACATATAGTTGGTGTAGGAAGTGGATACCATGTCGTTCCCAAATCATGTAATTAAAATCTGGAATTAAGAATTTCAGTGCTTTCACAGGGGTGGCTAATGATATTGATGATTGTGTTGTAAGGTGTTTGCAGTTAGTGTGCCATATAGTTAGCGTTAGGCTTGTGGTCGGTAGGCAATTCGGTATGGGCGGTCTGTTAGTAGGTGGGATCCATGTCAGAGTTTCAATCCCTCTGTCATTTGCCCAGCTTGTTTCCATTGGGGATCTTGCATGGTTGTCCTGGGGTGTATTATATTAGACAGGAAGGCTGCATGGTAGTACCATTTGAAGTTTGGAGGGCTCATTCCTCCCTCCCGTACAGGCCTTTGCATGGTTTTAAGTGCAATACAAGACCTTTTCCCATTCCCTACAAACTTAGAGACCCAACGGTTTAGCGTACTGAAGGACAGTTGCGGTATTCGTATGGGTAGGGATCTGAATAGGTATTGTAATCTAGGTAATATAATCATCTTGGTAGCAGAAATCCTGCCTGACCATGATATAAAGAGGGGTGCCCAGTCAGTTAATTGTTGTTTAAGTTTTGTTAGCAGTCTGCCGTAATTGGCTTTGAATAAGTCAGTGGGATTTTTTGTGAATGCTATGCCTAAAAAAGAGATAAGATTGGGGCGCCAGTCATAATTATACAATGTTTTTAGCCTGCACAAGGTGTCCAAGTGTTTTTCCTTGCTTAGGTCTTGTGTCTTAGAAATATTTAATTTGTAATACGAATGTTTGCTGTATACGGTTAGTATGGTGTGGAAGTGTGGCAGAGAGGTTTCTGGATCAGTCAGTGTTAAAAGTATATCGTCAGCAAACAATGTCATTTTATATTCCTTCTGGTGTATTTTGATGCCCGATATGGACCAGTGGTTTCTGACAAGCGATGTAAGAGGTTCAAGCGCCAGGACGTATAGAAGAGGCGAAAGTGGGCGGCCTTGCCGCGTGCCATTGGAAATAGCAACGGGATTTGACAGGAACCCCGGATATGCTACTCTTGCCATTGGAGAACTGTATAGTGCCTTAATGAGGTTTAAGAATTCTATGTGAATATCAAATTTGTGTAGGACTGCCATGAGAAAGCTCCCATTCAAGCAGTCAAAAGCTTTCTCTGCATCTAATGACAGGAAAAAGCCTCCCGTATTCTGTTTTTGTAGACTATATAGTAAGTTCAGGACTTTGCGTGTGCCATCTGTACCTTGTCTGACTTTAATGAATCTAACTTGATCTTTATTTATAATTGTGGGGAGGATTGTAGTGATCCTATTGGAGTAAATTTTAGCTAGTAAATTAATGTCCGTATTTAAAAGCGAAATTGGGCATAGGTTTTGTCCTTTGTTCGGGATCTTACCTGGTTTGGGGAGTGTAGCGACATGTGCTAAAAGCATCTCTGGTGGTGTGGTTCTCGTTGTAGTAATGTGTGTGAATGTGGATTGTAGGTGCGGGATAAGTGTGATGGACAAAGTTTTGTAATAATAATTTGTAAACCCATCAAGCCCTGGGGACTTGTCTGTGTGCCACTGTAGTATTGGCGTGTGGAGTTATTCATTTGTAATTGGTTGTGAAATCGTATGTTTTTGGTTAGCATTGAGGCTAGGGAGAGGGATGGGTTGTAGGAAGGCGTCAATTTCTAAGTTGGGCGGTTGGTGTAGTGTGGGGTCTGTATTTAGGTTATAGAGAGTACTATAGAAGTTCGTTGTTGATTGCTAGTCGGTTCCAAATCTTGTGATCATCCTTTGTGAGAATATATGGTATTTTTGTTTGTGCTTGTTTTTAACGCAGTATGCTCGCTAATAGTCTGCCTGCCTTGTTGCCTTGGGTGTAGTGCCATATTTTTTGTTTTTTTTAAAGTGTATGCTGTTTTCTGGAGTTGCATGTTCTTGATACAATTAGTGATGCGTTGTATGTCAGCTAGGAGAGGTGCCATTTTGGTTTGTGTTTTGTCGCGCAGCTCTCTGAGCAACGACATGAGTTTCGTTTGAGATTGCGCTTTGATGTAAGCCGCTTTACTTATCAGTAATCCGCGAATAACCGGTTTATTTGCTTGCCATGGTGATGCGGGTGTGATACTAGGGTCAGTGTTAGTATGAAAGTAGTGTTTTAGTTCTTGCGCTATGTTTGAGACAAATTCCTGATTATGAAGGAGAGAATTGTTGAGGCACCACGTGCTCCTGCCTTTGTATGCGTAACTGTCCGCCAGTACGAGAGTAATGGGTGCGTGGTCGGACCATGTTAAATCTCCTATTGCGATAATAGGAGGCAACCATGGTCCGGTTGTGAAAAATAAATCAATTCTGGAATGGTTATTATGTACATGCGAATAGTACAAGTAGTCCTTCTCCGCAGGATGTAATGTGTGCCATATATCAGAAAGCCCAAAATCATGTAGGAGCTTATTAATAACTAAGCATCTGGATTTAAGAGCGTTGAACCGTTGTGTATCATGAGAGAGTGTCGTATATAGGGTGGGGTCTAGTACGTGTTTAAGGTCTTCACACAAAATTAGCATTCCCTGGTACCCATCGGAAACCTTACGCAGAATATGTTGTAGGAATTGCTTTGGGTTATCATTTGGAGTATACATAATCACAATCGTATATATCACACTATATCAGTGATGACCTTAATCAGTTCATACGTCACAGCGTGATGTATCAATATACTTACACCTCTAGACTTAGTAGCATACATAGAGTGGTATTGGATAGGGAAGTCTTTAAGCTCTAGGGAGGGGGCCTTAGAGCATTTGAAATGAGTATTTTGAAGGCATAAGACATGAGCCCCTATTTATTTCACTTCCGTTATTAGTATCGGGTGCTTTTGGGGTGTATTAAGTCCCCTTACATTTTGTGAATACAATTTCATTATGGGGTTCTGTTAGGGTCTAACTCCCTGGTAAGGGTTTGAAACAGGGGGCTATAGTTGCGGGTAAATAGGGTTGTAGGATTTGCTGTCAGACGGATGCCCAAATACATGAATTCCTCCGTATTTATTTCTAGATGATGTCGGCTGCGGATGAGTGCCATGTCCGGGGTTGCTAAATAATAGGGCATAGCCACTGATTTAGTGAAATTTACTTTGTAGCCCGCTAGATACCCAAACCGGTCTAGTAGTAACATTAAATGATGCAGGTATTCTAATGGGTTCCGGAGGGTCAGGAGGACATCATTGGCATACTCTGACACCGTGAATGGCTTTCCCATCACCTCCACCCCCTGAATGTGTGGGTGCTGTCTGATAGCCTGCAGGAGCGGCAACAGCATCAGGGCAAACAGTAGTGGGGATAAGGGGCACCCCTGTCTGGTTCCATTACCGAGGGAGAATCGGGTTCTCTTTGCTCCTGTTATGAGCATCTATGAGCGTGTATGTCCATGTAGAGTGCCTTAATTGCTATCACAAAAGGTTCTGGAAACCCCTGAAAGTGGAATAGGTTGAATAGGTAAGTATGCAGCACCCTGTCGAATGCCTTCTCTGCGACTAATGAGAGTGCCAGAGAAGGCATCGTGGATTCCGCCATGTACCACAGTATGTCCACTCCCTGGCAGGTATTTTCATACAGTTGTCGCCCTGGTATAAAGCCAACCTGGTCTGGGTGGATTAGTTGCGGAAGGAGGCATGTGAGTCTGGATGCTAGTATTTTCACAAATATTTTGAGGTCAGTGTTAATGAGCGATATTGGTCTGTAGCTAGGGGCTAGTGTGTCCTCTTTGTCCGATTTCGGGAGGAGTATTATGTTTGCCATGGCCATGTCCGTCTCAGGCTTCCCTCCTCGCATTAAGTGATTACCTAGAGTTGTGATGTCTCTAAATCGTTTGTAGTAACTAATGTCATAGCCGTACGGTTCTGGGGCTCTGTTTCCCTTGAGAGATGCTATGGCCATCTCCACTTCAGCTTATGTGACTGGGTCCCTCAGCGTTGCTGTCTCTTCCCCAGTTACCTTTGGAATGGTCAGTCCTGATAGAAACCTATGCAGGTCAGCGGTGTATGCTGTATTGTCGTTCGTAAGATGGGGTGAGTGATTATATAGGCCTGAGAAGTATGTGGTGAACCCGTCATTAATAGTGTCTGATGTTGTGGTTATAAGGAGTACTTCTTTAACGTGGTAGTCGTGTACACACAGCACGACGTCTCGAGATGCAGAGTCCAGGAGGTGTTTAGGCTTTGGCACTCTGTGCTCCCTGTCCAGAAGCAGCATGTCGGTAGGAATGTCTGGCGCCAGGGAGCTGAAGAATTCGGTAAGGTAGGCTTGGAGGTCGTGAATTGTGCGGGCGCAGTCTTCAATATCCATTATTTTGCTTTCCATCGTGCAGATGGTAGATTTTAGAGTTTGCACTTGCGTCTCGAGACTATTATGGGCCTCCGCGTGCACTTCCATTTTCTCCTCCACGTGCACAGGACGTGCGCCCAGGTCGCTGATATCCCTTCTGATACCTTCTAAACTTTTGGACCAGCCAGCAATTAGCCTCTGGGATAGTGAGTTAAGTTGATCCATAAGAAATTGCTGTGTTACTGCTCCCTCCACGGCCGTTTCGTTCATTTGCAGGATTGGGCGGCAACTGTCTGAATCTTCCCCAGCCATTTTGCAGGGAGGTCTGTGCTGCTTGTTTCACTGACCGTGTATTGAGGACAAAAAAAAAATAATGTTTTTCAGCTTGGAGGCTGTTTCTTCTGTTTAGAGTGAGACATTCTTGGTTTGGAGGTATTGTCGCTTTTCAGAGGAGCCCAAATGCCAGAGCAAAGAATTAAGCAGCCATCTTCCTCGACTGGAAGCCATGTACCCTCCAACCCCCCATTATTTTTAAAATGTTACTTTCTTTTTTTGCCTTGCATAATGCTTATTTACCTTTCCCACACATGTGCTGATTCAGCAGCAAGCACTACCGAGCCAATTAATTTTGTAACATCTTTGTCATGTATAATTCGCAATATGCTTTTAGGAATGCCAATCACAGCATCTTAAGCACTACAATCACCAGACACCTGTCATGATTAATATTCGTGGCAAAAAAAGACAGATCTCAAAAATACAGCATAACTTAACTTGTCAGATATGAATATCAATTGGATTTTTAAGGTATTATTCTAATTTTATGCAGCCATGTAAATCACTTTAGCATTTTTTGGCTTGAATATGTTAACCCATTCAAGACCAAGATCAGGCAATTCCCATGATATTATAACAGTTCTGATACTGGTCCCGAATAGGTCAAATTCAGAGAGGTGGGTATGGAGTAAACGCTAACACCTGGGGAAGGGGATAGCAGAATGTTCATTTAAGAGACATTGGACAGGAGACAAATGGCTCCCTACTACTTTCTAATGCTAGCATGTCAAATTTAAAGGCTAACAAGGGCCAAATAAACAAAGGTTTAAAGTTTATGGGGCCGCAAACCCCCCCCCCCCAAAAAAAAAAATTTCAGTTTTCATAGAAATGTAAGCTTATTTGAAAAGTACAGTATAATAAAAGTAAAAAAAAATTTTTTTTTTTTTTTAAAAAGTCACCTCCCTGACACTGGATGTTCTCTCGCTCATAGGGCTTCAAAAGAAACAAAGAGCAAATTTATTTTAAGGAGTCGTGCATTTGCATATAACCAATGTTTTAGTCCAACTACCTTGACATATTAAGAAAAGTTTGGTAATGGGACAAATTATGAATGTATGCTGTTGCACAGCTGTAAAAAAAAAAAAAAAAATTACATTATCTTGTTGATTTTTAAGTCCTATTAGTGAGTTCTTCACTTTGGCTGAGATCATCAAACTTGATTATCTCTGCCAATCCAATGCTTTCCCATAGGAAAGCATTGGTTAGCTATTGTGCATGTGTGGCAAAACACTGCACAGCCAATCAGCATCTCCAATCTAATACACTGCCCACAAATACAATACACTACTCCCCTCACCTCCACTGTTATACACTGCCCTCCCTCCCCCAATTTAATACATTGCCCTTCTTCCTCTTCCAAATTAATATACTGTCCCCTCCCTCCCCAAGTTTAATACACTGCACCCCCATCCCCTATTCAATACAGTACACAGGAAGGACTCCCAATCCCCTCTTCCCCTACCTTAAGATGAACCGCCCATCCTTCAGTTCCAGCTCTTCTCTGCACAGGCACGCCAGACGCTGCTCTGGCACTGCAAGCAGGAATGAAGAGTGAGTGGCTGGCCTGCTCTGCAGACAGACAGCCACTCTGCAGCGATGCGCAGCCAGCGTGAACTAATGTTTAGCGGTCTTGCAGCCGCCAAAGCACGCAATCGGCCGTGGCAGTGCATCTGTCTTGCGGCTGGTAGCAGTCACATCGCAAAACGGCCCCATAGTGATTGACCATATTGATTCAAATGGATCACACTACTACATTTTTAAATAGGACTTAAGTAAAGGAGCATTTAAAGTACAACAACTACAGCTGATGTCAGGAGTGCCCTGGCACCCCTATAATGTAAAGAGTCAAACCTTTTAGATTTGGCAGATTTCATCAGACAACTGTTCTGCAGCCAAATTGAAAGGCAATTTTAGTTGAATAACATTTTGCTTTTGTCAGAACAGCTGGTTTAGTGTAAAGAAAGACTTTGTGTGACATATCCTACATGAGCAATCTAACTTAAAGTAGGAGATTTTTTTTTT
>OW240915.1:76890065-77042645 GCA_933207985.1 Pelobates cultripes
CATTGTACTGGACAAGCCATGCGGTCAAGCAGGAAGTTAATTCTTATTTGTAATGATTGGTCAAGAGAATGTGCGGGTGGAGCTTAATATGGGAGGAGTTATGTGCCTATATAGGGAGCCTGCACTATTGTTCAGGGCTCAGAACTTGCTGTAATTTTGGTGACATTAGTCCCTCTGAGTCCCGATCGGTGATCCAATAAAGAATCTCTTCCTTCCTGAAGAAACCTGTGTCCATCCCTCTGTGCTTTGCTTCCGTCAGTTTCTCCGGAATCATTTGGTGCATTGGCCGGGAAGCTCATCGTTCAACGGTAGCTGAGAGGCAGAGGCGTGAGACGGTCTATCTTTGCCCACGTTCTCTACGGCTGCACCCCTGAACTTCTGCGTGGACCTCCCTTCGTCTCGGCGCCACTGGTCTGTTGTCCAGGAGATCATCGGCCTCTACGTAAGAAGTGCTGGGGTGTCCCGTCGATGAGTGTGAACTCAGGTTCAGGAACGAGGAGGTAAGACAACTGCTGTTTTAGACGGCAGACCCACTAGGGGTATACCGATTGTGCGGTAGGCCCAAAAGGGGTTTAAATCTGTGTATGGAATCTGCCCCCTCTGTCGGAGGGAAGGAGCGAAGGCGCACCGCTCGATCGAACGCTCTTAAGTAAGACCGTTTGATCTGGTTAGTCAGGCGGGGTCCTGTGTAAATAGCCCTAGCCGGACACCGGTGTCTTGTCTAGACTAGCGTTCTAGGGTGTATATTACGTTCGCTAGGTCGGAGGGACCGGGAGACTAAGCGGCGCCTGTGTAAATTAGGTTCGCTAGCTCTCAACCTATCTTGGCTAAGTGGGAAGGCGTGTAAATTTGGAACCCACTAGACTTTTGATAGAGTAAATAGACTAGAAGGGCAATTTTGTAAATTTCGCCCTCTAGTTCGCTATATGTGGTGTTTGGGCAGTGTGGCTAACCAAAGCGGGTGTATATAGTTTTAGGTAGTCCATTCAAGGTACTGGCCAATAGTTTAGTTGGGATTGTAAATGTGTTAAAGATTGTTAGTAAAGTGTATATCTTGTTAGATAGCGCGAGCTCAGCCGTCTAGCGAGAGTGTTAATGGTGTGTTGCTGTATCATAGTGCACGGTACCATAACCCTGTATATTTACTGACACTGTATATAAGTACTAATCATTGTCGTCTATTGCATGTTTAACACTGTAACCACTAATAATTGTATTGTGACCTTAAATTGTGCTTTGACCTATGCTAACCGTACTGTAACCGATACTAGTAAAAGGCGATGTTACTGGGGTGTGTTATAGACGGGTAATTCATATATAGAGAATTATAGCGTGGGTGACTGTATAGTTTCGCCAAAGGGCATAATATTGATTATTTAGTGACTGGTGTAACAACTGTGTGTGTACGGGAATTCCCTGAGTGATTATTGTGTTATTGTGTACGTTTCACTCAGTAACTGTACCACGTGGTGCTGTTGCCAGAGGAAACGGGTGTGACTGTTGAATAAGAACGCGTGCATAGTATTCGTTGTCAACGACGTTCCATTGATAAGTATGGGCGCGTCAGAGTCAACGATTTCGGATCCCTTAGGTTGTATGGTAAAGAATTTTAAAAAGGGATTCAAAACATGTGATTTTGGGGTTAAAATGTCTCCTATACGTTTGGTCACTTTGTGCACTAGGGAGTGGCCTATTTTGGTTGCGGCATGGCCGCCGCGTGGCAGTTTGGATCCAACCCTGGTACAGCGTGTACACGTGGCTGTGTCAGGTAGGCCTGAACTTTACGGACAGTTTCCATACATTGATTGTTGGGGGCAGGCCGTAAACGACTCGCCAAAATGGATCAAGATATGCCACGAGGAGCAATGTCGCCTCATGGTGGCCAGGACTTGTTTGTCTACTAGGACTGGTGTTAGGCCCATTTTGGACACGCCCCCTGAGTCCGAGATCCCTTTGCCGCCTCCTTACTTTCCTTTAAGAGGAAGTGACGCGAATGCAGGAAGCTCTGCACCCCTTCCCCTATTGCCCCCATCCACTTCCGCTTCCTCCTCCAGTACAGAATCCACCCCCCCTCGTATTAAAACTCCCCTTCCGGAACCAGGACCAATCCCCATTAGATCTGAATATCCTGATTTGGCGCCACTTCAAACTTCCGGTCAAGCTTCTTCTAGCTCGGCTCGGAGTATACTATTCACTAACTTTTCCCAAAATCAAGTTTCCACATCCTCATGCCCTATTACCTCTCGACCGGAACCTTTAACTGACGCCCCTCCACGTAGCCCCATACTAACCCGACAACTGACCGGTACCCAACAATTAAAACATTATCAGATGCCTCTTCGTCTGAATCCTGGGTCAGCCTATATCGATGCCGCAGGTCAAATGGCACATGCTGACCCAATCTTCGTATATGTCCCGTTCACGACTACCGATCTCTTGAATTGGAAGACCCACAATTCCTCGTACACTGAGAAACCACAAGCTATGACCGATCTGTTCACCTCGATAGTTCAGACACATAAACCGACATGGGCTGATTGCCAGCAGTTATTAATGACATTGTTCAATAATGAGGAAAGGACAAGGATTAACCAAGCGGCCATTAAGGCGCTAGAGGAGAGAGCCCGTGCTTTAAATCAAGCCAATCCGACAGCATGGGCCGCAACACATTACCCTAACACCGATCCTGACTGGAATGTAAATGGCGCAGATATGGCTCAACTTAAAGCCTATAGAGATGCTATAATTGCTGGCATGAAAGCAGGAGGGAAGAAAGCTATTAACATGTCGAAGACAGTTGAGGTGATTCAGAAAAGTGATGAAGCGCCCAGTGTCTTTTATGACCGATTATTGGAGGCATACCGCTTGTATACTCCCTTTAATCCGGAAGACGCTGATAATTCCCGAATGGTAAACTCCGCCTTTGTCAGCCAAGCTTACGGAGATATTAAGCGCAAGCTACAGAAATTAGAAGGGTTTGCAGGTATGTCTATCACCCAACTAATGGAGGTAGCGAACAAAGTATATGAATAGGGAAACAGAAAGTAAGAAAGAGGAAGAGCGCAAGATGCGTAGAAAGGCAGATATGCTAGCGGTAGCGATCGCAGGCGTAGATAGACGGGGCCCAGATAGAGGCGATGGTAGATGGAATAGGGAGCCTTTGAGTAGGAATCAGTGCGCGTACTGTAAGGAAAAAGGGCATTGGAGGAATGAGTGTCCGCAAAGAGAGCAGTATGAGAGAGACTTACCCAGGGCAGGTTACGGAAACTTTAGAGGCAGAGCGAGAGGTAGAGGAGGCCCCGGAGGGAGTAATGGTAATAGAGGGAGTAATGGGAACAGAGGAAGTGTAAGGGAAGATAGGTACTATCCAGCAGCGCAAAGGTCCCGCGATAGAGAAGGTAGGAACTTTGTGGGATTGGCTGACACGGTCATGGAGGACTATTGATACCGACCGGGCTCCATCCCCCTTGGTCGAGCGGAGCCTATGGTCGATGTATCAATAGGGGGAAAAAGGAGTGCGTTTATGATCGACACTGGTGCTGAACATTCGGTGGTGACTAATCAAGTTGCTCCTCCATCTGGAAGAACTATTACTGTAATAGGAGCAACTGGAAGAAGTGCTGAAAAACCGGTTCTTAAAGTCGACTCTGTACATTGGGAGGCCACGTAGTAAAACATCAATTCCTTTATATGCCTGAGTGTCCAGTCCAATTGCTGGGACGTGATATGCTATCCAAATTACAAGCGCAGATTACGTTCCTACCAAATGGAACAACATCCTTAAAGTTTAATGGACCCTCAGGTATTATGACATTGTCCGTACCAAAGGAAGAAGAGTGGCGACTTTATGCAGTGTTGACTAGCCAAAACCCGAGGAGTGATGAATCCTTATTTAACATACCAGGAGTTTGGGCAGAGAACAACCCACCAGGACTGGCCCGCAATATTCCACCTATTAAAATCAAACTAAAACTTGGGGTTTATCCAGTAAGCCTGAGACAATATCATATTCCGCAGAAGGCTAAGAAGAACATCCAATCTTATCTGGATAAGTTCATACGGTATGGTATCCTAAAATTCTGTACTTCCCCCTGGAACACCCCATTGCTGCCTGTTCAAAAGCCCGGTACAGATGAGTATCGACCTGTACAGGACTTGAGAGCAGTCAATGATGCGGTTGTTAGTATACATCCAGTCGTGCCCAATCCATATAACCTGCTTGCTTTAATTCCGGGCGGGGCTACTTACTTTACAGTCTTAGATCTCAAAGATGCCTTCTTTTGCCTCCGAATTGCCGCAGAAAGCCAATGTATCTTCGCTTTCCAATGGGACAATGCTGTAACGGGCTCGAAACGCCAAATGACCTGGACAAGATTGCCCCAGGGGTTTAAAAATTCACCTACCCTATTTGGTTCAGCTCTAAGTCAAGATTTACTAGATTTCGAGTCTATCCCAGGAGAGTGTGTATTATTACAATATGTGGATGACTTGTTGATAGCAGCAGTTACAAAGGAAGTATGTCAGCAAGCAACGCACGATCTACTACACATTCTCTGGAAGGCAGGATACAAGGTGTCTAGAAGGAAGGCTCAGTTGTGTTTGCCAACTGTCAAATATCTGGGATTCCATCTCTCTGAAGGTCAAAGAATTATGGGGCCAGAGAGAAAAGAAGCTGTGTGCCAAATACCGATACCCAGGAATAGAAGACAAGTGCGAGAATTCTTGGGGGCAGCAGGCTTCTGTAGGATATGGATTCCCAGCTACGTGATACTGGCAAAACCTCTGTATGCAGCTATCAAAGGTACAGAGCACGACCCCTTCTTATGGACTCAAGAACAGCAAACGGCATTCGAAGATGTGAAGAGGGCTTTGATGAGTGCCCCAGCATTAGGTCTACCTGACCACACACGGCCATTCTGCCTGTATGTACATGAGCAAAGAAGAATGGCTGTGGGAGTATTGACACAGTACTTGGGATCATGGCAAAGACCTGTTGCCTACATGTCTAAGCAACTGGATGCAGTGGCCAGCGGACTTCCACCTTGTCTAAGAGCCGTAGCTGCAGCCGCCCTGCTAGTAGCTGAAGCCGATAAACTCACTCTGGGTCAAGAACTTTATGTATGAGTTCCACATGCAGTACAGACGTTGTTGGATTACAAAGGAAATCATTGGTTTAGTAACAGCCGTATGACCAAGTATCAAGCAATGTTGTGTGAAAACCCAAGAGTGCATTTAGAGACTGCAAATACCTTAAATCCAGCTACCCTTTTGCCACAACCTACTGAAAGTCAACATGATTGTTTGGAAGTAATGGATGAAGTATTTTCAAGTAGACCAGATCTTCGTGATTTTCCCATCCAGAACCCTGATGTTCAATATTACACCGACGGCAGTAGTTATGTAAAAGAAGGGATCCGCTATGCAGGATATGCAGTAACAACGATAGACAAGGTGATAGAAGCTCGGCCACTGGCAAAAGGAACATCAGCACAAAAGGCAGAATTGATAGCACTGACACGAGCGTTACAATTGGCTGAAGGTTTAAGAGTGAACATCTACACGGACTCCAAGTATGCGTTTTTAACCACTCATGCCCACGGAGCTTTGTATAAAGAAAGAGGACTATTGAATTCAGAAGGCAAAGAAATCAAATACGCAGCTGAGATCCTACAACTATTGGAAGCAGTGTGGGAGCCGAAAGAAGTCGGTATTATACATTGTCGGGCGCATCTGAGAGGAGATGGTGATGTAACCAAAAGGGAATCGGATGGCAGATAGTGCAGCTAAGCGTGCTGCTGAATCAGGAAGACAGGAATATGTGGGGCATATAGCTGCTCTTATACCAACTCCACTGTCTCAATGGACTCCAATTTATACAGCTCAAGAAGAGGAGTGGTTAAGGACTGAACCTGGAAAGTATTTGGAGAACAAATGGTATCAGTTAGAAGATGGAAGAATAGTTATTCCAGCATCACTAGCGGTAGAAATTGTCCAAAACTATCATAACGGGACACATTCTGGGAGAGACAGTACAGAAGAATCTCTCAGAAAACATTTCTACATACCAAGATTGTCCAACTTGACTCAGGCCATTGTACGTAGATGTGTAACGTGTGCTAAAAATAATGCAAGACAAGGACCAGTAAAGCCACCAGGAGTCCAGTTTATGGGGGGACTTCCCATGTCCGACTTACAAATTGACTATACAGTGATGCCTAAATCGGGTGGACATCGCTACCTGCTGGTAGTGGTGTGCACCTATTCAGGCTGGGTAGAAGCATGTCCTACTCGTACAGAGAAAGCAGGAGAAGTCGTGAGATTCCTGCTACGAGAAATAATACCCCGATATGGACTACCCTGCTCTATAGGATCGGACAATGGTCCAGCTTTTGTTCATCAGTGCCTACAACAATTGACTCATATGCTTGGTATAAAGTGGAGGCTTCATACGGCATATAGACCCCAGAGTTCTGGTAAGGTAGAGAGAATGAATAGAACTATTAAGAATCAGTTGGCTAAAATGTGTCAGGAAACCCAACTTAAGTGGAACGTTCTCTTGCCCATAGCTCTATTGCGAATCCGTAGTACACCTACCAGAAGGATGGGCCTCTCTCCTTTTGAAATCATGTACGGGCGACCACCTCCCGTGCTTGGTAACTTAAGGGGGGATTTGAGTCAGTTGGGAGAAGGAATTACCCGGCAGCAGGTTGTAGAGTTGGGTAAGACTATGGAGGAGGTACAGAAATGGGTACAAGATAGATTACCTGTGAATATTTATCCCCCAATTCATAGTTACCACCCAGGCGACCAAGTGTGGATTAAAGAGTGGAATAATGTGCCGTTAGGGCCCAAGTGGAGAGGTCCTTATGTTGTTCTTCTGTCTACCCCTACAGCGATAAAAGTAGCCGAAGTGGCTCCGTGGATACATCACTCCAGGGTTAAACCAGCAGCAGCCGATTCCTGGCAAGTTACAGCAAATCCAGAGAATCCCTGCAAGATCCGGTTAAAACGCACGACTCAGTCGGAGTGACGAGGAACCTTGTAGATTACAAATTTTATTGTTTCAGAGACTTGGTAAGTGAGTGAGAAGGCCATAATAAAGCCTGTCCACTCACCAACGAGTGTATAAGTCAGGGAAAGTCTTGAGGGGACCCCTGTGAAGACGAGCAGAACTCCATTCCCTGCAGTCCTTACATCCTGGAAGCTAAGGTGCCTTCGCACGGACGAAGACTGAGGATGACGACGAAAGATGTATTTTCAATAATGTTTATTTATGTGTATTTTTATATTCAGGAAGGTAGAGGTACCAACACTCCTAGCTGTGAGGTATGCATTAAGACTACAAGAACAGGTAACCATATATCCCAGACCCTAATTTGGCATTCGCAATATGAGTGTAAAGGAGATGTATCAAGATGTAGATACTTAAATATAGAATATAGTGTGTGTCATTTAGGAGTAGGAGAACCTAAGTGCTTCAGTCCTGAGTATCAACCCCGTACAATTTGGTTGACTCTCAGAAATGGAGATTCTCAGGGGACCCTAATTAATAAGACGGTATTAAAATCCGTATATTCTTCAGGTGCTCTGCTATTTGATGCGTGTAAAGCAATATCAAGTGGTAGAAAGCCGTGGAATGTATGTGGGGATCTTAGATGGGAGAGGACGTATGGGTCTAACGATAAATATATTTGTCCCAGTAGTAAAAATAAATATGTAAGTCCAAGATGCCCAAATAGAGATTATAACTTCTGCCCATATTGGTCTTGTGTGGGGTGGGCGACTTGGGGACAGACAGCAGACAAGGACATGATTGTGACTAAGTTGCCTACTAATCCATATTGTAAGTCTATGGAATGCAATCCAATCCATATACTTATAAATAACCCTGACAAGTTCTTAGATAAATATGGTAATTTATTTGGGTTTCAAATATATGGGACGGGTTTAGACCCTGGGACAATATTGTTTATAGGGATAGAGACTGATACGGTAACCTCCCAAACTCATCAAGTATACCATTCCTTTTATGAAGAGATGAGCATAGATAATAAGATCCCCCATAATGCTAAAAACTTGTTCATTGATTTAGCCGAGAGTATTGCCGGTAGTCTTAATGTTACCAACTGCTATGTGTGTGGAGGTACTAACATGGGAGACCAATGGCCTTGGGAAGCAAAGGAGGTAATGTCCGGTTCTGAGGCAGTTGACCAATTAATATCTACACAAGCCGACTATCATATGAGTGTTAGAGGTAAATCTGAGTGGAGATTGAAGACCTCCATCATAGGTCATGTTTGCATAGCGAGGAAAGGAATGATGTATAATACTTCTGTAGGAGAATTAACTTGTCTAGGGCAAAAAGCTTATGATGATGATACAAAGAATACAACTTGGTGGTCGGCTTCAAATGTCTCAGAACCATCTAACCCGTTTGCAAGATATGCCAATTTAAAGGACGTATGGTTTGATCTATCCATCACATCTAACTGGAGAGCCCCAGCGAATTTGTACTGGATCTGTGGTAAGAAGGCCTATTCGGAGTTACCACAGGACTGGGAAGGGGCATGTGTGTTGGGTATGTTAAAACCATCCTTCTTCTTGTTGCCTATTGAAACAGGTGAGACTTTAGGTGTTAAAGTGTATGATGTGAATCATAGGAAGAAAAGGGGACCCATAGAGATAGGTGCCTGGGAAGATAATGAATGGCCTCCCCAGCGTATTATAGATTATTATGGGCCAGCCACGTGGGCAGAGGATGGTACCTTTGGTTATAGAACCCCTATTTATATGCTCAACCGCATTATAAGGTTACAGGCGGTGGTTGAGATCATTACTAACGAGACATCACAAGCGCTCAATCTTCTAGCGAAGCATAATACCAGGATGAGGACAGCAGTTTACCAAAATAGATTAGCCTTGGATTATCTTTTGGCAGTAGAGGGAGGTGTATGTGGGAAGTTTAACCTGAGCAATTGCTGTCTTCAAATAGATGACGAAGGGCAAGCAATAGCTGAGCTTACTAGCCATATGGTTAAACTAGCGCATGTGCCTACTCAGGTATGGAAAGGGTACAATCCAAGTAGTTGGTTTGGTAGCTGGTATGAGTGGTTTGGAGGGCTTAAGGCAGTGGTAGGTGGAGTCCTACTGATTTTAATGTTGTGTCTACTCCTGCCGTGTCTTATACCCTTAGTAGTTAGGTCTGTGCAAAGCCTGATAGAAAATATAGCAGAGAGGAAGGCTGCTGCACAGATAATGGCAATTTATAAATATAAGGCTCTAGATCAGGGAGAACCAATGCAGGAAGACGAGTGTTGAAGATTCACATCATAGGATAAGTCTGGTCTGGTTCAAAGGTAACTTGTGGTGTATGCAAACCAAGGTTAAGTGATGCCTCAAGTAATTGTAAAATATCAAGAGGCATCAAAGGGGGGAATGTGGTGGAATCTCGGTAAAAATAAATTTAGTAGGCCGAGATTACCACGTGGCATGTGTACGTGCATATGCTGACGTATCGATCAGTTGGTTGCACGAGGCAAGATACGATCAGTAGTGTACGGAGCATGTGCAAGAATACAGGATGTAGTATTCCCCTCCTCCATTGTGCTGGACAAGCCATGCGGTCAAGCAGGAAGTTAATTCTTATTTGTAATGATTGGTCAAGAGAATGTGCGGGTGGAGCTTAATATGGGAGGAGTTATGTGCCTATATAGGGAGCCTGCACTATTGTTCAGGGCTCAGAACTTGCTGTATTTTTGGTGACATTAGTCCCTCTGAGTCCCGATCGGTGATCCAATAAAGAATCTCTTCCTTCCTGAAGAAACCTGTGTCCATCCCTCTGTGCTTTGCTTCCGTCAGTTTCTCCGGTATCAATATAATATAGCTACAAGCCTGATGCAACTTGTACACTTTGTTCCGCTGGTACTCGTGGAGCCTTGGTCAGAGTTCAGCTGCCTGAGTTAAACTAGTGGGATTTTATATGGCCTGTAATCAGACATGTAGTCATTTTGCTTTATTTCAACTCACCGCTTCTTAATGAAAAGGCAGAAAGCATAAGTTATATTGCTGGGAACGGAGCCAGTCACTGTTCCAAATGTTAATTCACAGAGGTGATTAAATCTGTTTCATAATCAGACGTTGCTATTGATTGCTTTAATTATTGTTGACCTTTCTAACTGGTCCCTAGAGACAGATTCTTGTCCACTATGCTAATTAATTACATTTGGATTCAGAAATCAGAATGAACTGAAAATTATTTTCAGATTAATTTTGTTCAATAAAAATATTACGGATTAACAAGCAGTATATCTTTGTGGATAAGGGAATTACAAGTCAAATATAGAATGTAGGTGGTTTAGTATTAGTGTAAAATGTAATTTAATTTATCAAAGTCATTTGTGACGGATATGGTAGCTTCCCCAGGGGAAATATTCTAGGCAGCCATTTTTTTTTTTCAAACCCATCCCCCAATTTTTTTTTTTTTTAAACAGGCGGTTATTAATTCGATCCAGGAATGCTTTACTCTAATTTTGGAATTCAATCATCCTAAAGAAGAATCATGGGTATATTAACAACATTTTTAACCATCTAAACTTAAAAAGTTGGGGTGAAATGTGCAGGTACTCCCAAAAGCCCCCAGTAATGGATTCCTAAATATTCCACACCTCAATGCACATCTGGGTTTGAAAATTTACTTTACCAAGAATAGGTTAAAATATTTACAAATAGAGACCATTTGACCAAGTCAGTTGCCTGATGATTCAGAGAGGTTGCAAGTTTTAAATTTTGTCACATATATGCTAGGTTTTGTGTTTTTTAAATATCTTTCTCCTGTTGCAGAAAACAAGAGTTAGATCATCATATTTTAAATCTGAGAAAAAAAAAAAAAAAAAGTTACATTGAAATCCTAACATTCACCAATCGCTTGTTACACAGCTCCCAACATAATGGAAAGCTTAGAAAATAAAAAGAAACATTGCCATTAATATAATGATTGCCAGGAGAGCTGTTGAGGAATATTTATAGTGTAATGATGTGTTCATTTCGAGACTGTGATGGATGACAAATTACTTCATCAGCACATTAGACCATGCTCTGACAGCAAAGTGACATGGATTTATCATGAAAATGACCTAAATTGTGTTTGTGGCTCGAATCCACTTTCCTGTAATCCAATCATCACTGAAATAAAGTGATTGTTCACATGGTGTAATATGAGTAACCATTGGAATAATTTTTCTGCCATTGTAAAAGAAAAGATTATTTAACACCTTCAGAAAAAGGGTACAGACAATTCCTACAATAACATGACCGTCCGGGCGCATGTGCCATGAAATAGTTAAACAGCTTTAGAAAATAAGAATATTATAATTATTTAAACATGAGAATATTCATCAAAACACTTACATTTGAAACGTGGATACACTATTAAACGTAAATCCAGTCCCCTGCTTTAGGGTGTTAACTGCATGTACACTTTGTAAGGTTTCATAAAAATGCAACCAGGGGAGGAGACCCTCACGGGACAGACTTTGCATGAACATGTCACGCAGGGACTCCCTCGGCCCGGGTACACTAGCTACCTTTGGGTGGGGGGGGCTGCCACCATCCAAGGTTGCACCCACCACTGTTGGAGTGATCTCCCAAAGCCCTAGCCAGGCGGGGTGCGACCGTTAACACGGATTCTAGCACCTCCCAGACAGCCGAGAGCGTTCCAGGCATGAAACGACGCCGCCAAAGAGGGGTTCGGGAAGACTCCTTGGGGGGGGGGGGAGAATGGGGGGCCTCGTTTTGCAACTGTCTATAATGTTTGTTATATCGTTTTTGTTTTGTTTTTTATGCTTGCAAACAATTGTAGGCGTTGTAAAGGTTATGTAGCCACAGCAACAAACTAGAGTTAGACCTGGGGCCCAAGCCGGATAATCCACATGTGGGCCGCCATGTGGAGGGGCGACGATGGCGGGTGGGGTCCCTGGGACGGTAACATGCTCGGACAGATTTGCAAACCGACACAACAGGTGAGCTGGGAGCCCAGGGAAGGGCTTGACACGACATAACCAAACGACCCAGACTAGAAGGACCCCATACCCCAAGTAACGGACTCACGTTGTATATACACTCGGAGGCCACCGAGGTGACTCACCCCTAGGGGAACAGACACCGGAGGGCTACAAAAAACCGAGGCGAGTCACAGTTGCCTAACTCTCGGACAGACTTTCCCCTTCCCCGGACACCGGACCGGCCTACCCCTATACCCACTACCTATACCCACTGACACACACTGCCTATAGCAATGGGCTCTAACTATAAGCCGAGTCCGCTGACCCTGTGGTCCAATAATGTAAGAGGCCTAAACATTCCCGAAAAGAGGTCCCAACTACTTCGCACACTGTGGGCAGAGCGCGCCTCAGTGGCGTTTCTACAGGAAACTCATCTTCAGGGCACAGAGGCGCCGACCGTGAGAAACGGGCGCTTCTCCATAGGATTTTATGCCAACCACCCAGAAGGGAAGAAGGCCGGAGTAGCAATCCTGATCTCCAGTGCAGTCCCATTCGTCTGCACGGAGCAGAAGTCAGACCCGGGGCGTAGATACATATTTATCAAGGGAACAATTGCACAGACCACCTACACATTTGCCTGCCTGTACTCCCCTAATCGACGCCAACACGTCTTCCTAACTAAGACGCTAGCCTTACTAAACAAATTCAGAGACGGCCTTCTGATTGTGGCGGGAGATCTCAACACACCCCTTGACCCTAGAATAGATACATCCAGGGGAGAAACTTCGATACCAGGTCACTGCGTACACACAACAGGGAGGGCTTTAGCCCGGTGTGACTTGGCCGACTGTTGGAGAGTGGCACACCCCGAGGGCAGAGATTACACCTTCTATTCGGCTGTGCACCGGCGTTACAGCCGAATAGACTACATCCTAATGGCACAAGAGGCCCTCACACTACTCCAACGAGCGAACATAGGACTTATAGCAGACTCAGACCACGCCCCCACAACAGTACAAATCCAGTTCCCCCTACATAAACCCACTGAACGGCAATGGAAGTTAAATGAAAACCTATTGCTCGACCTAGCGGACAAGGAACAAGCCAGGCAAGCACTGACACAATACTTTGATACCAATAACACACCAGACACTCCCCCCCTAACCGTATGGGAGGCACATAAATGCGTCATCCGGGGCCACTATATCAAAATATGCTCACAGCGCAAAAAAGAAAGCACGCAACAATTGTCCACCCTAAACGAACAAATCGCTACATTAGAGCAGGCACACAAACAAAATCAGGGGGAGGACGAATTTCATCAACTGACGGAGCTTAGGAGGCAAAGGCGGGACATACTAGCCAAGGGACTTTTGCGCACCCTTAGAAAGTCAGCTCGATACTTCTTCGAGTACTCCAACAAGAGCGGCAGGCTTTTAGCCCGCCAGCTTCAGGACAGACGAAGGGCGAACCACATACACAAAATTAAAACAAGAGACAAGACTGAGACAAGTATGCCTGACGGAATCCAGAGGGCCTTCGTGGACTACTACACAGACTTATATAACATCCCCAAACCCACAACAGCCACCGCACAAGCCCAACGCCGTCACCTAATATCGGAGTACCTAGACCAAAATGTAGAACGACAACTTACACCTGAAATGTTGGAGGAACTAGAACAACCCCTCACGATAGAAGAGCTAGCGGCTGCATTAAAACTTTCCAAATCCAATAGGGCTCCCGGCCCAGACGGCCTCCCACTAGCCTACTTACGTATATTCCGCGACATCTTACTGCCGTACCTTCTACAAGGTCTCTGCTTGCTTCGAGACGGGGAGAAGTTCCCCACCGACTCCTTAACGGCCATAGTCGCGGTAATACCCAAGGAAGGCAAGGACCCAGCGAACTGCGCAAGCTACTGTCCCATATCCCTGCTCAATGCGGACCTCAAATTGTTCGCCAAGACACTAGCCCTGCAAATCGCAAAGCACCTACCACACCTGGTGAACTCGGACCAGGTCGGGTTCGTACCTGAAAGGGAAGGAACGGACAACACCATCAAAGCCCTAAACATTCTGCAAGTGGCAAGGTCGCAACACCGGGAGCTTCTCCTTCTGTCGACAGATGCCGAGAAGGCTTTCGACCGAGTGGACTGGGTGTATCTGGAGGAGACACTCATACACTTGGGATTCGGCCCTCATATGCGGTCATGGGTCCTCTCCCTGTATACGAGCCCAAAAGCTCGGATACGGGTGAACGGAGCCCTGTCCACCCCCTTCCCCATATGGAACGGAACCTGCCAGGGTTGCCCGCTGCCCCCCCTCCTGTTTGCCCTCTCCCTGGAACCCTTCCTGGGGGCGGTCCGACGGGACGGGGGCAAGGCGGGATTCACCGTTGGCCGACGAGAATATTGGGTAGCCGCATACGCAGATGACATGTTGTTTTTCCTCACCCAACCGCGGATCTCACTGCCTAATCTTCTGGCTGCATTCCGAAGATTTGGCTCGATATCTAACCTTAAGCTCAACACAGATAAGTCTGAGGCTCTTCACCTACCAGGCCCTCAGGACCCCTCCCCGACGCTACATACCCAATTTCGCTTCAAGTGATGCCCCACTAAATTGAAATACCTGGGCATATGGCTACCTAAAGACATGACCCAACTGTACTACCAATATTACCACCCGCTGCTACAAACAATCCAGGCAGATATGAGAAAATGGGCCCCACAATATATATCTTGGTTCGGACACATTAACGCAGTCAAAATGAACCTACTACCCAGGCTGCTCTACCTATTCCAGAGCGTTTTTTAGCTCCCTGACGACCGCCATCCGCGGATTTGTCTGGAACTCGCACCCAATGCGCATCAAGAGAACCACTTTGGAACTGCCAAAACCGTTGGGGGGAGCCAGCATGCCCTCAATAGAGACGTACTACAGGGCCGCACACTTACACAGGTTCACAGACTGGCATGCGCAACATCCCACAAAACAATGGGTTACAATAGAATTATAACAGTCGGGAGGACGCATACCCCCCACATTATGGCTACACACGGCTTCATACGCAGACCTACAAACCCAAAATCCCTTAATAGACGCCACCCTGAGGGTCTGGATGGCTATCCGATATCGCCTACAACTTAACACTTCACCCAGCCCCCTGACCCCTCTCATACATAACCACCAGTGGTTCAGTACCAACGGTCTCAAAACACTCGGGGAACTATGCCCCGACAGAACACCTACATTCTTAGAACAGTTCAGATACAGCCAAATAAAATCATATTACTCAACCCTATCGGGAAAGGGGCACTTACACAGACCCTTAACTGACTTCAAAACCCTATGTGTGCACCGCACACACATCTCCAGGGGTATCTCAACCCTGTACACACTACTCTTGGCCCAGACGAACAGAGACGTGGAGCTTAGGTTCAAGGACCACTGGGAGAGAGATGCGGGAGAGACACACTCACAGCACAAGAATGGGACAAGATTTACACCCTTATGCACAAATGCTCTATTAGCTTGAAATTTCAGGAATTAAACTATAAAGTGCTAACACGCTGGTACAGAATGCCCGCACTGCACCGCATGCACGAAACCATGTCAGACACATGCTGGCGATGTGGCACTCAACCTGGCACCTATATCCACTTATGGTGGTCATGCCCGGTAATTACCCCTTTCTGGGAACAAATTAGATGAGAAATCAACAAAATCACAGGCGCAGATATACCCCTGGCACCCTTAACGATGCTACTGCACCACACCCGAAGCCCTCTGAAAGTATACAAAAAATCTCTAGAGCTGCCGCTGCTCAATGCCGCCAAATCCCTCATCCCGAGGATGTGGAAACAGCCGAGAGCTCCCACCTTGGGGCAATGGGTGGCGGCAGTGGAGGACATATACTCAATGGAAACCCTGACGGCCGACCTCCACGGGAGACCGGATCGGTGCGCATTGACCTGGTATCCATGGACCACATACGTGGCGGATAGAACAAGGGCCCCCGAACCAACCTAGCTGAAACGCACACAACATCCCGACAAGCACCTTACACCCCATAGGCACAGACACAACCTACCCAAATACCACACACAGACAACTGACAGGTTTCCCCCTGACCAAAACTGACACCAGAAAGACATAACACCCACCTGGACAACCTACCGGGACCTGGAGCAATCCAGGACGGACAACCTAACGCAACCGGAAGAGACAGGTTTGAGATATGGGAACACTGGACCCCGGACAAACGATGAGACCCCAAAGCTCACGCACCACACCCAGAGCACCGCACCTACAGTTAGTAGACTGCCTCTAAGTTGTATAAAAAAGCTCCCCCCGTACCTGCGACACATAGGCAACCCCCCAGACGACTAGCCCGTCACTTAGCACCACGGTCTGCAGTAGGAACGATTTAGCCTAGGTCGACAGACCCCAACCAGGGAACCGTGAACGAAATAACTGGGTCCAATGGTACATATAGCATCCTAAGTAGCGTTATACACCTAAGAGATAACACCCGAGGGATACGACAGAAGCCGGGGGAGTGTCCAAGGGATAGCGTATGATACACGGACAGCTAAAATCGCAGTCTTGATCAGACAGAACCCGAGGTGACAGTCGTTGCAAAGACCTGGACCCAGTCCTAGCTCCGTAAGAGCGCTAAGTACCTGTAGGTGAAAGCCATGACAGCCAGGGGGTTCAATAGAGGAAATCCACAGACGGGTCTATGTTGCTGCTGGAGCAAAACCTAGTCAAGTTGTTCAATCTGACTAAATGTACCTTACCAGACTGACCAATGTTACACTATTTTTTCAGAAAAACTGAAAAATAAAGATTGTCAAAAAAAAATGCAAACAAACCGAGAAATAAGCAAGTCTATAAATCCCCTTACATACATTTCCAGGCTGTCAATCAGATATGTGCACTTTTTTTTATTCTTTATCTAATGTGTTATAAATAGAAGACAAATTCTGAAAATTTGAACTAAGTCCACATTTGTCCCTCAATAACTTCAATCATTGCACATGACATATTATGGTTGAGAAAAAAATAAAAATACAAAATAGCAATAGAAACAAATACAATTTGATGCCAGGATTGAAACAAAACAAAAACCCTACAAAATAACCACACACCCAACGACCAGGTAAAGTTAATTGAATGATATGTTATGTATTTGGAATGGCTTATATAAGTACAAGGACACATACAATACATAGCCACATACATTGTCTTTTACAAGAGAAAAGCCAGAATCAGAAATTAAAGAAAATGTTGGACTAAATAGTAAATTTGACGGAGTGTTAATGATTAAAATACTTAAAATCAACCCTCTATACAGCATATGTTTCAAATATACAGATTTGATACATTTTGAAATGGACCGTATTTAAAATAAAAAATAAGTAGTGTTTAGTAAGAACCTAAAACTAAATATCCTAATGATATGTTAAAAATTAAGGTGGTTATTAATTGACCTTGTAGAAAAGCCTATGCAGAAAACAAAAGTTTTTTTAAAACAATATTCCTGCTAATGTGCGCAGACTGCGACTGAAATATATATATATATATATATATATATATATATATATATATATATATATATATATATATATATATATATATATATATATATATATATATATATCTATATCTATATCTATCTCTCATAAAACCACCATGGTTTGCATAGGAACAATAGTTGCTCAATGCGTATGGAGGGTTTCAGTCATGGTATTCCTCAGGATTATTCAAGTTATGAAATACTATTTAAAATGCTATCCTTAACTGATCTGTACGTTTCCAATATATTCTTATATCTGTTCACCAAAATCGATGATTTCCACAGGGTTAAAGACACTAAGCCAGCCACCAAATTGTTTACAACATTTGCAGTAAAGATGGTCTCTAGAAATTCTGTGCGTTGATAAGAGATAACTCTCCCAGCTTTTGCATGGTCTCAGGACACAATGACATTACAGGAAGGCCCGCCGATATATAGTTCTACATATGTTCTGGGTGGCTCTGTAGACAGGAAATGAATTCTTCCACAGGTATTCCTTCATAACAGATTCGATACACAGCAGTAAAAAGTGGAAACCTGCAAGACAAGCACAGGGTAAGACTTTATTATTTTAGGAATGTTGCAAAATGATGAGTGGCAAGCTGGTCCTGTAGGACCGTACTGTACCTTCTAAAAAGTTGTTGCATAGAGACACTTGGTAGTGGCTGTCCTTCCAGGATCTACACTTCAGGACTATAACTGAATAAAATCCATAGCTTTAGCCAAAGTTTTGATAAAACTAATGTAACAAAAAATATACACAGAGTCCTGGTGTATAACTGAAAGAATCCCAACAAACTAAACACCTGTGTGGTATCCTCCCTAACCACATGAAATGTAAAACCTATGCATACATACATACATACATACATACAAACAATAGGCGGAGTTTCTAGGTTCTTAGGTAAATGGTTTGAATAATACAGGAATATGTAGCAGTTTGAACTGAAAAGACAAAAAGGGATAACCAAATCCTAGTGCAATATTGTCAAATATAAAAATATGAGTTAAGGAAATCTGTGATCTTGTACTCTCAAGAATGGAGCCAGTATAATTTAGGTTTAATACGTAGGCATGTTGGAATATTAGTGGGGATCCCACTCCCTTCTTGTGCACCGTTGGTTTCAGGTCCTCCGGTCCACCTTACAGATCCACTGGACGCCAAGTAGAGTGCAAGAAATACTTTATTTAAAACAAATAAATCAAACAAATAAAATAGAGGTAAAGTCCGTTTCTGGTACTGCAAGACGCCTTTTGCCTTTCTCATAGGCTTCCTCAGTTGCTTGTGATCTTCTTAGTTGTCCGGTCTTTTATAAGGATTTAATGGCCTTCAAGTCATATCACCCGGTGTCTTTTGCCGACTTCCGTCTCCTTTTTTTGACGTCAGAACGCGTCCTTGCGTCGCGTTTCTGCTGTGTTCATATTTGGAACACATCTATGACGAAGGGAAAAGCGGTAGAAGACAGACAAGTGGCGGACCTCGCCTCCCAGCCGTCTGTGCCACGATGCTGGCAGGCCACAAAGCACTTGATCAGCTCCCAGACCAAAGAAGCCGGGAAAAAAGAAGGCTCGTCTGCAGGCCACACCCTGTCCCACGTTGCCCAACGCTCGCTACTGTCTTCCAGCCCATTTTCATTTATTTATAGGTTAGGTTTAGCATGCTCACCCTAGATAGACAAGCATAGCATTGTGCTAACTCTCTTAACGTACATACCACTCAGGCAGTAACTCTCACACGTCACAGATTAACATACTACGTACTATATACTCTGTTTCACACTCTACATCTTTCACACAAATCTATCCTCCTATACTGCTTGTGAATATGTAGCCGTGTACATTCCTGTCTGTTAACAGATTATTATTGCTAATCCAGTCAGTTTAGCCTGCTTACTACACCAACATATTTTACTTGCCTACTGACATCTATTAACACGCTACCATTCCTAGCCTGTAATTCCAATATAAAAAAGGTTTTTACATATGCCCTGCTACAGATATATTTTGGCTGTTTTTATTCAGCTTGATACAGCTGTCGTGGCGTACCAAGCATGTATGTCAACCACTTGCAGAATTAAAATAAAGAATAGAAAAAAAAAGTGATGAATATACAAAATGGTGTTATGTTACATTCACATATGGTAGAGCCTATATAGAATTGGCTCAGATCTGTTCATTGGGCTCTTTATAAGGTGAGCATTCTTGGTGTAATGGATTCATCCTTGAAGTTAAGACTATACTGCACCGTTGTTTTTTTCCCTATGTTTTGTTTCCTCTTAAGACTTATTATGGGACCTACAAGTCTTTAATTTTTACTTCGTGATGATGCTACGGACACCCTAATAAAAATATATATTTTTAAAATAAATGATATGCTAAAATGAAGTAACATTTTGTATTTGCTTTAAATTGGAGTTTTGCCTTCTTTCTCTTAATAATGTTTTTATCATTTCACTCTAGGTAGGCCTTAGTATAGAAATCTTATTCTATATAGACTTGCTTTCAGTAAACCAAGACATCCTTAGACATAGGCTTCCTGAGACAAAGGACTAACACTTACTTATCAACCATGGCTTTCTGTTGCAGGATGCGATAAACTTCTGCAGAGGTCTGAGGTCCCTGAAGTTTCTGCCCATTAAGCATTTCCTTTTCCAGTTCTGCAATACTCTAGACACCCCAAAAACAAGAAAAATAAAAAATTAAAATGGACCTGAAACCAAACTAACAGACTACATGGGAGAAATAGACATGAACTAAAAAGTTTTTCAATATTTGACAGAACAGAAAGAAAGATGTTCAGAGAATATTACACAAAGAGATAACAAAGTAAAACACCAGAACTGCGATATGTAGAGAGTTTCTAACCAAAACTATTTTCAAGGGGTTCATAAAAGTGGTGGTGGTGTTGAATCTTCATTCCACAGCATTTTCTACTCCAGAAAACATGACCAAGGGGGCAGCAGTTCTCCTTGATAAAGGCTCCTCAGACAAAATGTTATCTTTAAGTTTTGATTTAGTTGACATGCTTGAAAGTTTTTCCTAGCCTGGCTTCTCAAGATATTGGACTGCTGAGAACAGTAAACTTGACTGAGCAGTGCCCTCATCTACCTTTTGTTCCTGTATCATTTTGTAATTGTCCCTCTTATTGTTAAATTTCTCCTTTCCATAATATTGTAATGCTTGTGGAATAAGTTGGCGCTATATAAATACTACCACTACTAATAATAGGGAATATCAATATAAACTAAAGTATTACTTTTTATTATTTGGAGTACACTGGGCCCTCTTTATTATATAAGCAACTTTAGTTAGGACAACTGTCCAAGTTGTTGAAAGGAATGGCTATTAAAAAACAAATAAAAAAAAAATAAAAAAGTTTTGAAATGGGTCATTCAGCAAGTGCGGATTTCAAGGCTATGGTAAGCTGCAGGGTTTGGTAATTCTTGAGTGAAGTACGACTATGAAGAAAAGCACTACAATTTCAGACAAGTGCCATATACAGTACAAACCTATATACACTGCTCAAAAAAATAAAGGGAACACAAAAATAACACATCCTAGATCTGAATGAATTAATTATTATTCTGAAATACTTTGTTCTTTACATAGTTGAATGTGCTGACAACAAAGTCACACAAAAATAAAAAAATGGAAATCAGATTTTTCAACCCATGGAGGTCTGGAATTGGAGTCACACTCAAAATTAAAATGGAAAAACACACTACAGGCTGATCCAACTTTGATGTAATGTCCTTAAAACAAGTCAAAATGAGGCTCAGTAGTGTGTGTGGCCTCCACGTGCCTGTATGACCTCCCTACGATGCCTGTGCATGCTCCTGATGAGGTGGCGGATGGTCTCCTGAGGGATCTCCTCCCAGACCTGGACTAAAGCATCTGCCAACTCCTGGATAGTCTGTGGTGCAACGTGACGTTGGTGGATGGAGCGAGACATGATGTCCCGGATGTGCTAAATTGGATTCAGGTCTGGGGAATGGGCGGGCCAGTCCATAGCATCAATGCCTTCGTCTTGCAGGAACTGCTGACACACTCCAGCCACACGAGGTCTAGCATTGTGAGGAACCCAGGGCCAACCGCACCAGTATATGGTCTCACAAGTGGTCTGAAGTTCTCATCTCGTTACCTAATGGCAGTCAGGCTACCACTGACGAGCACATGGAGGGCAGTGCGGCCCCCAAAAGAAATGCCACCCCACACCATTACTGACCCACTGCCAAACCGGTCATGCTGGAGGATGTTGCAGGCAGCAGAACGTTCTCCACGGCGTCTCCAGACTCTGTCACATGTGCTCAGTGTGAACCTGCTTTCATCTGTGAAGAGCACAGGGCGCCAGTGGCGAATTTGACAATCTTGGTGTTCTCTGGCAAATGCCAAACGTCCTGCACGGTGTTGGGCTGTAAGCACAACCCCCACCTGTGGACGTTGGGCCCTCATACCACCCTCATGGAGTCTGTTTCTGACCGTTTGAGCAGACACATGCGCATTTGTGGCTTGCTGGAGGTCATTTTGCAGGGCTCCTCCTGTTCCTCCTTGCACAAAGGCAGAGGTAACGGTTCTGCTGCTGGGTTGTTGCCCTCCTACGGCCTCCTCCACGTCTCCTGATGTATTGGCCTGTCTCCTGGTAGCGCCTCCATGCTCTGGACACAGCAAACCTTCTTGCCACAGCTCGCATTGATGTGCCATCCTGGATAAGCTGCACTACCTGAGCCACTTGTGTGGGTTGTAGACTCAGTCTCATGCTACCACTAGAGTGAAAGCACCACCAGCATTCAAAAGTGACCAAAACATCAGCCAGGAAGCATAGGAACTGAGAAGTGATCTGTGGTCACCACCTACAGAACCACTCCTTTATTGTGGGTGTCTTGCTAATTGCCTATAATTTCTACCTGTTGTCTATCCCATTTGCACAACAGTATGTGAAATTGATTGTCACTAAGTGTTGCTTCCTAAGTGGACAGTTTGATTTCACAGAAGTGTGATTGACTTGGAGTTACACTGTGTTGTTTAAGTGTTCCCTTTATTTATTTTTTTGAGCAGTGTATATTTAAACTAGCAAACGCATAGTTTAAAACATCTTAATTCTAAAAGCCTCCCCTACCACAAGACTACATATATGGTGAGTTCTAGCAGTTATCCTGCCCCAAAAATATTTCAGCATCGCACAGTTTGTCTCACGGAGAACAACACAGGAATTATAGAACTTTATGTGTCTCTTTGGTTCAGTTCAGAAGCAAAGGCTGGTAAGTCATTTATTTATTTAGAGAGTTAGCTAGGATGACAAACCATGTCAATGTATCTCATATTAATGTACTTTTTGATACTTCATAGGGCTACACAATTGTCATTGTATTCTTTTTCCCTCCAAATACTGCAGTACTGCTGTCACGATAAAAGGATTTTACAAACAAAAATTCTATATTTTAATTTGTGGCTTGACTCAAAATAAACAGTGTGATTTTCTCTATATTGTATTTCTTTGGTAGTATTAATTAATTAAATTTGGTATAGATCATAAAAACATACCTTCCCGGTTTTGACAAAGGCCTCAGACACTTTTCGATTACGCCCTCCGTAGCAAGTAGTGATGAGATCGGCAACGCCGCAGCTCTCCAAGAATGTGGATGTAGATACTTGGCCCTTACAGAAGACTTTGGCAAAAGCAATCATCTCCATAAGACCAAGACGGATAACTGCAGCCTTAGTATTGTCTCCACAATTCAGACCATCACAGAACCCAGCACCGACAGCCACTATGTTCTGTATAGAAAGAGCAAAAGATCAAGCATTGATGGAAATTCAATTAGATGTCGCACAAAGGTTGACAGTGGCTACGAAGATTGTATACCTCATTGTACACTGGAATAATCGAACACTATGTATAAGCAGTATGCATTTACTATAATGTCCCCGTTCCCCTGGAAGAATGGCATGTTATCCTTAACAAAAACACAACATTGATGTTTAGCTCGAGGAGAGGAAGATATGTTTACAAAAGAAGTAAAATAAAAGGCGAGTAGAAAGAGGTCAATCATCCACATAGCTCTCTTGATCAAAAGAAAAAATAATATACTGTTTTTCCCCTCCTCAAACGCATAAATCAAATTGCTACACTTTGCTGAAGGAACAAACAACATCAAAGTATCAGCCAATATAGAGAAATGTATTCCACATCTGTAAACACCATCTAGCTTTCAAGGTTTTATTTGGATTATTTTTAGAAAAAAAAAAAAAAAACACTGTTTGGATTAGGTACATAATAATAGTACTGCGACTTTAATCCCACTATATAAGGACATTCAGTCCCCAGTTTGTTGTGTACTATCCTTCCTACTGTAAAAAACAAACAAACAAACAAGAAGTGTCTATAGTAAGTGTCCCCAACACTATGAGCTTTTCATATACTTTTCCTTAGATATTCACCAGTACCATAAGGAATCCTGCCGATTAGGTCATTTTAAGTACATCTTTGTAGTGTGATACACTGTGGTGTGTTATTGGTGCTTTTTGTTAGTAATTTATCTTTCCTAGTTTCCCTAGGTTAGGTGAACCCTGGATTTCATGTTTAGTAAGGAGGTTTGTGGCCTCTAGGAATCCTCCCCTTACTTCTCAAAACAGTGATACATGAAGCTTTAGTGGCTAATAACCCAGCAACCTGACAAAGACTAAATATTGTGTGTTTTTTTGCCTGAATTCCCCAAAATGTAGCTCTCATAAGTGACAGCTATTGCAGGACACCATGGATATGAGGAAGCCTTCTCGGGAAATGTTTGAAAAAAAATATATATATCTGGGGCAACTGTTGAAAATAAGAAACAGGGGTGCAAAGCCCGGGGAAATGAATCAATGAGCACAATCTGGTGTATCTGAAGAAATTTTTCTAGCAAAGTGTACGGGTGACTTATGCCCTTTCATTACAAGATAATTTGGGTTATCCATGACAGGTTCACTTTAAATACACAGGTTTGTGAAGGACACTTTTGAAAATAAACGCTCAGATAAGATCATATCAATATAGAATTAAAAAAAAAACAGACTTTAAAAATGACAATATGGGCATATCAAAATCAATTTTAACCAGAGACATTACTAAATCAATATGAAATTCAGTTGAAAAAAAATGGGTACTTTCCACTTAATCAGAAATCACAAAGATCTCTGATGTATAATATAAAATTACTGTCTTGAGCTGTTCATATGTACTTCCCATAGTCCAAAAATACAGAAGTTGTGTTCAGTGTCTGGAGAATAATTACCTTTTCAGTTTTAATGTTTTATAGAGTGTCTGTTTGAATGTTTATTGACAGCGTACATTTAAAAGGACCATAAAAAAAAATATATTAACAAGCTTCAACAGTTAATGAGGACAAGCTTGAACATACAACCTTTAATAAATCCACAATGAAAGAAGATGCAGCAAATTGGTTTTTAATATTTACTATGCTATGGGGTGGGTAGATTACTTTTCCCAGGCAGTGCATTATAGTTCCAGGTTTAAAAAGCAGACTTGTTATAGAAGGAAGAAGAATTAGAATATTGGAGTTGCTTAAAAGAAGGCTTTTTCGAAGCAGGAGTTAAAAAAGAGAACTACAAAAATGTGGACAGAGGTTGGATTTTTTTTTTCATGCAGCAAATCTGCTTAACTTTAAAGGGTTAAAAAGCAAGACCGAAGGATCCTCCATAGATACAGCCAATTCCTTGCAACCTTCACTTGTGACAGCTGTTGGGATTGACTCTAGGACTTTGCCTTGAGTTTCAGAAAGTGAAGTGGAGGAGAAACAGAGACAAAGTTCCTCCTTACCAAAAACCTCCTGAATGTGACCAGTTTGTTAGAAGGAAGCACAATGTAAGCAACTGGGATGAAACCCAGGTACTTATACTAATCTTTAATCTAAATTACTAATGTACTAATTACTGAATGCTCCGCATGAAGATGCTGATATGCCGCGCAGCTTTTTGCCACACATGCACAATAACCTTCCAAAGCATTGGATTGGCTGAGATGATCAAGTTTGATCATCTCAACCAAAGTGAAGAACACACTCATAGGACTTCAAAATAAACAAGATACCATAATTTGTTTTCTTACAGCTGTGCAACAACGTACATTCACCATTCCAAACTTTTCTTAATATGTCAAGGTAGTTGGACCGAAACATTGGTTATATGCAAATGCACACCTCCTTAAAATAAATTTGCTCTTTTATTTACTTTGAAGCACTACGAGTGTGAAGACGTCCAGTGTCAGTTAGGTAGCTTTTTCTAACTGTACTTTTCTAAATAAACCAACGTTATTATGAAAACTGAAATTTTTGGGTTGTTTTGCGACCTACATAAACTTAAACCTTGTTTATTTGGCCTGTGTTAGCCTTTGAGTTTGACATGCTTGGCCTAAACGGTTTAAACTATAGGCTTCCATATGCAATTAATCATCACCAGTGGGGGAAGGTTTAAAAATAGACCTCGGACATGGTGATCACCTCATGGAAGTGCGGTTTATTGGGTAATCAGGGAAAGAGTGTATCAAGTGGACCACTTTCATTCCCTCAGGGAGAGAGAGAGTTAGGTCACTAAAAGTGGTACCCAATCGGCTACTCTTACATCTGTGCTGTTTGGTGAATCTTCACGGATTAAAGGCTGAACCCTGGCAGGGCCTAAAAAAATAAATAAAAAAATATTGGCCTGTTGAGCATAAAACTTACAATAATCTAGGCCTGCTTAAGCAGACTCCTTCCAAACTGCTTTGAAGAACAGAAAAAAAAAACAAAAAAAAAAACTGCCTGATGGGGATGGGTGGATCTATTTATACCAATTTCAGAGTTCTGTTTCCTGTCCTTTATGCTCTGAAGGGGAGGAGCTAACCCATAAGTAAATGCTGCCATGTTTGATTAGGAAATAGTATTTTCGCATAAGGTGGAGTTGTTCAATGCAAATAGAGGAGGAAGAAAAACCATGCAATCTTTGAGTGCATCAAAAACAGGAGGTAAGCAAAGACAGACATAAGCTGCATTTAAATGAAGCAAACATAATTTGAGTGTTCAGAGCACAGCTACAAGTCACAAAAATGCCCTTTAAATAATGAG
The DNA here is from genome assembly GCA_933207985.1 of Pelobates cultripes. Classification (NCBI taxonomy): domain Eukaryota; kingdom Metazoa; phylum Chordata; class Amphibia; order Anura; family Pelobatidae; genus Pelobates; species Pelobates cultripes. Next base: position 76,916,746 of record OW240915.1, read on the forward strand.
TATCTATAGAACAAAGTAAGTGCAAAAAAATAGCATTTCAGATTGTATGTTGTTACCTAGTTTTTTTAAAAGGTAAGAGTGGCAGACAGTTCACTTAAGTAATGTATGTTCATAAAACAACATACATTTAGTGTGCACTTTATGCATTAAAAGGCTAAACTTTGCACGTTGCGTAAAATAGGCACAGGAATGAAGGGATAATTGGCTTGGATTACTAAAATCAGACATACATGCGATATGTGATTCGCTTGTGCTGCATTACAATCTAATGCATTCTAACATTAACAAAAGGCAATGTTATAACAAGTTATAGCACAGGAAGCAGCGAGATAAACAGACCGCTAAAAAAAAAAAAATATAACTAAAAAACAAATAGATTAAAATGAATGCTCCAGGAACCAGCACAACTTAAGGGCATTTAATAAGTGTTAGTGATATATTCATTGTGATTTTTATGCATGAATACAAGAACATATCCAAGTAGGATAACATGATGATAAAAGAGAATGTATAAGTAAAAAGGAAATACAGCACAGCTGTCTCGGTGGAAGGGAAGCTAATCACTGATACAGTATTTAGCAAAGCAAAAGGAAGGCCAATATCCCCACATGGAGAAATATGCTACAGCATCACTCTCTCTAAATTGTTGAGAGGAAGGTAAGCCATGTTACCACACTTTCCACAGTTTCTCGTACATATAATTCAACATTTTGATAGAATGAACTGCACAGCGTTGGAGGCCAACACACCACCATAGAAAAATAAGCAAAGGATTTTAATCTCTCACAAGAACAAATATTGCCCTGTTTCATCTAGAATAGCAGCCCAGGTGGATGGCAGGCATTGCAAATGTATTAAAATAAGAGGCATCTAATGATACTGGCAAACCTATCTTACATTAATCACCTATTGATCACTATGCTGCCGTGTAAATTTACTGCTAATGTCCCAGTGGAAGGGCTCTTCCAAATTTCAAACCCTCTTGGGATGTCAAAAGGCCCCTGTGATGGAATTGCCCAGTTATCCCAAATGAGAGATAAGTCTGCCATTTTGAAGATAGCTAGTAGTTCACCCTCTTATACGTTGGAAGTAAGGAAATTAACCTTTTACCATTGTAATGGAGGAGCTCTTTAAGTCAAGTCATCAAGCTTCTTTATGACAACAATATTGCTTATCGATGAGGAATGTAATAGTGTGGTACTGAACATGGATCATGCAGTGAAAGCTCTTGCTTTCCTGAAGGGATTGGGACTGCCGTTGCTACTTACTGCTACCTGCAGTACGTCTGGACAGACATTCTGGGAACTGGATTAGGCCCCCTCTTTAGTTCCTGTTGGCCCGAAGCCTATATTGGACATAAAAAGGTAATTAAGCCACCCTATCTCATATCTTTTTCATGGTATTAGACGAGGTGGGCGATTTGGTCCATTTCAGTCAGCATAATAGCTGCAACAGGTTTTGCTGTGGTACATTTTGTGTAATTGGCAAGGAACAAAGGATAGCTCCATTTTTGATATTCCTCTCAAGAGCCACTTTACAGCTTAATGTAGTGGTTATGGTATGTACAGCTTGTGCCTGCAGGCTAAACAGTTGTCACAGTAACCAACTTAGAATGTACGAAGCAAAGTACAGGTAATGAAGAGGCAAAAGCGAGGTGAGCCAGGCACTAGATCGGGTCAGGCAGCACAGATTCATAAATGGGAGACAAGCCAAAGGTCAGGTATCGGTATTTTAGAAGAAAATTAGCAATAGGAAAGAAAAAGAAGAAATAGAGTGGACATTGGGAAAGGTGGCAACCCCCATCCCGAAGAAGTGTGGCCACACTGGCCTCTAGTACATGGTCTCTTGCTAGATATGCTATTGTGCCCCCCATCAACATTTTTCTGCCAGTTGTGAATATGCCTGTGTCTGCCGAGGACAAAAACTCCATCTCCCGCAGGCCTCCTGTATCCATATGCCTAGCTTGCTCGACCAGGGCCACCCACAAAGATTGTGGTATTGATTGCTTCCAAAACATTGGCATCAGTTCCTTTGAGGGGGTTCATGAGACTAGGCACAAAAGATCTTTTATACATCTGCTGGGAAGTGTCATTGTTGTACAAGAGAAGAGAGTTTGGCTCATCAAATCTCGAAATATGGAGCAGATTGTCCCCTCCTCCCCCACGGTGCCAACAGATGTCTGGTTGTATCGGGAACCATCTCTATTACATCTGTAATGTAGTTCCAGTGGCTCAAGAGTTTGTATCAAAACGTGTGTTTTCGGATCCCTGGACCATTATTAGTCAGCCCTATGATCTTGTCAAACTCAGACTTTGTAAATGTCACTTAACCATAAAAAGGAAGGGGGTAAGGGACAACTGCTCTGAATCAGTGAGCCATAGAGCAGAGATATCACTGTGTGTGATGGGATCTCCTCACAACAAAATCTCACAGTTTCTTTTCTATAGAGAAAGGCTATTTTAGTTACTGGGTAAATGTAAGTTTGTTGGGGGGGGGGGGGTTAAAACATGTACACATCTGAAAATGTAATGGTCAGTAATCCTTTGCAGAATACAAAACAATATTATTCTTTTTTCCCCAATCAGGGCAGATGGAGCTTTGTGAGTATTCTATTATCACAGCAACGTGTAGAAATGACAGGGTTGCATGTCTGCCGCAGTGTATCTAGCCTCTCTTTTATTAATGAAGGCTACATCTGACCAAGGCAAATATTCTGCAGTCGCTTATTCAGTAAACAAGACTCATCGACTGCTCAGCAGTGTAAACACTGATTGCATTAACAGTCTGTGCACGTAGCAAACATCTGAAAATTGTAACAATAAATCAATGCAAAATATTCTGCTAAAAACAAACCAGATTGCCTGTCTCTTAAAAAAGAGTGCTTCATATTTATTTATACAGGGAACATCAGATCACTCTACTAAGCCTGAATACACAGTGTCAGTTATCAAGTGCCAATAACAAGCACATGGATTTTTCTTATCTATATGTGCACCATACAAATGGATATGAGATTATACAGCATTAAGAAGTGTGAACAATGTAGAACACAGAAGATCTCCAGCACTTGTCAAAAAAATTTTTTTAAAAGGGGGAAATAATACTTTAAAGGGGTGTTTTTGTGATCTGCATATGCAAGTTTAAGGTTTATGTATTTTTGAGAGATATTCCATTATGAATATCCCTTCTTTTAAAGTGACCTAAAAACCAGAGAGTTCATAATAATAACAGTAAGTGGTGTTAGGTGTGTAACCCCTCTCAAACCCCACCCCAAAACACAAACAAACACCATACTACACAAACCACTTATGCAAGTGAACGGACAGAGATTGGGTGTATTTTTCATGGCGAGTTGAGGAGTTGGGCTTTTGTATCATACTATCAGATGATACATGCCTGGAATGCATCTTTAAGTGGACACTAGAGGCACCTATACATTGCAGAGTTAAGGCCAGTGGTGTATTTTGGAACAGCGCTGCCCTAGGCATGACTAAATTTGGGCACCCCTAAGCTAAATTTGCCCCAGCAATTTGTGTCAGGGCAACTTTTTTGACTGACAGACACACACCCTCATTGATACATGCACTGACATACACTCACTCACAGATACACAGTCATTGGCACACACACACACAGTTTAACCTACACACACACTTTGACAGACACACTGATACACCCACTCACGGAAAGACACAAACTCTCAGATACATACACTGACAGATGCACACCCTCATTGATTTGACAAACTGACAGAGAGACAGACACACACACACAATGACAGCCACATGCACTCACAGACATACACAAACTTACTCACGATGACACTCCCAGTGACAGACACAAACTCACAGAGACACAAACATTCACGGACACACACGCATTCCCATACACTCACCAATTATTAATATTTTTTTTCCATTCAAATCCATCTAGCCTCCCTACTTTTGGGAGAGCTGAGGTGGATGCTGTCCCTGACCGCTGATGGGCTGGCTGTGTCGCCTCCTTGCTGTCTCTGCTGGGGCTCCTGGCTGGGCTGGCTCTGCAGGCTATGATGGGGTTGCTGGCTGGGCTAGGCTGGGCTGGGGCTGCAGGCGCTCAATAGAGACGTTGAAGAAACTGAGCTCTTCTTGCTCAGCTCCTTTGCGCACCGCTTAGTAATGCTGGTGCCAGAGTGACGTCATATTCCTGCTACCGGCATCACAGAAGGGTGCTCGAGAGAGCTGAGCAAGAAGAGCAGATGATAGCGCTCCCTTGTTGCCCGGTTAAATTATTAGAAGTTTAATACCTTGGGGGGGGACCTTAGGTGGCCAGCCAGCCAGCTCTTGGGCTGCCCAGGACATGAGGCAAACAAGGAATTTCGGCATTTGCCTGGGCGCTTGGGGAGGCGTTTTTTGCTGCCCCAGGCAAATGCCTTGTTTGCCTTCTGGTAAATACAGGCCTGGTTAAGACTGCCTCTACCAGATACCCACTGGAGGCGCTTCCTGCAGTTTCAAGGAGTTTGACGCTCGGACGCATGTGCATTAGGTTCCCGAATCTCTGTGACGTTGGCGGAGACTGAGCCTGACCCAGTGCCAAGGGACATCAGCGCTGGAATCAGGTAAGTGAAAACAAGGCTTTTAACCCTTTCTTTGCTGCCAGGCAGGGATGAGGAGGGGGCAGAGGGTTCATATAGTGTTAGTAACACAGCTTTGTATTCACAACACTATAGTGTTGCTTTAAATCTGTGGAGCACAACTTTCTCAGTAGTGAAGGTAAAAAAAGGTCATGTCCTTGAAAATTACACCACTGAATAAAACATTAATGTGGATATAGCACTTCCCCCTGATGCCGGCCCTGTATATGAAGGACATATTCACTTACTGGAATTTGTTTTATTCTAGCATATAAATAGTAGTAACCTACATGTCACTAAGCACGTCAAGGGTTATTAGAAAGCTACTAGGTGTATGAAACTTGCACCTCTAGTCTCAGTAATAACCAACATGCAGCTCTATGTTTTTTAAGACACTACAAGTCCAGTGAATCTTAGACAAGCCCATAATTTATACTTTTGAATAATATTGTGTGTCAAACATGCAGGTCAAACTCTACATCCTTGGAAGTTGTTCAACAACTGGATCTTCAACAGTTAGCCATCCACAATACGTCGTGTGTACATGAAGCCCTGATTCACCAATGGCATTACAAAAAGTACCAGTCTTTACCTTCAAAGCCCCACAGAGTTCCACAGTATCGGCATCATCCACCACAGTTATACGGAAATTTGGAGTCTGCAGGAGTTCTTTAAACAGAAGGCCATTATCCAGGATTCGCGTGCCTGATAGAAGTAAATGTAAGAATTATACATCTTATCTCTGGCAAACCATCTTCGTGGACAAGTTTAACACCAAAAGATACCTAAACACCAATATTTAAATAGCGTACAGGATAAATTTAAATATATATACACACATACAATACATGAAAGGTTTCTTTCAAATATAAAGACCCCCTCCCCACACACACACACACACACACACATACATACTTTTATCATATTTCAATAAAAGCAAACAAGACAGCAACCGTTAGTGCATACTCTCCCCCACCCCTGATTTTAAGGAAGTCTTTTAAACTAGAGGTACATTTGTAACCAGAATTCAAGTTCCATGCATTACTTTGTAATGCAGAAACATTGTACATGCCTCAGGAGATTTGGGGGTGGGGAAAGAGCCGGAAGACTGTACTTTCCAATACAGCAGCCATCAAGAGAGGTTTTTAATGACCATCATAACACACACATATTAATAAACCAAGTACATTTAATAGGTGACACGTTATTACCTGATCTTCAAAGCATGAAATTGGATCTCTAGAACATTATGTCTTCTATTTGTCGCATCTCAAGATGTTAAAAAAAAAAAAAAAAAAACTTTATAGAAAGAAATTAAATGTGACAAAAATGTTGCCTATGCCTCGAGCTTTAGAACACCTACAGTGATTTGATATAAAAGCCTATTTATTCAGTTGGCTAGATGATATATAGTTTAATGCTACTGTAAATTTCAATTTCAAATTTAAAAAAATATATATTTTTTTTTTGTAACAGGGAAGCTGTAATAGTGCAGAATGTTCCTTGGAGAAAAATGTTGAGTGGATTGTATTTACACAACTTTAAAGAATAACAGAGTAAGCCAAGTGTAAGCTTGTCACACAAACCACCCCTCCCCCCCCAAAAAAAACAAACAAACAAACAAAAAAAACACCACATACATTTCAGATTAAATATAGAGAAAAGTAACCTTTAACCTTTAAGATGCACAACACAATACAAATATTGCAAGAGATGGTGAACAGACAATGGTTATTGTATGCCAATTTTGAGTTTGTGCCATGAAAAAGTAGAATTAGTGCTAATGGGAGCATCTACATTGTGCTCATTAAATTTGATCTGTCATATTAAATATCTCTTCCAAGCCTCCTGGAGCTTAATTTTTCAGTCAGAACAATGTTTTTAAAACTACCGGGTTTAATGGTTACGGACATCCTTTATTAGGCAGGCAAAAAAAAGCAGAGATCCTTACATTCCTGAGCTGAACTAACCTCTTGAATGATAGCAGCTTTCTGCTAAGCGGTGAAATATACCAAAATATTTCTCGTTCTAGTAGTACAAGAACATTCACACTGCATGCAAACATCCAGGCAGATGTGAAATCCTTGTTTCTCTGAAATGTAAATGCTTGCAGCTCAGGGCTAAGGAGACAGTGACAGTGTACTTAAACGACTTGAAGGAGATGAAGTGGTCTGGATGGCTATAGAGTTCCTTTAAAAGACCTATATCCAGGCCCAGACTGGCCATCGGGCACACCATCACAGGATCTCCTCTGCCATTCTTTCCGCCAGTTCAGTCACCACTAGCACCACCAGGGATGGCAGCAGCAGCATGATCCCCCCCCTCCCAGGCTAAAGGTAAGAAGGAAGGGGGGGGGGGGATATAATCATACACACACTAACACTGCACACCTGACACTCACATCACCTTCACTCACACTGCACACCTGACACTCACAGCACCCTCACTGCATCCCTGACACTCACAGCACCCTCATTCAAAGACAGCACTCATCACTCAGACACAGCGCACACACACACAAAGCACCCGACACTCACAGCACCCTCAGTCACAAACAAGTACACTGCATTCCTGACACTCACAGCACCCTCACGCAAACACAGCGCACACTGCACAATATAATTTACGTCTATGTTCTTGTCCGTTATAAATCGTCTTCTCTTAAATTTACATATTCCCAATAAACATAAAAGATAGCTAGATTATTGAAACCGGTTTGCCATGACTGGGGGGGGGGGAGAGGAGGGGGACAGTGGGTTTATCATGAAAGGTAATGGGGGTCCTTTCAGAAGATAGTTTACCTATTGTGGTCTCGCAAAATTTCTCAGCAGCAACCTCATTTGCAATGTTTGCTCCCATCAGCACACTGACATCAATTCCCATCTTTTCACGGATAATGTCAGAAATCAACTTGAGCCCTTCTGGTCCTTCATCTATACCCTGAAAGGAAATAGAAATGGTTCTTGTGAGATTATAATGGACACTTACTTTACAAATGCAAGTGCATACATGTAATGCCACCTCAGCATTTCAGCATATACACACACAGTCCTCTTTGTATCCTCTTGGTTGTTCCATGTACTTTATTTATATAATGGCGGCAAACGTACATGGAACTACCAAGAGGATTTTATTTATTTTTTTACATTTTTTAATTTTTTTAAATTAGTTCACTACTTACTCTAGGTTGATTCCAAACCTAAACATGTATTTAATGAGTGTGACAGAATAAGCGAGCACTGTATCATACATAGATCATTAGATTGGATATTTGGCATCTTGTCTTCTGGACCAATATGAATAAGCCAGTGTACAGCAGAATACAAGTACATTTTTTTTTTTTTTTTTAATTGGACTAAACATAATATTTGCAATACAAGCTTTCGGGAGTTTTCTACTCTCTCAGGTCTGAAGAAATACTGATCAATAGGAAAGGAGTTTAACACTTAACACCACTGATGCTGTTAGAGATGGGAAAAGGTTGAATGTAGGGTCATAAATCACAGAAGATAGGCCTGGGAGTGAAAGGTACAGAGTGGTGGAGAACAACCAGAACGATAAAATAAACAGAAGACACAATAAATACATTAAAACAGCAGAGATTAGAAAAAAAATATCCAGCTGCATAATGTCTATATATATATATATATATATATATATATATACACACACACACACACACGAGTTGCATTAACAAAACAGCTGTCCATGAGTGGTTCACTGCCTTTGCTCCTCTTCCGGAGTTGTGTTTCAGAGCTGTTGTATACAGCAGACACATACTCCAAGGAATCCATATATAAAGTGGAATTATGAGGCAAAAAAGTGGTTCTTTGTTGAGCTCATTTGCATATGCCTACCCAGAATCCCATGCAGTAGTGAGAGCACTCCAACCAAAACATTTTTTTTAAATACCCGGTGCTCTGGTTGCTCAATAATATAAAATGAAAAAAACATACCGGCACTCCAAGGATTTTCAATACGACATCTTCTTTATTCTGAGAAATACATCAACGTTACAGCTCCCCTAAGGAGCTTTCATCAGGACACTCCTGATGAAAGCTCCTTAGGGGAGCTGAAACGTTGATGTATTTCTCAGAATAAAGATGTCGTATTGAAAATCCTTGGAGTGCCGGTATAATAAATAAATAAATAAATATATATATATATATATATATATATATATATATATATATATATATATATATATATATATATATATATATATATATATATACACACATATATATACATATACACACACACACACACACACACACACACACATATACACACTGAAAATAAGTATAGTGGGAAAAAAAAATTGACTAGACATTAACATGTATGTTTATATTATTACATTTAGGTAGTGTGTCAGCAGGGATGCTAACAGAACTTATGGGGGCCCTTATGATTTAGGATTCCACCCACAAGGCTGAGTGTACTTGTGTAGGGGATGTTTTGTGTGTTTGTATAGATGATGTAATGCGTAAGGGGATGTAGTGTGCGCAAGGGATGCATTGTGTGCATTTGTGTTGGATACATTTTGTGTAAGGGATGGTGTGTGTGTGTGTGTGTGTGTGTGTGGGGGGGGGGGGTGTACATGGGAGTTTTGGGGGAAAGGGTGATAAGAGGATTTCTTGTATTATTTAAAAATTTGCAGAAAAGTAAGCAGTTATTGGAAGATACTCCTATCACAGATCTGATATGAGCAGAACACATAGCTCTAAATGTATCACCTATACTTTGCTTGTCTAAGCTATAAGCAACTCGGTGACTTCATTTCAGCAAAATAATAATACCTAACTTTTTCTGTGTGTCTATGAGCACTACATAGAGTAGCTGATAATGAGCAAAAAACATACATAATTTAGAAGAGCCAACATTTGAGTCAAGAATACATCGTATTCTGGTAAACTCCCACACCAAGAAAATCTGCTCAGCCCTGCTCTCTACAGCCCCTGTAACCCAAGATCCCCTTGCAATACTATATGCCCTATTCTTGGTTATGATAATCAGTTGTGCAGCCTTCTAATAAAGAGGTCAGATACCGGGGAATAACTTTCCAGAAAACATTAAATCTTTCATGAGCTTCAACATAGAGAGCTTTATGTCTCAACATATATTTCGATCAAAAACTAACAACTGATACTATTATATAGGGTTTGCAAAATGTTAAATGTATAACAAAACTGCATTGCTTGTGTATCACAGGATGAGAGAAATCTCAATGTTTTCATCCTGGTAAAACACTTTCTAAATACACACTCACATACTACAATACACTGTCAATATAAAAACCTTTCATTGCATAGAATAATGTATGACATTATTAAAGGAACATGCAACACTTTGAGACAACTGTCTCGTTCAAAACCTCTAGTGGTCTCATTCAGCATCTAGAAAAAGCACGTAAAAATACCCCCACTCCCCACGATCCTGCTTCTTCTGGCTTGTGCTTTCCACACCCACCCCGGATTCTTGGAAAGTCGTCCTAAGATGTCCATGGGCTGTAGAAGAATGTTATGCATATTCACCGGTGGCTCTTCACCTGCCAAGGTTGCTTAGACGCCGTTGTGAATTGCTTTCAGAGCATTTCTTGATAAAGGTTACACTGCCCTTCTCCTATGAAGTAGCAGGGCTACCAAATATTCACCCGGTCATCTGTCCATTCAATAGCTGCACTATAAAATACCCAATCTCTGCATGCCGTGCCACATATCATCACGAGCAGACATTATCCATGTATACCGTTCATACACAAACAGGTTTCATTTCACAGGCTCACACCCCTAGGTGTCCTGTGGCCCCTGGAAGGCCATGGGAGCTGGTTCTGCTCCTGGCAGGCAGAGAGCAGTATACTGTGTGTGTATAATAAATAATGAATTCTTTGCATTTCTGATTACACAAAAACGTTTGTCACTGTTTCTCGGACTATCTGCATCCCTCGCTCTTTTCTTTGTAAGGGCCAGACCCACAGATTCACCACTTACACAGATTAAAACACACACTTAAAGACTTGTGCAGATACCCACACAAAAATAAATAAAACATTAATTATAAATAATATTTATGTGCATGCCATCTTTAGCCGCCCTCCTCATGGCTTACTATATCACCGCAGGAAGGTGGGTTAATGCAGTCCAGAGGAGATCGCTCAATGCTGTGTGTTCAGTTAAAGGACCACTATAGTGCCAGGAAAACATACTCGTTTTCCTGGCACTATAGTGCCCTGAGGGTGCCCGAACCCTCAGGGACCCCCTCCCGCCCGGCTCTGGAAGGGGGAAAGGGGTTTAAAATTACCTTTTTCCAGCGCTGGGCGGAGAGCTCTCTGCCTCCTCTCCTCCTCCGTTACGCCCCGCCGGCTGAATGCGCATGCAATGCTTTCCTATGGACGCTGGCGTGCTCTCACTGTGAAAATCACAGTGAGAAGCACGCAAGCGCCTCTAGTGGCTGTCAATGAGACAGCCACTAGAGGGAATAGGGGGAAGGCTTAACCCATTAGTAACCATAGCAGTTTCAGAGAAACTGCTATGTTTATTTAAAAATGGGTTAACCCTAGCTGGACCAGGCACCCAGACCACTTCATTAAGCTGAAGTGGTCTGGGTGCCTAGAGTGGTCCTTTAATGCCGTCTGCGCTGCATTCTTAGATTACTGGGAGTTAGTGAAAAGATGTGATATCACTTCCTCCCATCACTGCCGAGGAGTAGTATTGGGGGGAGAGCCAGAACAGTGGGCCTATACTAGGCATGGTCTGCTGAACTAGAGTTCCGTCAGCCTGCCTATATATATTAATATATACACACACCCACATTAGACTTGTGCAAATATTTGTTTATCGTCCAAATAAAAATAAAAATTCTTGGCAATTGTTGAGCTAATCAATTCTGAATATTACGAACAAAGTTAAGCTATTTATGGATTCATTTCTGTCATAAAATGAATGATATGACTGAATATTCGAAAGTTATTCACTCAACAACGATTGCCAGGAATGTATTTATTGTTTTGGACAATGAACAGATGAGAAATATTTGCACAAGCCTCATACTTTTACAAAACGTAATCCTGAGTTAAGGCGGGTGCAAAATAAATAAATAAAATAAAAAAGTTTTAATCATCATACCATTTTGCAATACTTTATTAAATATCCTACCCATCTCAAAATAGAAGTTGCGCAAGACACATTATGAAGATCTTCTCTGTCACAGCAAATTAATTTTATCCAGTGTGAAATGAAGGATTACTCGCACCTTTATTAGTGTTATCCCAAGAGCTTCCTTGTGCACCTTCCCGGCTATCTCCTGGCAGATTTTATTTATAAACTGGTGAGGAATGACGAATACTAGAAGGTCAGCATCTTTCACCGCATCAGTGAGACTCGGAACGGCAACCTGGAAATCAAGTGACATATGGCAGCGTGTTAAAAAGGTGTTAAAACAATTTTCAAGGTCTGATGTCTGAACAACAGGAGTACAGAGAAAAGTCATTAAAATAGCCAGGGTGCTGCTGGCACTTAAATAAGCTTTAAGACATAATACAACTTTTGCAAGAGATTTCATAAAATATAGTCTTAATGGATTAGTTCTCACTGGAAAACGCTCCCCTGCACTTTAAACATGGTGTTAGTTTACATACTCAAAACTCCAGCAAACACATGCGGAATATATTTGTAAAATAGGAAATGTGGAGATTTGACAAGGTAATAAGATTTATTTTTTTGGCTTGACAATTCTCCACGATTCTGGTTTAGTGAACAAGCCCTGTAAAGTTTTGTTTGGCATGCGATCACATGGATACAAGCCACATGATTTGAAGTCATGCTACTGGTATAAACTCAGACATTGCATACATGTATAAGAGATGCAATATTTACAAAGAGTTGGGTTTTATTTAGTTAAATACGTTGTGGCCTCCGGCAGATGAAGAGCCAGGAGCTAAAGAAAGAGAAGGAAAAAATTAAAAAAAAGAATAATAAAAAAAGGAAAATAAAAAAGCGTAAGACTACACAGGTAAAGCCTCGAAGGATCGATTGGTTCAGGTGTAGTTTAAAAGGAATTTTTGATTTGTTCAGATCAGCTGAAAACACATTTGTACACAAGTCTATTAGTTAACATTGATTACACATGTCAAATCAGGATTGGTGTTCTTTCTGCTCATGTGCCAACACTTCTGAATTATTAATACTAATACAATAATAGCATTTTGGTAGGACTGTGGTTGTAGAAACTTTGAGTATTTGACATCAGTTATAAAGCCCATTTTCACTAACCCAATAACCGTAAAAGTGATATTGCAAACCAACGGTATTGTGGAATTGTTATCATTAATGGATCTTCAGCCATTATCACATACCGAACATGAGATTCTAATTTCTCCCTAGTTTGTTCATTTCCAGCACATTTGAGTAAAGGAAATGAAGGAGAAATAAAAATAAAATGAAATCTTTTTGTTTGGCAAACAGAAATATAATAGAGCAGGTTTTGATTGTTGAACTTAGAAGGGCTTTGTAAGCATTGTAGCCGCTACAACGTAAAAAGGCACTAGAAGGATACCAGTGCAATCCTTCTAATTTTTGTAAAACGGTTTCATATTCAAAGAGCCTACCTCAATTTAACCTCAACAAAAAGGGTTAACAGTGATTTGATGTGGCTTTGGGTGCCAAGGGAACTTCCAGTTTCTGGAAAACTGCTTGAGCAACATTGTGACAAAACCTAGAGGAAGAGATCAGCAGTTTCCATGCAATAATCACAACAATAATCTGTATGGTTACAGAGCTCAAAGTGTCCATTAAAGAACCAGTTTTGAGCCATCTCAGGAATTTAGACAAATTAAAGTACATTGGGGGGGTGGGGAAAATGATCTAGCTAATATACCCTTTCAGTTCTGGTGAAGAATACCAAACATTTCCTGAAGCGCCACGCCTCTGACTTCCAGTGAGCACGTAGTAAACTTGTAGAGTAGCTTTTTAAAAGGATTTGTAAATGTTAATATTACAATTTACTTCCACAAGAGAGGCGTGCATTCAGTTTAATGTGCACATGTTGTTACAATTCAAGGCATGTTTAAAGAGGCACTATAATGGAAAACGTATCATTACACAAAAGGCAAATGTTTTATCTATACATTATGCTTGCAAAACACTTTGGCTTTTAAAATTTAAAATTGTGTTCTGTCATGCAGTTTATTGGAATAAAATGAAAAACAAAATAAAATAAGCAAGTCTGTATTATTGACAGTGGAAGACCATGGGGTAGTTTACCCTTTCAGAGACAATACCTCTGCATCTTATGATCATTTCTGGTCAAGGATTAACAGTAGAGCCACCACATATAATGACTGGACTCCAACTCAAATCTCAATTCTAAAGGCTTCCCGGCAAGGTCACTGACTTTTGTTCCTGATTTGAACATTAGGCCCTGCTATGTACCTCATCTCTAGGGTCCTAGTGGGAGCATCAATATTATTGACACACACAAATTCAAAAGTACTATCCTGAAGACAGCTTTGTGCGGTCTAAATTGGACCAACCAGGTTAGCAGACAACAGGTGATGCTTGAATACGGTCTTGGCTGCTCTCGGATTGTTGAGGGGGGGCTCAGTAGATTGATAGATGCACCTAGACTGGGGGTTGGTTGATCACGTCCTGGACTGCATTTAACTTATGGCATTTATCTAGATTTCAATATGGATCTGGTAAGTCGTTGTAATCTACAGGTGTTCCCCTCTATGCTAGCAGCTTATATTGGAGTGTGCGTTGTACTCTCATTTTCATGTGACAATTTTTCCTTGCAATTACACATGCAGTTTGTATCCCTAAATAAATAAATGTGCAGCGCTTTGCTCATGCTCTTATGTACATAGTTATATAGGCTAAAATGAGATGTGCTTCCATCAAGTTCATGTGCATCTGTTTTTGATGTTGATCCAAAAGAGGCAAAAAAAAACAAAAAAAAAAAAACAGTTTGAAGCGTTTAATTACTCCTTAAGAGTATTGTGTGCTTGAATATCGTAACCAACTTTATGCTTTTTCATGACACATATGCTATTCATTTTAGCACTGATCTAAAACCTAAGCACATTTATGGGTTAATCGGCTGGCACAATGTAAAGTCAAGTCCCTGGAAATGGAAGCTTGGGGGTTCTTACCACATTCTCTGGCAGCTTGTATCCAGGGAGGTATTTCACATTTTCATGGTCCGTATTGATGATTTCAGTAAGCTTCCTTCCATTGACCATTTCTTCAAACACCCACATGTTGACAGTGGGTGCAAATTTCTGTAGATTTCTAACATTATTTCCAATAATCTTGGCTACAGCAGATCCCCTATGTGTGTAAAAAAACAAATTTAACATTAGAATTTAGATGTCTATCAGGGTGGGGGGAGGGGAAGAAAGAGCACCGACTTATTTTATCTACATTAAAAAAAAATATATTAAAAAAAAAAAAAAAAAATTAATGTAGGGGTTCCAAGCACACACACGTTTGCTGTGGTGAGCAGGTAATACAGTGCTGTATTAAGACTTCCATTGGAGTCTTAAGCCTGTAGGCAACAGAAAAACTAGATTTCACTGTAGTGGTGATTCTTCTTGGAGTTCCTGGTGCCATACTTTGGTTTCATATGAAACCGTTTAGGAATATTTTGGTATAAACTGACGCTTTAACCAACACACAGGGATTGTTCCCATCTTGGCTGTATTAATAATGCGGAACAAACACAAACATTTCCAGTGGCAATTTTGTCCAACATGGGCAGGACAGACTGGCTGAGATTGCTGGTAGTAAGTTAGAAATTGGTACAAAAGTATCAATGGAAATACATCACTACCACTAGTAATTCCTCAACATTTAGTTTTCTACCTTCCTTTGAAATAATGTCAAGAATTTTACTCTCCACCCCCAATCCTATAATACTATGGGGAATATTCACTAAAATACAAATTGTATCAAACAAATTACAAAATTTAGGTTGGAATAGCTAAACTGTGGCTATTGAGTAGTTGAAGATTCTTTTTCCTGATCAGACATTTTGTCATAAACTTTAACAGATTTTGTTACAATTCAATTTTTTGTGAATTATCCTTTATTTTATGACGAAAGGCTATATCAGCAAATGTCATGTTGCAGTATATTCAACACACTAAAAGGGACACTATAGGCACCCAGACCACTTCAGCTCTGTGAAGTGGTCTCTGGCAGTGTCCCAGGTCCCTTAACCTTGCAATGGCAATTATTGCAGTTTTTGATAAAATGCCATAATTGCCTTGGAGGGCTAACTTCACCTCTAGTGGCTGAGTGCAGTGTTTACCAGAGAGCCACTAGAGCAGGGGTAGGCAACCTTTTAGCAGCACTGTGCCGATATAGGATTGTGATGTCCCGTAGCGTGCCGGCCCTATTTTTTTAATTTTTTTTTTAAATTGAGGTGTGTGTGCTGCCGTATTCTGCTTGTGTTATTTATACTGTAATTGCTTTGTATCATTGTATTTGTGCGTATATGAGCTATTATATTGTATATGTTCATGAGTAGATTGTGGTATCGTTTATGATACATATGAATGTGGGTTGTATATGGGGGCATCTTGTGGAATTGTGTGTGTGTGGATGGATATGTCACATTGTGTGTTTGGTAGTGTGTGTATGTGTGGGGGCTGTTTGGGGTATAGCATGTGAGAGGCTGCATGTGGGGTTGTGTGCATGTATGTGGATTGTTAGTGGTGTTGCGTTTGTGCAGATTGTGTGTATGTTTGTGCATGTTTGTGTGTGGGCTGTCTGTATTATTTGTATGAGGGAAGGGTCTTTCTACATTTCTGTGTATCTAGCAGTGTGGGTGGCTGCCCTGGGTTCCAGTGGGGAACAGGCCGGCCAGGTACAGGTCAAGGACAGGAGCTGCAACAACAACTGCGGGCTGCTCTACTACTGTGTGGAGTCCCATTCACAAGTGCTGGAATGAAGTGCTCTGAGATCACTTCCTCTATGTGCTTCAATGCATAAATTGAGGATTGTCCTTCATCACCTCTTCGTATTAGCAGATACTGGGACTCCTGATAGGCCAGAGCCTGTTTGGCTCTAGCAGCCTTGAGTGCCGTGCAGAGGCACCTCGAGTGACGTAGGTTGCCTACCCCTGCACTAGAGGGACTTCCAGGTGGTTAGGCGACTTTTGGTCGTCTAACTCATGTGCTGGGACTTCCTCAAGCTATGTATAATGACATACAGCGCCACCCAAAACCCCATAGGAAAGCATTATACAAGGAGAGGGGGCAGTGCCTGAACCAACATTGGACAAGTGACAGAAGAGGTATCTAAACTGTTGTTTTCTTGGCACTGTAGTTTTCCTTAAAAAAAAAAAAAAAAATTTAAACTAAAATAAAAGCACAATATGCTTTTGAAACTACCGTGAAAAGAAATTAACTAACATTTTGTTACATGGATGAGAATTTCTTAGAAATGCCATTTCATCGTATTTCTTCTATTCTAAGCAAACTGTTCATTGTTACTAGTGTAGAAAATAAACTGAAGGACATGGAGTTTGTATTTGAACAAAGTAAATTAGATCATAGTGGCAATACAACTGAAAGATAAGCAAGAGCATTCCAATTTTTTTTCAGGCAGACATTCTTGCCAATGTTAATGGATAGCGATCATTATTATATTATAATAAATACATTTAAATGTTTTTTGTGGGTTTTTTTTAAGCCACCGGCCTAAAAAAAGTTTCCGAAATAAAATAGCACACACACATATGTATACAAACCAGGGATGACAAATCCCAGGTGCCAAGGGGATCCAGAAATGTCAACCGGGGACCAGAATTTTGTCTCTCTTGCATTTTAACAAGTTCTTATGGAGTAGTTGCCAGTGTACCGCACTACTAAATAGGCCCAACCAGCAAAGAGCTTGATAATACGGGCTAACAAACACTTGGCAGCATCTTTTAACTGGCGCCACCAACTTTTTAAACTGCCTGCTGCTGCTACTGGTGTGTATGCTATGGCCTGGCTAGTAGCAGAGGACTTAAAATGTTAGGTCTTTTATACATGTTACATACACACACACTGAGATATATATTTGATAGCTTTATATAAGCTGTGTATTCTGTGTGAAATGGCATAAAATTAATTTAAAAAAAACAAAACAAAAAAACACTACTTTTGCCAATCCTTGTATGCACTTCCACACATTTATATTCATTTTTTGAAAAGTACACTGAGGATCTGTTACAAAGAATAACTTCTCCTTTATTAACTTCGAACAGACATCAAACACGTTCAAGCGAGGCTCTTACCAAGACAACTGAAATGCTGATATTATGTTGAGGCCTGCTTGAAGTTACTCTACGTAACAAAATTTTGAGTACATTTCTTCCTGAAATATTTCACTATGTGCTGAAGCTATAGCAACAAGGTATACCAAAAGTATTTTGGAAGTGTTCTGTATTTAACACAATTGTTAATATATATTGTATATAGAGGATAGCACAATCAGGACTTTGCTAAAAAAAAAAAAAAGGAACACTTGATTTTTTTTAAACTTAGTAGATATACTCCCAAAGTAAGCATGCATGTATTTTTTGTCTCTGCTTTCTTCAAAGTAAATGTGGGGAGGTGGGGTGTGACAAAAAAATAAAAATAAAAATAAAACACAAAAAAAAAAAATTAAACACAAAAAAAACCCACAAAAGTTTGCAAAAGCTGCAGACCTGAAATTTCAGTCTGCGCTGGAGAATACTCCAATTATAGTTGATTCCCTGCTCTCCTTTGCTTTCAAAATGAGCCCATTGAGAAAGTGGAAGGAGCTCAACTAATGGAAGCGGAAGAAAGATTGACAGTAATGAAGGTGGTTTTGCCTCAAAAGTGCCCATTTCTATTGGGGAGACGGGGATGTCATTTTGATAAACTGTCAAAATTATGACAGACTAGAAACTCAATCTGAATTACTTCATATACATGGAATGTTCATTTTAAAATGTCAAGTCAAGCACTTTCTACTCACCAGGGAAATATCTGATATACTGTTTCTAAACACATAGCACAGTACCCATGCAGCTACTTCACCTCAAATATTCCATGATGCCCAATGTGTGGGGGGCTACCAGAGTGGTCTGATACTGTGTCACCTGGGAGCTCTGCTTCAACAATTGCTCTCAACCCTATATTGGTAGTCCTTTTCTATTATGCAGGAGATATCCTTACATGTTCCATCAGTTTGGCATATAGATTACAATTGTATACTGTCAAATATATTACAAAAAGAGGCATCAAGTCACTGTTAAATATGCTTTAACCCCTTAAGGACACATGACTGATATATTCCGTCATGATTCCCTTTTATTCCAGAAGTTGTGTCCATAAGAGGTTAAAATGGACTTCATACACAAGGCAAAGATAGAATTCTGCAAGAAACCGTGGAGTCACGTACATTATAAAGCAATCAGAAATATAGGAAACTTACAAAAGATTTTCCATGGAGCCATGTTTCTTATTAACATTGCTACCACAAATTATACATCCATTATAATCCCTTCAGAACTGTGAACTTTATAAAAGCTGTTACATATGCAGCCAGTAAAATAATTTCAACTTTATTCACTAAAGTATGAGCTTTCAATTTTTTTATTATTATTATTATTATTTATTTTTTTTAAATACCACATCCCATAAACAATTAAGTAGAATCACTTAGGGTCAAATTGGAAAACTTCCCCAAGTTGGCTATAATTATAATTTTTGCTACTTTAGCCTAAAATTTGAAACACACTTGAATTCCTAAACAAACATATAATATATCATGGCAGTCACAGGATAATATTTTCAGGACACGGCTATTTTTTTTCCTGGAACCAAAACATATCCATGGTGAAATAAACAGGTACTTTCATAATTTAGAGCAGTTTGGCAAGATTGTAATTTGAAATTACCCATAAAATTTACACAAGATTAAAAAGAAGTATTTTGTAATATGCTGCATGTGGAGAAGGAAAAAAAGTCGAATTCAGATCTAAAGGGGGTTATTAAGATTTTTATAATATGGCCAAATTCATTTTATTGCAATCATAACCTCAATGCATTATATCAAATCATACGAATGCGAAGGAAAGGGGTTTTTTTTTTGTTTGTTTTTTAATTTCTTGTTATAAATGCAAATACAGTTGCAAATGGTTTAAGGCAACTTTGGCAAAGAGTAGGTTAAGAGCCATGCATTTAAATAGAATTTTGACACTTTATCCTGAAACATTGTATCAGGGGAATCAAGGGCAGCGCAGGATTCTAAACTATCAAACCATACATTCTAAATATTAACACACCACATGGCCCAGGAAAGCTCCGGGACACAAATGGTTAAATAAATGCCTGTACAGAGAGGGCATTAGCATTTAAATCACAGCATTAATTGATGCTGCCATTGTCCTTTCTAATGTCATTGTATCTATAGCAGTTCTCAGCTCAGCCTACCAGTTTCCCGAGCCCACGATGCACACTTTCAGGGGTCCAGCAAGGGCCATGGCTGTCTGAGCGGATAAGGAGAGCTGGGCTGGAAAGGATAATAACAGACAGAAATGTGTGTGGGACACTTGTTATTTAAATTGCTCTACGCAAGCCCGACGTCATTGTACCGCGACTGAACAGGGCATTAAGGGGGAGTGTAGTTGAGACAGCCCATTTGGCTTAAACCATGTGGTTGTTCTTGTTTTTTTTATTCTGCTGTAGACAGACTGTGCAGTCAAGCTGATTGCTTTGCATGCCTCTGTTTAAAATGTCACCGTGAAGGCATGCCTTCCAAAAGTTCCTATTTAGGAGGGACAGTAACTATTTTGGGCTTAAATCCATATGTCCTTCTTGTATCGTCTTTAACCTACAGTAGATTTGTTTAGAAAAAAAAAAAAGTATTTGTAACTAAGATACATTGTACTTGTTCAAAATGAGAGTTTACTAGCATAAATTGCTATTGGTAAGTCACCAAAAAATGTCAGAGAACAGCCCTGCCCCTGCACACCCCCCCAAAAAAGAAAAAAACTATAGCATTAGGAATACATCTGAAGACATTAGATGTCCTTATGCAAAGCGTTTCATAGAGTAAATTAAATTAAGGAGCAGGAAATGCCTATAGTGGCTGTCTAGAAGAGGTGGTCTTAACCCTGCAATATAAGCATTGTAGTTTCTCGAAAACTGTAATGTTTTACATTGCAGTGTTAAAGACAACTGCACCCAAACCACTTCAGTGAGATGAAATGGTCTGGGTACCTACACAGAGCTGGGGCGACCTATAGGAGAATTAGGGGGCACAGTGTCCGCTCCTGTTGTCACTGCATGTAGCGCGGAGAAACCAGTGGTGTATTTTGGATTTGTGCTGCCCTAGGCACGACTAAATTCGAGCACCCCCAAAATCTAAATTTGCCCCCCCCAATTCGTGTCAAGGCCATTTTTTACAAAAGGAAGATTACAAATATTAATTTATCACTCAATTTAATGCACAGCACTATGAGATTAAAACATTTTTAAATAAACATTGGGATATTTTAGTGAAGGATCCCATCTTGGGGAAAGTACTCCCAAGAAAGGCACCAGTAATTTTTAGGAAGGCAAGAGACCTAAAAAATATATTGGCACCTAGTTATGCCTTAAAAAATTCACATAGAAATATTACAATAGAAAATAGAAAAGGTTTCCACTCATGCAATAAATGCAAGGCTTGTAGAACTCAGAGACTATTAACCCCTTCCCGACCGTGGACGGAAATTTTCCGTCAACCTTGTCCTTCAGTTAAGGACCGTTGACGGAAAATTTCCGTCATTTTCTTAAGTTAACCCCAGATCGCCGCGATCGCGGCAATCGCGGGGTTAACGGTGCTCTGGTCTGCCTCTGCATTAGAGGCAGACCGGGAGCACCCGATCGGGCTGCCCCAGCACCGGTGCTCGCTCTGACAGCATGTCAGAGCGAGCACATGTGCTCCACATACTCACCTTCCGCCTCCCTGCACTTCCGGGTTCTGTGTGAAGTGCAGGGAGACGGATCAGTGCTGATCTGCTTCCCTGTGTAAAAAAAAAAAAAATTAAAGTTAAATCCCACCCCCCCTGCCCCTGTTTTAATAAAATTAACCCCTTCCCTGCCAATTGATCACTGACTACAGTGATCAATTGGCAGGGTATACATTTTAATGTCATCTGATTTTTTTTTTTTAACCCCTGAGGGTTAATTATTTTTTTTTTAACCCTCAGGGGTTAAATTTATTTTATTAATTAATTTAAATATTAAAAAATTATATATTTAGCTAGCTGGGATGGGTGGAAGTTAGTGGGGAATTGGGGAATTTGGTGTTAGGCTAACTAGGGGTTAACGTTAAAAAAAGTTTTAAAATAAGCTTTAAAAAGGTAAAAAAAAATTTTTTTTTAAATGTTTTAGTAACGTTTAAGTAAAAAAAAAAAAAATACCACCCCCTTTACCCAGTCTAAATAAAAATTAACCCCTTCCCTGCCAGCTGATCACTGCCTACAGTGATCAAAATACAGATCACAGTATTATACTGTGATCTAATTTTTTTAACCCCTGAGGATTAACTTTTATTTATTTTTTTTAACCCTCAGGGGTTCCATTTATTTAATTAATTAATTTAAATATTTTATAATTAAATATTTTGCTAGCTGGGGTGGGTGGGAGTTATGGGAAAATGGGGAATTTACGGTTAGTGCTGCTTACTGCTAGTTAGGGGTTAACGGTAAAAGAAAAGTTTAGAAAAAAAATTAAAAGTGTAAAAAAAGTTAAGATAGTGTAAAACATTTAATAAGTAAAAAAAAAAGTTTAAAAATGGGTTTTACAAAGTAAAAAAAGTTTTACAAAGTAAAAAAATACATTTAAAAATGCTCATTACCACTACACTTGGTACAAGCTAGCGGAAATATTATCCCACGCTAAGGTTCAAAATATGCCTTTTGAATTACCCTGGGATGTCTTCTTTAAGAAATGATATGCCTTTATGGTGTAATTGGATGATATAGCCTTGTAAAATACTCTAAAATGGGACATGGACACAGCGTAAAAATTCAAAGTTTGGAAAAAACTGGAATGGCTGTGTCTCAAATGTGCCCCTTCAATGTCCACATATACCTGGCAAAGGTACATACGGGGGTATTGCTGTACTCAGCGACATAGCTGAACAACATATGAAGTAGTATACAGTCGTAGTACACATAAGGTTTGCAAAATATACTGCGCAAACTCACTTTGTGTGTCAAAAAGGCAGAAAAAATGCTTATTACCACTACACTTGGTACAAGCTAGCGGAAAAATTATCCCACGCTAAGGTTCAAAATAGGCCTTTTGAATTACCCCGGGATGTCTTCTTTAAGAAATGGTATGCCTTTATGGTGTAATTGGATTATATAGCCTTTTAAAATACTCTAAAATGGGACATGGACACAGCGTAAAAATTCAAAGTTTAAAAAAAATGGAATGGCTGTGTCTCAAATGTGCCCCTTCAATGTCCACATAAACCTGGCAAAGGTACATACGGGGGTATTGATGTACTCAGCCGACATAGCTGAGCAACATATGAAGTAGTATACAGTCGTAGTACACATAAGGTTTGCAAAATATACTGCGCAAACTCACTTTGTGTGTCAAAAAGGCAGAAAAAATGCTTATTACCACTACACTTGGTACAAGCTAGCGGAAAAATTATCCCACGCTAAGGTTCAAAATATGCCTTTTGAATTACCCCGGGATGTCTTCTTTAAGAAATGGTATGGCTTTATGGGGTATTTGGATTATATAGCCTGGTAAAATACTCTAAAATGGGACATGGGAACAGTGTAAAAATTTAAAGTTTGAAATGAACTGGAATGGCTGTGTCCCAAATGTGCCCCTCCGATGTCCACATATACCTGGCAAAGGTACATACGGGGGTATCGATGTACTCAGCCGACATAGCTGAGCATCATATGAAGTATTATACAGTCGTAGCACACATAAGATTTGCAAAATGTACTGCGCAAATTTACTTTGTGTGTCAAAAAGGCAAAAAAACGCTTATTACCATTACACTTGGTACAAGCTAGCGGAAAAATTATCCCACGCTAAGGTTCAAAATATGCCTTTTGAAATACCCTGGGATGTGTTCTTTAAGAAATGGTATGCCTTTATGGTGTAGTTGTAATATGTAGCCTGCTCAAGTGCTCCAAAGTGGGCACGGACGCATCAAAACCCTCCATGAAAATTCACACTTAAAAACCTTAACTTGTTACGTCTCTTTTATAGCAGTGTAACTTCACAAAATAGTGTCTAGGTCATACATTGGGCATATTGTTTTACTCAGAAGACTTAGCTGAGCATAATTTGGGGGGTTTGAACTTAGTGGCACATATGAAATGTACAAAATGCCCAGCAAAAATGTAATCCGTATGTAAAAAATGCCCAAAATTATTTTTTACCACATACTTTGGCATATATTGGTGAAAAAATGGGGGCATGTTAAGGCACAATATGCACCATATGAGATACCCTGGAGTGTCTACTTTTATAAATGGTAGGCCTTTGTGGGTTTTTTTGAACAGTCAAACTGCTATAATACCCCAAATTGAAGCATAGGCCCATTAAATCCGCCTCTCAAAATTCTACTGTAAATGTTGAAACGGACAGGTCTCCTATATGGCACTGTAGCTTCACGAAATAGTGCCAAAGACATACAATGGGGGTATCGTTGTACTCAGCAGAAGTAACTGAACACAAAATAAAACTTTGTACAGGAATAGCACACACCAACTTTACAAAATATACATGGGAAGTTCTTTGTTATAAGTTTGTGTGCCAAAAACTCCCAAAAACTAAATTTTACTCCAATATTTAGCAGAGATTGGCGGTGAAATGGCTACTTAGAAAGTGTCAAAAAAACCTTAGGACAATAGCCTGTGATGTCTACTTTATATAAATATATACTTTTGTGTGGCAATTTTGTTTTCTTTTATGGCTATTAAGCTTACAAGACAAACATACCAAATTCTAAAATCGCTCCACATTAAAAGTTTATTTTACTCCTTGTGCTTTATGACCTGTAACTACCAAAAAAAACTTTAAATCCCAGACACATTATATATTTTGTAAATCAGAACAACTAAATAAATTTATTTTTAATTACTTTCTTTAACCTGCACTAATTAGGCACACATTATTATTGCAAAAACTGTACAAAAAACACAAAATTTTTCTTTTTTTTGCATTTTTCTGTATTTTTTAAATAATAAATAAGCATTTATATATATATATGTTACATCAAATTAAAGCCCTTTATGTCCTTTAAAAAACAGTATATAATATGTGTCGGTGCAATAAACGAGAGAGATGCAAATTGCAGTTGAACGCATACAGCAAGAAAATGCAAAAATTGCTTGTGTCATTAAGCGTAAGACAAGCTTCTGAAGCTGTGTCCTTAAGGGGTTAAATGTAAACATTTTTAAAAGTACCATAACAGGAAAAGAGTTTAGTATAAAATCTAATAAAAACTGTGACACCCGAAATGTAATATACGTCCTGCAGTGTCCCTGCGGTAAACAATATGTAGGGCGGACCTGCAGGAAGTTAAAAGAACGTATTTTGGAACACCAAAGTAATATTCGAAAAAAATCAAATAAACATATAGTTCCAATTCATTGCAATGTATGCAATAAATTTCATTGGCAAGATTTTCATTATTTAGGTATAGAAAAAATAGAAAATTACTGGAGGGGTAAGAAATTAGCCCAACGGGAAACATACTGGATTAATACATTAAAAACCCTGCAACCAAGGGGACTCAACGTAGACATCGATTTATGGTGCTTTTCAGATTAGAATTTAATTAGTCTACTGAAGCTTTGTATCATGTATATGCTCTATTCTATTTGATTTTCATCTCATGGTGTTGGGGATTTTCTGAATATGACTTTTTGTTTTTATTCTTTATTTTTTGTTTTTGGTCCTTATGGTTTTTGTACTTAGTCCGTCATATCCTCTCTTTTTGTTTGTATAAGAGTGTAAAGCGTCTCTTTCTGCAATCATGTGCAATAGAAAAAAAAAACTATTTCCCCTTTAAATTAAGAAACTAAAAAAGTGTGTAACGAAAGAAATTAAAACACACATATTTAAGGATGTTTGACAAATTTTAGTTATAGGTAAAATAAGCTTAAAGGACCACTCTAGGCACCCAGACCACTTCAGCTTAATGAAGTGGTCTGGGTGCCAGGTCCAGCTAGGGTTAACCCATTTTTTTATAAAACATAGCAGTTTCAGAGAAACCGCTATGTTTATGAATGGGTTAAGCCTTCCCCCAAAGCCTCTAGCGGCTGTCTCATTGACAGCCGCTAGAGGCGCTTGCGTGATTCTCACTGTGAAAATCACAGTGAGAGCACGCAAGCGTCCATAGGAAAGCATTGTAAATGCTTTCCTATGCGACCAGCTGAATGCACGCGCATTCAGCCGAATGGGAGGAGAGGAGGAGGATCGGAAGAGGAGAGCTCCCCGCCCAGCGCTGGAAAAAGGTAAGTTTTTACCCCTTTCCCCTTTCCAGAGCCGGGCGGGAGGGGGACCCTGAGGGTGGGGGCACCCTCAGGGCACTATAGTGCCAGGAAAACGAGTATGTTTTCCTGGCACTATAGTGGTCCTTTAATTTTATTGATACATGTATATAAAGAATTAAATAAAAATTTATTGGAGAATTTTCTTCATAGATGTCTAAAATAGGCTTTGATATTACATTATATATATATTTTTGTTGTTGATCAATGCTAATAAATTATAACTACATGAACAAAATAAATATTAACATAGGGAAACATTTATACATTTGGAAATATAAAATATACCCCTTTAAATAGTAAGGGGGTTGTTTTCACAATTTGTATATGGTTGTTTACAGAGACTTTATTGTATATACTAATTATATTATATGAGGAATGCACTTTAAAACTGTATAAACATGAGGAGATATGTGACAATTATTTTATCAAAAGGGAAAGTGTGCTTAAAAGTATCTTATTCATATGTTTTTATTCCCCCTCTACACCTATATCGTGTATATACATCAATTTCAAATGGTCCCGCTATGGTGGACCGTATGTAGAACGCAAGAATCACATCATCATTGAAAAAATCCTGTGGAACGCACGTCCAACGTCTGGAACGGAACATGATGACGTCATATACCCGGAACCAGGAAGTGATTGTAATCTAACCGGGAGCAGCTGAATTTCAATCGAGGAACATATGAGAGGACTTTATATACTGATTGTGGGGTGTATTTAAGAGGGAGGTAATGGTTTTTATTCATTGTTGTACTTGTCATACTGCTGCAAAGTCCCTGAGGAAGTCCCTGGAGTGGGAGGAAACGCGTTGGACAGATTGTGGACAGTTTTAATTGATTTTTATGCTGACTGATCCTTACCTATGTGTAAGTAATAAATGCTTTTTATATTTTGTGCACATCTTTCTACTTTTCATTCTGGATGCATCTTATTTTTTATGTAATTGAGATCTGGAAGATCAGACATTGGAACCAGAAAACTGCCTGAGAGCTACATTGATTTTGGATATGCCCTGTTTTAACAGTCAAAGTGTGAGTGACCCATTGGCACATATCACTATTATAATAGTTTCATACGGAGTTGCACTATGTTATTTTTTATTCCCCTATAGTTGGATTGACCCAATATTTGTATCAATTTTTTGGACTGACAGACACATGCCCTCATTGATACATGCACTCACTGACAGATACACAGTCATTGGTACACACTGTATAACCAACACACACTTTCACTGACAGACACACACTGACAAACCCACTCACTGACAGGCACACACTCTCAGATACACATAAAATGACATACACACACTGACACACTCACAGGCACACCCATTCTCATTCACAGACACACACTGACAGCCATGGGCGTCCGCAGGGAGGGGCAAGGGGGGGCACTTGCCCCCCCTGGATTTTTCAGCTTGTTCTGATAATTTTCATGTGAAATTTAAAATGAACTGCAATACCGGTGTATGGCGAGAGACAGGGATAGGAAGCTGCATCTTATCCCTGCATCTCTCTGCTGATTGAAACCGCAGGGGAACAACATATGCAGCCAGAGACAGCCTACAGATGAGGTAAGTGAGGGATGGGGGGAGGGTTTGAGATAGCCTATAGATTTTTTTGGTGGGGCAGCAGCCTATAGATTAGGAGAGTGAGGCTGGGGTGGGGGGGGCCGCAGATTAGGGAGTGAGGGGGAGCATCCTATAGACAGGGAGTAAGGAGGCAGCAGCCTATAGATTAGGGAGTGAGGCTGGGGCAGCAGCAGCCTATGGGGATTAGGGGGGAGAGGGGCTGGGGAGGCAGCAGCCTGGCAGGATTAGGGAGTGAGGGGGATCCTGGGAGTAAAGGTTCATGGGGATTAGGAGTGAGGCTGGGGGGCAGCAGCCTATAGGATTAGTGAGTAGTGGAGGCATCCTATAGATTAGGGGAGTGTGGCAGCAGCTCATATTGTGGAGTGAGGCTGGGGCAGCAGCAGCCTGCAGATTAGGGGAGTGAGGCTGGAGGGGGCAGCAGCTCATAGATTAGGAGAGTGGGAGGCTGGGGCAGCAGCCTGCAGACTAGGAGCAGGGGGCATCCTATAGATTAGGAGAGGAGGGAGGGCAGCTCATAGATTAGGGGAGTGGAAGGTGACAGCAGTTCATACCAGGGAGAAAGTGTGGGGCATCCTGTGTGATTAGGGAATGAGGGGGGGCAGCTCCATAGGATTAGGGGAGTGGTAAAGCAGCAGCCTATGGGGGATTAGGGGTAGTGAGGGGGCAGCAGCCTAGATTAGTGAGGCTGGGGGTGGCCTATAGATTAGGGAGTGGAGGCTAAAGGCAGCCTATAGATTGGGAGAGTGAGTATAAAGGTGTTTGGCGATTAGGGGAGGAGGCTGTGAGGCAGCCTATAGATTAGGGAGTGAGGGGGGGCATCCTATAGATTAGGAGTAATGCAGGAGTGGCAGCTCATAGATTAGGAGTGAGGCTGGGGGGGACAGCAGCCTATAGATTAGAGAGTGAGGCTGGGGCAGCAGCCTGAGGGATTAGAGAGAGGGGGGCATCCTAGATTAGGGGAGTGAGGCTGGGGGGGCAGCAGCCTATAGATTAGGGGAGTGAAGCATGGGGGGGCAGCCTATAGATTAGGGAAGTGAGCATAGGCGTGCGCAGCCTATTGCATTAATAGCACCCTAAAGCACAAACACACGTGTATGTATGTGTATATATATATATATATATATATATATATAAATATATATATATATATATACACACACACTGCTGTGTGTGTGTGTGTGAGGTTGCTGTTTGTGTGCTGTGTGTGAGGGACCTGGTAGTGTGCTGTGTGTGTGTGTGTGAGAGGGTGTTTGTGTGTGCGTGTTTGTTCGGGTCCTGTTAATGTGCTGTTTGTGTGCTGTGTGTGGGTGTTGTGTGTTTGTCAGGGTGCTGTTTGTGTGTGAGTGTGCTGTTTGTGTGTGGGTGCTGTGCGGGTGTTGTGTGTGGGTTTTGTGTGTTTGTGAGGATGCTGTTAGTGTGCTGGGTGTGTGTGGGTGTTGTATGTGTGTGGGTGCTGTGTGTGCGAGGGTGAAGTATGTGTGTGGGTGCTGTTTGTGGGCTGTGTGTGCTGTGTGTAGGTACTGTGTGTGTGTGTGCTGTATGTTTGGGTGGAAGTGGGGGCAGATTAGTTAATATCCCAGTCCTGCTGCCTTCCCTGGTGGTTCAGTGTAGAGTGAACTCTAGCCCGGGTTCTCTGCTGCCTCCCTCCATGCTGCTGTGGACCGGTGAGGTAGAACTTTGATCTCCCCACCGGCCCATGGAGGCTTAGACCAGAGCCGCCGCTCGGATAGCGTCGGCTCTGCATGAGCCGACTGGGGAGATCCAGAGATCTCCCCTGCCGGTCTCAATCCATTGGCGTGCCGCGGGGATTAGGGTGTGCCCAGGCACACCCGACACACCCCGTGCGCACGCCTATGGAAGTGAGGGATGGGGGAGACAGCCTACATGAAGAGTCAGCAAGGAGCAAGAAGGTAAAGTAAGAAAAGGAGAAGGAACAGAAATGAGCAGGAAGGGACATCAAGGAGCAGAAAGGGGCAGCAAGGAGCTGGAAGGGACAGCAAGGAGCACAAAAGGTAAAGTAGGAGAAGGAGCACAAAGGAACAGAAATGAACAGGAAGGGTCAGAAGGAGCACAAAGGTAAAATAGGAGAATGAGCAGGAAGGGCCTGCAAGGAGCAGGAAGGAGCACAAAGGTAAAGGAGCAGAAAGAATCAGAAGGAACACAATGGTAAAGTAGAAAAGGGAGCAGAAAGGGTCTGCAAGGAGCAGAAAGGGATCAGAATGAGAAAGGAGCAGAAGGGCACTAAATAAGCAGAAAGTAGCAGAAAGGTAAAAGAGCAGAAGGGGCCAAGGATAGAAAACAGTGTCAGAAGAAAAATAAAGACTGTCAAATGAAGGAGAGGAAAAGGAGATTGGAGCAGGAAGGACAAATGAAGTGAACCCTCCACTTTATTCTGGACACCATATCATAAGGCTTCGGTACCTGGGCCAGGCAGGGAAACACTGGACCTTCTCATCTCCAAAGGTAAAAAAATATCAGTATTAATGTGTTCACTTTTATTTACTGAGTGTCAGGAAGCACAGAGTGCCGTTGGGTAGGGGTGTTGCTGATTGGCTAGAGCGGTCAGCTGGCACTCTAAGCCAATCAGTAGCTCCCCATTCATAAAAAAGTAAAAATATTTTATGAACCGGGAACTAGCGATTGGCTTACTGCGTCAACTGTCCATTCTAGCCAATCAGCGGCACCCATGCCTGAAGTCAATCTGCACTTCCTGACACTCTGTTTCAGAAGCCAAATACCACTGAGCGACCTGGAGCTGGAGGAAGCCTTTGGGGTTAAACCATTTGAGAGAGATTTAACCCCTTAAAGGAAAGCGAGCACCCAGGGGCTTCCTGGCATCATAGCATTTTCATTTAGGTGAAGTTGTTATGGTGACCAGAATGGTCCTTTAATTTTCTTAAAGGAACACTATAGTGTTTGGAATACAAACATATATTCCTGACACCATACTTGTGAAAACGCTATTCACCCTGGCTTTATGTGATAATGGCTATACCCCTTCCCTTTCATGACACTGTCAAAAAGGTACCAAGCATGGATGTCATTACAATTATGCCCCCCCCCTGGAAAAATTCCTGCGGACGCCCATGCTGACAGCTACACTCACTCACTCACAGTAAGGTGGACAGCCCCAGAACACAAGGCAAACAAGGCATTTGTCTGGAAACTTGGGGTGGAATTTTTTTGGCGCCCCTCTGATAGTGCCGCCCTATGCAAATGCCTTGTTTGCCTTGTGGTAAATAAAGTCAGGTCCATAAATATTGGGACATCGACACAATTCTAATCTTTTTGGCTCTATACACCAACACAATGGGTTTGAATGAAACAAACAAGATGTGCTTTAACTGCAGACTTTCAGCTTTAATTTGAGGGTGTTTACATTCAAATTAGGTGAACAGTGTAGGAATTACAACAGTTTGTATATGTGCCTCACACTTTTTAAGGGACCAAAAGTAATGGGACAGATTAACAGTCATAAATCAAACTTTCACCTTTTAATACATGGTTGCAAATCCTTTGCAGTCAATTACAGCCTGAAGTCTGGAACGCATAGACATCACCAGACGCTGGGTTTCATCCCTGGTGATGCTCTGCCAAGCCTCTACTGCAACTGTCTTCAATTCCTGCTTGTTCTTGGGGCATTTTCCCTTCAGTTTTGTCTTCATCAAGTGAAATGCATGCTCAATCAGATTCAGGTCAGGTGATTAACTTGGCCATTGCATAACATTCCACTTCTTTCCCTTAAAAAACTCTTTGGTTGCTTTTGCAGTATGCTTCGGGTCATTGTCCATCTGCACTGTGAAGCACCATCCAATGAGTTCTGAAGCATTTGGCTGAATATGAGCAGATAATATTGCCCGAAACACTTCAGAATGCATCCTGCTGCTTTTGTCAGCAGTCACATCATCAATAAATACAAGAGAATCAGTTCCATTGGCAGCCATACATGCCCACGCCAGGACACTACCCCCACAATGCTTCAC
Organism: Pelobates cultripes; assembly: GCA_933207985.1. NCBI lineage: Eukaryota > Metazoa > Chordata > Amphibia > Anura > Pelobatidae > Pelobates > Pelobates cultripes. Next base: position 76,948,478 of record OW240915.1, read on the forward strand.
TGAGGAGGTGGTATGCTTTGAATCATGAGCAGTTTCTTTCCTTCTCCATACTCTTCTCTTCCCATCACTCTGGTACAAGTTGATCTTGGTCTCATCTGTCCATAGGATGTTGTTCCAGAACTGTGAAGGCTTTTTTTAGATGTTGTTTGGCAAACTCTAATCTGGCCTTCCTGTTTTTGAGGCTCACCAATGGTTTACATCTTGTGGTGAACCCTCTGTATTCACTCTGGTGACGTCTTCTCTTGATTGTTGACTTTGACACACATACACCTACCTCCTGGAGAGTGTTCTTAATCTGGCCAAATGTTGTGAAGGGTGTTTTCTTCACCAGGGAAAGAATTCTTCGGTCATCCACCACAATTGTTTTCTGTGGTCTTCCGGGTCTTTTGGTGTTGCTGAGCTCACCGGTGGGTTCTTTCTTTTTAAGGATGTTCCAAACAGTTGATTTGGCCACACCTAATGTTTTTGCTATCTCTCTGATGGGTTTGTTTTGTTTTTTCAGCCTAATGATGGCTTGCTTCACTGATAGTGACAGCTCTTTGGATCTCATATGCTCTTTGGAGCACAATTGAAATGAACTCTGGACCCTTTATCTGCTCCTTGTAAATGGGATAATGAGGGAATAACACACACCTGGCCATGGAACAACTGAGCAGCCAATTGTCCCATTACTTTTGGTCCCTTGAAAAGTGGGAGGCACATATACAAACTGTTGTAATTCCTACACCGTTCACCTGATTTGGATGTAAATACCCTCAAATTAAAGCTGAAAGTCTGCAGTTAAAGCACATCTTGTCCATTTCATTCATTTTAAATCCATTGTGGTGGTGTATAGAGCCAAAAAGATTAGAATTGTGTCGATGTTCCAATATTTATGGACCTGACTGTACATCCCTGGGAGAAACCATGTGAAGGATCACAGTGAAGGATCTTCTGTGACAGGAAATGCTTGCTGAAAGCAACAAAGAGCTTCCTAACATGACTCAGTGTAATTTGAAATTACACATAAAACTTACACAAATACTTAAACACATGTAATATTGTGTGACAGGAAGTGCTTGCTGAGAGCGCCACAGTTTGTGGCTTGGCCACTTTACATGGAGGGAGGTGAGCTTGCACAGGGTGGCAAAGAGTCACACAGAAGGGCAGAGGGGAAAAAGAAGCGCACAGAAATTCTGGAAGAAGACAAAGAGACACACCGAGGGGCTTACAGTGAGGGGGAAAAGTATTTGATCCCCTGCTGATTTTGAACGTTTGTCTACTGACAAAGAAATGATCAGTCTATAATTTTAATGGTAGGGGTATTTTAACAGTGAGAGACAGAATAACAAACAAAAAAAATCCTGAAAAACACATATCCAAAAAGTTATAAATTGATTTGCAGGCCAATGAGTGAAATAAGTATTTGATCCCCTATCAACCAGCAAGATTTCTGGCTCACAGGTGTCTTCTATACAGGTAACGAGCTGAGATTAACAGCACTCTCTTAAAGGGAATGCTCCCAATCTCAGCTTGTTACCAGTATAAAAGACACCTGTCCACAGAAGCAATCAGTCAGATTCCAAACTCTCCACCATGGCCAAGACCAAAGAGCTGTCTAAGAATGTCAGGGACAAGATTGTAGACCTACACAAGGCTGGAACTGGCTACAAGACCATTGCTAAGCAGCTTGGTGAGAAGGTGACAACAGTTGGTGCGATTATTCGCAAATGGAAGAAACACAAAACTGTCAGTCTCCCTCGGTCTGGTGCTCCATGCAAGATCTCACCTTGTGGAGTTTCAATGATCAGGAGAACGGTGAAGAATCAGCCCAGAACTACATGGGAGGATCTTGTTAATTATATCAAGGCAGCAGGGACCATAGTCACCAAGGAAACAATTGGTAACACACTACGCCGTGAAGGACTGAAATCCTGCAGCGCCTGCAAGGTCCCCCTGCTCAAGAAAGCACATGTACAGGCCCATCTGAAGTTTGCCAATGAACATCTGAATGATTCAAAGGGTGAAAGTGTTGTGATCAGATGAGACCAAAGCGAGCTCTTTGGCATCAACTCAACTCACCGTGACCCTAAGAACACCATCCCCAGGGTCAAACATGGCAGTGGAAACATTATTCTTTGGCTGTGTTTTTCTGCTATGGGGACAGGACATCTACACCGCATCAAAGGGACAATGGATGGGGCCATGTACCGTCAAATCTTGGGTGAGAACCTCTTTCCCTCAGCCAGGGCATTGAAAATGTGTCTTGGATGGGTATTCCAGCATGACAATGGCCCTGTCCATCATCCCTTTTTTATGTGGTGCAGTTATCCTGTCCCCTTAGCAGAAAAACACAGCCAAAGCATAATGTTTCCACTTCCATGTTTGACGGTGGGGATGGTGCTCTTGACCAAAACACACAGCCAAGGCAACAAAGAAGTGGCTCAAAAAGAAGAACATTAAGGTCCTGTAGTGGCCTAGCCAGTCTCCAGACCTTAATCCCATAGAAAATCTGTGGAGGGAGCTGAACGTTTGAGTTGCCAAACGTCAGCCTCAAAACTTTAATGACTTGGAGAGGATCTGCAAAAAGGAGTGGGACAAAATCCCTCCTGAGATGTGTGCAAAACTGGTGGCCAACTACAAGAAACATAAATAAAACAATAATATTCTCACCCTATTTTTTCATAAACCAATGGTTATCACTATCATTACAGTATCTGTACAATAGTATTTGAAAATCAAATAAATAAACAGGAGGACCAAAAAATCTTCATAAAATAGAAAGTCTCTGTGCAAAACAATTACTAATAATCCTTAAAAGTTCATCAATGATCCAGTCTTTCACAATCTCAGCTTATCTTCAACAAGTTCCATTATTTCCCAGTATATAAGAAATAAAAATAAAACACAGAGAATTTGTTACAAGTATCTATCCTTCCGACTACAAAATCAAAGATCCAATAATGTTAAAAAGATTGAACTTTAATAAGACACATTAACTTAAAAATACTGTGGATACAAAAAAAAAAAAATTGGCAACAAAATGTAAACAGTGTATCGCCACTCGGCTATACACGAGTATGGAAAAATCCCTAAGTGCAGACCTTACTCTGATTACTCGGCATTCCGAGTGTATACAGGTTGCGTCTGCAGCAGGGTTTTATAAAAGCTTCTGTGGTACTGGATGAAAGTAGTGGGAGTCAATTCTCCTCCAAATGCGTTTCTCCGATTCGGCGGCTTTTTCAATGGATGTCGCTTGACTCTTGGATTGTTCAAATTTGAAGGCTTTTCAATTTAAATTTATGGCCATTTTTACAACTTTTATTTTAAATCAAAAGTTCAATTTCACTAAATGCAAACTATACATATACTATTATTTTAAACCACAATCCCTAAAAAGGATTATATATTCGATACGGTTATCATAGTTACTCCTGCTTGTGCAGTGTTCAAAAAATTCAAACAGTGCACAGTGCAAATATTAAGTTTACAAACTCCAAAAAAGAAAAAAGGAGGACAAATGTAAATCAATAAGTAATAATATTGATGATAATAAAGGATACTTTAAGCTGGTTTAATTCAGCCTTGTCATGAAAAAAGAAAGGTTTTTAATTCACGAGAGACAGTAAAATTTTACCTTTCTTTGAAATGCATATATATAAGCCTCAAATTTCTGAGAAAAAAAGGAAGAAAATTAGAATTACAAAACATTTAAAAACATTTTAAAAAATCTTTTTATCAAAAAACAAATAATTTAAATTTTTCCTAAAACTTTCCATAAAAAAAAAAAAAATGAAAGCAATGATTGTAATACTAATAAATTCACATTTTAACCATATCCTACTTGACAGGGCTAACTTGTGATTGTTTCTGCTATTTTGACTAGCACTTTTTTCTTGTCTCCTATTGTATGATATGGATATAAAAATTCAAATTCGACATTTAATTCTTTAGGGAGCAGAGATTCTAAGTTGTAAATCCATCTCATTTCTTCTATCCCTAATTGCTTAGTATGGGCTCCTCCTCTCTAATTCTTTTTCACCTTACATATTGCAAATCAATTTATGACTTTTTTGAGATGTGTTTTTCTGGAATTTTTTTTTGTTATTCTGTTTCTCACTGTTAAAATACACCTACCATTAAAATTATAGACTGATCATTTCTTTGTCAGTGGGCAAACATTCAAAATCAGCAGATCAAATACTTTTTTCACTCACTGTAGGCGGGTTAAAGAGACACATAGAGGGGCACATTTTGACAAAGAGGCACACAGAAGGGCTGGGGGGAGAAAGAGACACAGAGGGGGTAGGGTGACAAGTAGACCCACAGAGTGGCTGGGGGGGCGAGTTACACCAAATGGCTGGGAAAGGGGAAAATGAGGCACACAAAGAGGTTGGGGACAAAGAAACAGGCATAGGGGATGGAGGAGACAAAGAGACACACTGTAACGGATCGCCTGGCACCCCGACTGGGTACCTCCGTTGAAAGATGCTCCTAGCGCTTCCTGAGGACTCCAAGCACTGCAGCCGACACCACAATCACCGAACCAGAGAAGCGTATACCTTCTCTCAAGCATTGAATGCTGTAGACAGTTGAATAGGAACCATACGAATAGGTTTACTCTCCTAGCAGTCAAACTGGAACAGCATACAATGAATCCTTCCCCAATAATGAGACGACACTTCACTTTGAGGGTTAAAACAGGAACTCCCTGTACTGTCACATACAGTCTCTTTTATTCCCAATCCACAAACATTGTACAGCCCACAGGGCGTTACAAAACAACCAATCAATCCGTACAATACACCCAGACACTCCCACACAAAATCCTCCCCTCTGCAGGTGATATGATTACTGAACACAATGGGTAATCCCATTATCACCGGCAGAGGAATACAGTTTTTACACAACATTTATAACTTCTAAAATATAAATGTCACAAACATAAAACATACATTTTCATAATCAGTCCATTCAGGGGAACAACATATTAAAAAATGGCACGAATCAGACCAGGGGTTCAAAAGTTAAGGGAAAGTCCTTTGTGACTAAATGAAGCATGGCTTTCTGGCCCAAACCAGTTTCAGAGTCTTCTATCCTGGAGATAAGTAATTCAATTATCTCCCAGGACAGACACAAGACTCCATTAAGCACATGGTTGCAAAAGACACAAAACACTTTAAAATACATAAAGTCACATTTTACACATAGCACACAGACATTTCACATATCCCCAGATTAGCTGGGATCTGAGTGCACATTATTAGATGAATGGCACTCAGATCACACAAATAAGCCTTTCTGCAGGGGAAATAAACAGTTTAACCTGCAGGGCCATAGTCCAAAGGGAGCAGGCGAGCAACCAGGCTTCTCCAGTTCACAGTGGCGAGGTTGGTTTCTCCACACACACAAAAGGGGCTGGGGAGAGAAAGAGACACACAAAGGGGCTGAGGAGGAAGAGACACAGAGAAGGGCTTGGGGGGGAAGAAAGAGATATACAAAGGTGCTTGGGGGAAGACACACAGACGGACTTGGGAAGTGGAAAAAAGAGACACAAAGGAGTTGGGGGAGAAAAAGACACACAGTGGCAATTTTTGTTTGATTGGCTGAAGGGTGCAAGTAGTTGGTGATGCCTAGGGCACAATATAATCTCACACCGGCCCTGTACCTATAGTGTCCCTTTACTGTGTCCTTCTTCTTCCATGGCTTATATTCCATGGATAACAGTCAGTTTTGCCATTCAGCTAAGTGCTCCTTAAGCTGCAAAACTCACTGGCATCTTGCAATACACGTACCAGTGCATGCCAGCTAATGTAATGAATCTCTGCAAAATTCTCAGCTAACTTTCCCAGAGTGACATCTATTTTGTCATAATTTTAGAAACCAGGGCTATAAGGAATAGGGATTTTCATTAGCAAAACATGCACTTCTGTGGAAGTGGCAATTCATTCTTCCACCATATCAGTAAAATCTGCTGATGTTTTTACCATTTACTGGAAATAATGCATTGGAGATAATTAAAAAGCATGCTTACCTCCAGTGCACTTCTCAATTCAGGGCAATTTTGTTGCCCCATGATATATGGGAATATGTGGGAAAGGATCAGAGAGACAGAAGAAAGTATCAATGTAAATAGCCCTTAGTTCAGTGCACATACTTGGCAAATGTATATGAAATTCTGCAATTATCATTATCATTCTGCAATTATTACAAACACAACTGTAGCTCGATGAAGCAGTTTTAGTATATAGATCATGCCTCTGCAATCTTACTGCTCAATTGTCTGCCATTTAAGTTAAATTACTTTTTTTTGCTTATGCAGCCCTAGCCACCCCTCCCCTGGCTGTGACTAACACAGCCTTCATAAAACGAATGGTGTCATTTTCAATCAGATGTTATTTTGTCTTCTGCTCAGTAAATTGAATCAGCATATCTAATGGCTAGTGTAGGAACTCACCTATTGAGGCTTGCCTTGACGTGGCTGGTGAGCTTATATATTCAAATGGCCATTAGAATAAAACTAAAGAGCCTCCATTTTTGTTTAAATGCACATGGGGATTTAGGCCAGAGCGCAGGTAACGTTTTCTTTGTTTTTTCTATGTATTTTAAGCTGTTGGATATTAAGGCACTGCTGCTGTAAGCGCGGTGCTTTATCTTTGTGTTTGTATATGAATTTTGTATCACTCAGCTATGTTACATTGCTGCCAGCCTTCCCACGTTTGTCTTATTAAGACTTTATAAGTATGTAGGGGCAGCACCCCTTCCTGTCTCATCAGAGAAATTTGCCTTTTAGCTGATACCAGCAAGGTGATTTGTATGTTATAGCCCTATTCAGGGTAAAGTATGTAGGAGTTTATAAAACACCCTTTCATGTCTCATTAGAGACGTCTACAGGGAGTGCAGAATTATTAGGCAAGTTGTATTTTTGAGGATTAATTTTATTATTGAACAACAACCATGTTCTCAATGAACCCAAAAAACTCATTAATATCAAAGCTGAATATTTTTGGAAGTAGTTTTTAGTTTGTTTTTAGTTATAGCTATGTTAGGGGGATATCTGTGTGTGCAGGTGACTATTACTGTGCATAATTATTAGGCAACTTAACAAAAAACAAATATATACCCATTTCAATTATTTATTATTACCAGTGAAACCAATATAACATCTCAACATTCACAAATATACATTTCTGACATTCAAAAACAAAACAAAAACAAATCAGTGACCAATATAGCCACCTTTCTTTGCAAGGACACTCAAAAGCCTGCCATCCATGGATTCTGTCAGTGTTTTGATCTGTTCACCATCAACATTGCGTGCAGCAGCAACCACAGCCTCCCAGACACTGTTCAGAGAGGTGTACTGTTTTCCCTCCTTGTAAATCTCACATTTGATGATGGACCACAGGTTCTCAATGGGGTTCAGATCAGGTGAACAAGGAGGCCATGTCATTAGATTTTCTTCTTTTATACCCTTTCTTGCCAGCCACGCTGTGGAGTACTTGGACGCATGTGATGGAGCATTGTCCTGCATGAAAATCATGTTTTTCTTGAAGGATGCAGACTTCTTCCTGTACCACTGCTTGAAGAAGGTGTCTTCCAGGAACTGGCAGTAGGACTGGGAGTTGAGCTTGACTCCATCCTCAACCCGAAAAGGCCCCACAAGCTCATCTTTGATGATACCAGCCCAAACCAGTACTCCACCTCCACCTTGCTGGCGTCTGAGTCGGACTGGAGCTCTCTGCCCTTTACCAATCCAGCCACGGGCCCATCCATCTGGCCCATCAAGACTCACTCTCATTTCATCAGTCCATAAAACCTTAGAAAAATCAGTCTTGAGATATTTCTTGGCCCAGTCTTGACGTTTCAGCTTGTGTGTCTTGTTCAGTGGTGGTCGTCTTTCAGCCTTTCTTTCCTTGGCCATGTCTCTGAGTATTGCACACCTTGTGCTTTTGGGCACTCCAGTGATGTTGCAGCTCTGAAATATGGCCAAACTGGTGGCAAGTGGCATCGTGGCAGCTGCACGCTTGACTTTTCTCAGTTCATGGGCAGTTATTTTGCGCCTTGGTTTTTCCACACGCTTCTTGCGACCCTGTTGACTATTTTGAATGAAACGCTTGATTGTTCGATGATCACGCTTCAGAAGCTTTGCAATTTTAAGAGTGCTGCATCCCTCTGCAAGATATCTCACTATTTTTGACTTTTCTGAGCCTGTCAAGTCCTTCTTTTGACCCATTTTGCCAAAGGAAAGGAAGTTGCCTAATAATTATGCACACCTGATATAGGGTGTTGATGTCATTAGACCACACCCTTCTCATTACAGAGATGCACATCACCTAATATGCTTAATTGGTAGTAGGCTTTCGAGCCTATACAGCTTGGAGTAAGACAACATGCATAAAGAGGATGATGTGGTCAAAATACTAATTTGCCTAATAATTCTGCACTCCCTGTATACTTCGTCTGATACCAGCAAAGTTTATTGAATGTGTAGAAGCCCTTTAAAGGGTTAAATGTTAAAGGGTTTATAAAACACCCCTTTCTGTCTCACTTTGTCTGATATCAGCAAAGTTTATTGTATGTGCAGAAGCCCTTTAAAGGGTTAAATGTTAAAGGGTTTATAAAATACCCCTTCCTGTCTCACTGGAGACTCTTGGCTGATATCAGCATATCTAATGGCTAGTGTAGGAACTCACCTATTGAGGCTTGCCTTGACGTGGCTGGTGAGCTTATATATTCAAATGGCCATTAGAATAAAACTAAAGAGCCTCCATTTTTGTTTAAATGCACATGGGGATTTAGGCCAGAGCGCAGGTAACGTTTTCTTTGTTTTTACTATGTATTTTAAGCTGTTGGATACTAAGCCACTTCTGCTGTAAGCGTGGTGCTTTATCTTTGTGTTTAAAGGCATGTATGACTGTACATTTTTCAGAGAACAGAGATAGCTAAATGCTTCTGCTGTCAGAATAGAAGTGTGTATCGCCTATTTCGTTAGTGTGGTTTACGCTGCCGTATGAGTAGTGCAGTATTAATGGCAACCATGTTGTTGCGGCTAGTTTGCTCTAAATGTTTGAGTGACTCATGTCGTGTGAGATGACTCATGTTCGGCTAGGCCATTGTACTGTCAGGGTAGGGTTAAATATCAAGTTAGTCCTGCCATAAGTATATGAATGGGTGAGTGTAAGAATGCGTCCCGTGTTTAAGTCATATGAAAAGGTCAAGGCTCTGTAAAATGCGTCGGGCCTGGTTGAGCTCGTGTTCCTATTTTGCGGTCAGTTTGGTCCCTGCGCTGTAACATTCTAAGTAAATGCGCATTTACAGTGATAAGATCATTTTGTGGTTTTAACGCTATTATAAACAAATAACGATCATGGACATTGGTCCCTCCCAGGGGTCCTTACGGGCTGTCCTGAATGGAGGACTGAGAGTCTCTGGGTGTGGGGTGGCGACTGTCACAAGATGGTCGAGTGCCCTGGGGCTGCTTAGGGCGTTATCGTGTGGCTCTGCGAAGTCCCTCCTGAGTTCCTCTCTCTGAGTAGGCGAAAGTCCTGGTTTTTCGTGGTCTCTCAAGCGACCAGCAGTGTGATGCCGTCAGGTACAAAATAAAAGTCCATGGAAAGAAAAACAAAAAGAACTGGGTATGAAGGAAACTAAAGTCTGATGATAGGCAGGAGCGGCCGCGGTTCGCTGTCACTGCGCCTCTTTAGGACAGTATAGTGCCGCTTGGTGCCCCATTCCTCTCTGCAGGGTTGCCTGGCTGCCCCTTCAGCGGGACAAATGGCTTGGTCCTTGCGGGGTCCCAGTTGTGCTTCTTGCTTCTGGCTTCCGCTGGGCTTGTCGGCATAAGGGAGTTGTCTGGCAGGCCAAGTGTGGTCAGCAGCCGTTTAGCCTCCGGTAGGTCTTGGACTGTGTGGATCATATTGTCCTTTAGGACCTGTAAGGCTCTTGGCGTGCGCCATCGATAGGTGATATCATTTTGTCTCAGGAGTGTCGTGACTGGTTGAAGGGATCTGCGCCACTGCATGGTATCTCCAGACAAGTCTGAAAAGAAGGTAAGGTTGGCATTTTCGAAGTTGAGCGGGGTCTTCCCCTGCAGGGCCTTAAGCATGGCCACTTTGTCTGCTCCAGATCGGAATCTCACCACCAGGTCCCCGGAGACCGTGGCTGGGGCCGTCCTCAGTTTGGGGATTCTAAATATCGCCTCAAAGCTCAAGGCTTTCGCTTGTTGCGGCTTCAGTAGTGTTCCCGCGAGTCACCTCACCAGGTGTGAGGGTTCTTCTGGCAAGACTTCATCTGGGACGCCTCGGATCTTGAGGTTATTGCGGCGTCTTTGATCCTCAAGGGCCGCAAATCGGTGGTCCGTAGTTGCTTGGTGCTTTTTGAGCGTTTGTAGCTCTTTGCGTAGGTCCGCAATTTCTTGGGCCTGCTTGTCTGTGTGGGCCTCTATGGCTCCCATGCGCCCGATCAGGCCTGTCACCTCCGCCCGGAACTGTGCAACATCTGCCTGGATCACCCGCTGTAGGTCACCCAGTATTGTTCTCAGCGTGTCTGTTGTGATCAGTTCAGGTTGCTTTGTGGGTGCGGGTGGTTGGGTCAGTGGGGCGAATATGCCGCTGGTGTACTCATCTAGGCTCAGTTCGTCCGAGGAGTCTGAGTACCCCGCCATGTCGGCGGCCATTTTGGCCCCTCGTGCGTCTTGTGCCTGGCGGAATATGTCCCCGATATCGGGTCCCAGTTTAGGCTTGTCCGGCCTCTGCTTCTTCGCTTTTCGTCCCATGGTTCTGATGGGCCTGTGGGATCGATTTTGGTTTCGTTATTTTTGTGAAATTCGCGTTTTTGTCAGATATGGATGAGGAGCTCGTTGATCGTCCGTCTGTTCCTGTTGGCTGCTAGGCTCCGCCCTACAGCCACTTTAATTTTGAATAATAATTTTTCATTTTTAATTTAAATTTGAATAAGAACAATGGGAATATAACTGAAACTTTAACAGGGTTTTTAATAGGGTTGACAGGAATTCAAAGTGCATTAAATGGCTGTTCCTTACCTGATTCCAGCGCTGGTGAAAATAATGAAATCTGCAAATGTAGCTGCATTGCGGTTTCCCACCGATATGTGCTGAACATCAGGACTTAGTTGTAATCCCTGGGAATCATTTGAGTACCAGGACAGAAATCAATAAATACAGGGGCATACCTGACAGGTGTCGTAGGGGATGATAAATTGCTGCCAAAATGCCACATTCACACATAGAGTATACTCAGAAGAGTATACTTCCTGCTCAGCTCCCTCCGCGCTGCTTACTCAAACCGGGAGCCGGAAAATTACGCCAGACCGGCTCCCGCATCACTAAGCTCCGCCTACTCTGCCTGTACGCCCCCTGCCTGCCCGCCCAGCAGCCACAATGGACAGGTAAGGAATCCACTCCAGCTGGGTGGCTTTAAAATAAAATAAAAATAATAATTTGTGAGTGTTGGGAGAAATGTGTATGTGTCTGTAAGTGTGTGTGTATGTGTCTGTAAGTGTGTGTCTGTAAGTATGTGTGTCTAAGTGAATGTGTGTGTCTATAAGCGTGTATGTGTGTGTGTCTGTAAGTGAATGTGTGTGTCTGTAAGTGAATTTTTGTGTGTCTGTAAGTGTGTATGTATCGGTCAGTGAGTGCGTGCGTCTGTCAGTGTGTGTGCATCTCTCAGTGTGTGTCCAAGTAATAGTGTGTGTGTATGTCATTGTTTGTCAGTGTATATGAGAGTGTGCGTCTGTCAATGAGTGTATGCGTCTGTCAGTGAGTGTGCATCTGTCAGTGAGTGAGCGTCTGTCAAAGTGCAGCCTTGATAGGAAGGGGTGGGGAAAATTTTAATTGGGGGAGGGTGGGGTGCCCGAGCACCGTCCTGCCTAGTGTAGCCCAAATCCTAAATACACCACTGGCCATATGAATTAGGATTAAGAACTTGGTGGTGTTATCAGAGGCCTCTCTGTGGGAACAAACCCTGTTTAGTCAGGGTTGATTTGGAACATTATATTTGGTAATAGGCACTTCAAGCTTTCAAAAGATGGGTATTATTTTGGACAGCAAGAGATCCTTAAATAATGGGTCAAGCTCTGTCTCCGCTCCTCCTCCACCAACATCAGTTGGTGTGAGGGACCTATTGTGTACATGTGGCAAGCTCAGTGCTCACATTATGACTACCCCATAGGAAAGAATTGAAACCAGCGTCAGTTAAGGCAAACAAAAGTCTACTAGTGACTTTTTAGACAGCCACTAGAGGTGGAGTTAACTCTGCAAGGTTATTATTGCAGTTTATCAATCACTGCAATAATTACAATTGCATTGTTAAAAGGACTGGGACAATGCACCCAGACCACTTCAATGAGCTGAAGTGGTCTGGATGCCTATAGTGTCCCTTTAAGAGTGAATTTTAAATGGAAGGACTAAATTTCAAACTGAAAACAGAATAGAATTTTTCCATTTCAGCTATCTTGGCTTATTTTTGTGCAATTTAGTTTGCATTCACTTCAGTTCACACTTTAGTAAAAAATGATGTCACTTTAAAAAAAAATATTGTAGGTAATTTATACTAATCAGTAAAGTAATATACAGGTAATGCAAGTCAATTATTACTACAAATAAATTATATAAGCCTTTTTAATGTAATGGGTTTACTGTGGAGCAAATGTTCTGTTTGCAATAAAATAGTAAATTAATTGTAAAACTCTCCTCTTTTAAAAAAAAATCTTGTCACTGTTATTTTCCAGACACATGCAAATTAACTCTCCTAAGTGCTGTGCTGACCGACTCATCATTATTAGGATTTATGTTGTTGTCAGGGTTAAGACACATAACCTATTTATCCACCGCAGGAAACATCAAAATCATAGCACAATGAATGCATAGACAGATGGTCCAAAGACCCAGCAAATGCTAACATGTCTATTTTTGGAGGTCATTCTGTTCACAGAGCAGGAATCAGCAAGCGCAAACAGAGACCAGCCGAGCAAGCACTGACTCGGAGACCTCATGACATTAAGCTAACATTAAGCTAATCTATGTCTTGCCATTGGCTGTTGGAATAAAATTATGGAGACAGAGAATAAATATAATATATTTACAAAAGTAGTTTAAATGTATTAGGTCCGGCGGTGTCAATACATTATATAACAGCTTAAGGCTTAAGAACATGAATATTGAATGAAAAGGCCATTTTGGTTTGATGTGTAATCACATGAGATATTGAATTCTAAAATCATGTTGCTACGGTTTGGGCTACTTGGGCACCCTTGAGTAACTCATGGTTTTAATGTGCATGCCTACATAGACTGTGCATTCTGCATACACCAGCAACCCTTCCTTCCTGAGAAGTATGCATGTATATTCCCTTTCCTCTATCTGACCACCATCTGCTGACTTTTGACATTGGCATACCTAAGACCCAATTGACACCACCGTCTGAACATCACTCTCACAGAAACCTCCAATGTCTTGACCTAGAGCATTTCTCCACTAATCTCCAAACTCTCCTTTTGCCTATCTCAAACCTCACCTGTCCTAGTTCTGCAACCTCCTTCTACAATTCCACCCTCTCCTCTCAACTAGACATCATGGCACCTTGTACATTTAAACGCTGCAGGCCCCCCCAACAACAACCAACAACAACCCTGGCACACCAAGCGCACTCGATACCTCTAAAAATGCTCCAGAACTGCTGAACGCTGTTGGAGAAAGTCTCACTGTGCGTCTGACTTTCTCAACTATAAATTTATGCTGAGCTCATACAGCTTGGCTCTTTCCTCTGCAAAAGTTAATTACTTCATTACCCTCATAACCACACTCTCCCGCGATCCCAAACGACTATTTCACACATTTAACTCTCTTCTTCACCCTGCTGTTCCTCCTCCACCTACTAACTTGACCGCCTCAGACTTTGCAACTCACTTCACTGACAAGATCTCTACAATCAGAGAAGAGATATCTCATCTTTCTTCTTCCCCTTATAATACTTCCCCTAACTTCACTCCCTCTGCTGTTCTATGTTCATTCGCACCCGCTACATTGGAAGAAGTTTCTGCTCTGCTCCAGTCCTCCCGCCCCACCACCTGCTCCCTAGATCCAATTCCATCGCATCTCATCCGTACTCTGTCTTCTTCTCTTTCTCCACCTCTCACTAAAATTCTCAATCTCTCTCTCTCCTCTGGTATATTTCCATTGCCCTTCAAACATGCAACTGTAACCCCAATTCTAAAGAAGCCCAATCTTGACCCTAACTCCCCATCCAACTATCGTCCTATTTTGCTACTGCCTTTTGCATCCAAGATCCTTGAAAAAATTGTGTATGCGAGATTGACAGACTTCCTTGAGTCCAACTCTCTACTAGACCCGCTTCAGTCTGGTTTCCGCGCTAAGCACTCTGTGGAAACGGCACTGACCAAAGTATCCAATGATCTACTTGCTGCAAAATCTCGTGGTCACTACTCTATCTTAATTCTCCTTGACCTGTCTGCGGCTTTTGACACTGTTGATCATCAACAGCTTCTTCTCATCCTCCGCAATATCGGTCTACAAGATATTGCTCTCTCCTGGTGCTCCTCCTACCTCTCCCAGCGCTCTTTCAGTGTTTCTTTCTCTGGCTCTGCTTCTTCTCCCCAACTCCTCTCTGTTGGTGTCCCCCAAGGTTCAGTCCTTGGTCCCCTACTGTTCTCCATCTATACTGCCTCCCTTGGTAAACTCATTAGCTCCTTTGGCTTCCAATATCATTTCTATGCAGATGACACGCAAATCTACCTGTCCTCTCCTGATCTCTCCCGTCCCTCTTGACTAGTGTCTCTGACTGCCTCTCTGCTGTTTCTAACTGGATGGCTGCCCACTTCCTTAAACTAAACTTGACCAAAACTGAAATTCTGGTGTTTCCTCCCTCGAGTGTTGTTACTCCTGTGTCTCCCTTCCTCCAAGTCAACGGTGCTACCATCAGCTCCACCATGCAGGCTCGCTGCCTAGGTGTTCTCTTTGACTCCGACCTCACCTTCAAGCCTCATGTTCAATCTATCGCCAAATCCTGTCATTTCCATCTAAAAAACATTGCGCGCATCCGCCCCTACATAACGCCAGATGCGACTAAGGTGTTGGTCCATTCCACTGTCCTTTCTTGCCTTGACTACTGTAATCCGCTTCTCAGTGGTCTTATGTGCTCCCAACTAGCGCCGTTACAGTCCATAAAGAATGCGTCGGCGAGGCTCATCTTCCTGTCCGCACGCACCTCCCATGCCTCACCCTTCTGTCAATCCCTACATTGGCTTCCTATAAAATATAGAGCTCAATTTAAAATTTTGGTTCTTGCTTTCAAATCTCTACATAATGCTGCTCCCACCTATCTATCCTCCCTTATACACAAGTATGTCCCGTCTAGGCCCTTACGATCTGCTGAAGACTTACGTCTATCTTCTGTCTGTACTCCCACCTCTGGTGCTCGCCTTCAAGATTTCTTGAGGGCTGCACAGTTCCTGTGGAACTTGCTTCCCTCCTCCGTTAGATGCTCACCCAGTCTCCACTCCTTCAAAAAATCGTTAAAAACCCACTTCTTCATAAAAGCGTATCCATTAAACTGTTAATAGCTCCTGACTGATTCCTCTTCTGCAACTGTCATTAGTCTAATACTATCCTTACCTTTTTGTGTCATTTTACCCCACTCCCTCTAGCATGTAAGCTCATTGAGCAGGGCCCTCAACCCCTCTGTTCCTGTGTGTCCAACTTGTCTGGTTACAACTACATGTCTGTTCGTCCACCCATTGTAAAGCGCTGCGGAATTTGACGGCACTATATAAATATCATAATAATAATAATGGTGACACATGAGCGCATTTATGATGCTTCTCCAGTTTATCTTAATTGAACAGTCTTCAGTCTTCCAAGACTTCAATCAACAGTGTAGGCTGAAAAAAAAGTGTAAGAATTTTTCTGAGAAACTGAGGGCAAGTCAGCTGCAAAGATTAAAAAAAAACTATCCTCAAATATATCTGGCACAGAGGTAAGCTACAAATCAGTTATGATATCCTTATTCTGCCAAGGAGTGGGGACGTCTGGCTCTCCTGGACTTTAAACTCCATTATCAAGCCACACATCTTCCAAGAGTGGTGAAATGGTCCAAGTCTGGGGATTCCAAGTTGTGGAAGGAGGTGGAGGCTGTGCAGATCAGTTGGCCTCTGGTTGTGCTGACCTGTATAGATCAGTTAGAAGGGGCTAGATTCACAACCCCCCATCCCTTAATATTAGCTTCACTCTGTATCTGGCTTTCCATTGCTCCTTTCCATTTCCATTCTTGCCAGTTACATTTAATCCAGTTTTCCCCTGAGGTGCGGAGACTGATGCTTTTCAGAAGCTCTTAAGGGAACATCCCTCCAAATTTGACATGTGCCTCCAGAGGGTAAATTTCATCCCCTGGCCACATTGCTAGAACACAGAGACTTGAACTTTATGACACAATTTCTATATAGGCGGCTCCTGGAATTTTACTCATTGATCCCACAGCAACCACTGGCGGATCCAGAGCCTCGTCTCGGGAGGGGCACTCATAGATTATTTAAAGAAACAATCCAGGCACAATAACCACTACAGCTCTCTGTAATGGTTATGGTGCCAGGAGTGCTGTGGTGCCCTCCCAGAGTAAATAGTTAAACCATTTCAGAACAGTTTGACAATTTACCTGGGGCCTTCCAGGATAGGGCCTGTAGTATGGGGATAGGGCCTCTAGGTAGGTAGGTGTGTGTATGTATGTGGGACAGTGTGTGTATCTGAGACAGTGTGTGTATGGGGGTGCAGTGGGAGCACTATGTGTAGGAGGGGCAGTCTGTGTTTGTATGAGGGATGTAGTGTGTGCATGGGAGTGCAGTGTATATATGGGGTGCAGTGGGAACACTGTATGTATGAGGCCAGTGTGTGTATTAGGGTGTAGTGGGGGCAGTATGTGTATGGGAGTTCAGTGGGAGCACTGTGTGTATGAGGGTGCAGTGTGTGTGGGGGAGAAGTGTGTGTATGGGGGTACATTGGAGGCATTGTGTGTATGGGGGTGTAGTGGGGGCAGTGTGTGTATGTGGTGCAGTGGGGCATTGTGTGTATGGGGTGCAGTGGGGGCAGTGTGAGTATGGGTGTGCAGTGGGGGTAGTTGTGTATGGGATGCAGTTTGGGAAATGTGTGTATGGGGGATAAGTGTATGTATGAGGTACAGTGGGGGCGTTGTGTGTATGGGGGTGTAGTGTGTGTATGTGGGTGCAGTGAGGGTAGTGTGTGTATGGGGGTGTAGTGGGGGTAGTGTGTGTATGGGATGCAGTTTGGGAAATATGTGTATGGGGAAAAGTGTGTGTATGGGGGTACAGTGGGGGTAGTGTGTGTGGTGGGGCAGTGTGTGTGTAGTTAGGGGAGGGGGTTGATTAAAACAAATGTGTTGTTTTTTTAAATTAAAAATATATGCTTTATATCCCCCCTCCCTTCTTACCTTTGCCCAGGGACGGGGGATATTATTTCCAATCTCTGGTGGTCCAGTGGAATCCCTGGCAGTTCTAGTGGGGGAGTGAACTCTAGCCTGCACCTACAGGGCTAGAGTTCACTCTCGCGAGAAAGGAGCGTTGCCGTGGTAACCACGGCAACGCTGCGTGCTCGCGAGAGGAGACCATGCGGAGCTGCAAGCTACAACTCCCGGGTCTTCTCTCCCTCCCTGGGTGCAGTGAGCCTTAACCCTGCAATGTTAATTAATGCAGTTTCTGAGAAACTGCAATAATTACATTACAGGACTAAGGCTGTCTCTAGTGCCTGTCAATCAGACAAGAGGAACTTCCTGCTTGCTAGGCGACTTGTGGTCGCCTAACTGACACTGGAAATCTTTACACCCTGCATGAGGACATTCAGCATCAATCAAATCCCCATAGGAAAGTTTTGCAGCATTGCCTATGGTAAGGGTGCCTAGGCACCCACCGCCCATGCACATTAGTGCCCGCCCCCTGGAGGAGGAGGAGTGCTGATTCAGTGCTGACCGGATTATTACAGTAAGGGTTTATTAACCCTTACAGTGCTGGGGGAGGGAGGTTGTGGGAAGTATTTTGCTAGGAATACAAATTTGTATCCTTTAAATTTAAATAAACGTGTTTAGAAATCAGTCTGTGTAAATAAGATACATTGTTCTAAATTACATTCTAGTTGCATATATTGTTATTAATAATTCACCTACAATTTATCTCAACTGCCCTGCCCCTGGCCACACCCTCACTCACACCACTAAAATGAAAGTATCCCTCTTTGGCCATTTGAAATGTTGGAAGCTATGCACTTCCATCATTCTAAGTAGCTCTCTTGTTAAGGTTTCAAAGTGTAAAATCTAACAAGAAAGGACAAATAGGGGAGTGTTATGATTTATTAGAGTGGCTGTGCTTAAAGGAACACTCCAAACATCTAAACACTTTAGCTTGCTGAGGTGATTAAAGTGTAAAGAGTGTGTCCTTTTATCATTTTACAATAGAAATTAGCACTTGTAAATTAACCTTGTTACAACCCCCACATCCCAGCTCAGTAGTGCTAAATTCAAGATGAAAAAGTTGCCAAGAACTACTGTCTTGCAAAGACTTCCTATTGAACTGCATTGAACAGCCACAGAAAGCCCCTGGATGGGGTAAAAGGGGAGTGCTTGCAAGCTGCCCGAATATATTTTTTTGTGAGATCTTATCTCAGGAGACTGCCACTATATTTGAATTCTCTATTATTCGTATTGTCAGGGTTATTTACTAAAGCGAGGATTGGCGGAATCTCTAAGTGAAATTCAAATTTAGAGCTAAAATAGCTGATTTGGAAAAAGTCAGTTATGATTTCAAATTGCCTTTGAATTCATTAGGAGAGAATTCTCACCTTATCCCTGGTAATATTTACTTTTTCTGTTTTCCTGCATTGAATTCCCACTGTGATACAGACTCTTACAAAAGTGAAAGGACGTAATATAACATACCTGCTGTTGATGAACACACGCTCTCACAGGATATATACCAAGTTCAGGAAGGAATAGTGTCAGGGAGCAGGGCCGGCGCAACCATAAGGCAGAGAGAGAGAGACAAACACAGAGAGGAAGTTGAGAAAGAGAAACTCAAAAAGGGCTGGGAGAAAGAGACATACAGAGGGGATGCAGAAAAAGAGACAAGTTGCATGGGGGAAGAGACAAACAGAGGAGCCAAGGAAGCGGAAAAAAGACACAAAGGGACATGGGAAAAGAGACACACAGAGGGGCTGAGGAAGGGGGGAAAAGAAACAAAGGGACTGGTGGAAAGAGACACAGAGGGGATGCAGAGAAAGAGACAAGTTGCATGGGGAAAAGACACACAGAGGAGCCGAGGAAGCAGAAAAAAGACATAAAGGGACTTGGGGAAAGAAACACACAGAGAAAAGGAAGAAAGAGACACACGAAGGAGCCGGGAAAGGAGGGAAGAGACACACAAAGGGCTTGGGGGTAGAAAGGGACACACACAAAAGGGCTTGGGGGTTATGAGACACATAAGGGGGAGTAGAGAACACACAATCAAGGGTAGTAAAAGAAACACAAAAGAGGATACGATACACTATTGGGATAGGATACACTAAAAGGGGGTAAGACATTACAAAGAGGGGATAAAAAATACAAAAGGGGTAAGACGTTCAAAAGGGGGGTTAAGAGACACACAACTGAAGATGCATGTTTTGATGGTGGTGGTGGGGGCAGCAAAGTGCATCTTTCCCTGTGTAACCAAAATCCTTCCACCACTGGCCCTGTCAGGGAGCAGTATACAGACCTGTTACTGTTCTGAAAATATATTGATTGTTTTGCTAGTATTCTCCTGATTTGACCATGAGACAAGGAAAGGCTGCCAGCTAGATCAACATCTACCAAAGTGTAGCTCTTGGCTACTTGTGCTCCCAAGCCGAGACCTGCCATGCACACAATATTAAATGTTATAAGTATGGAAGCATATAGTAATTGGTGACTTGCAGTTATAGGTACCTGCATTCAAGATGCTGTGGAATGTATTTTCCACAATTATCCACTTTTGGGTGTCTGAGAGTAATGGGAATAACAGCACAGATAAATTCCTTTGTCCATAAAGATTAGGAGGTATACCCACTCTCTAAGGAGGCTGATATACACTCCGAGTTAGGACCACCTAAGAGGTCTGCCTTGACGTGGCAGCTGGGCATACCCTCTAATGGCCTTTGGAGATAACTTAAAACCTCCATTTATTTACAAATACATAGGGATATGAAAAAAGTGCAGGTAACTTTTTTTCTTTGGTTTTTACTATATGTATTTTGGCTGATGTGTACTATAGTCATTGCTGGGCCCAGGAGTAATGGGAGTTTGAGCGCAGGACTAGTTTCTTTATATATGCTATATAGTAGATTATAATTTGCTATGCTGAGTATATTATAAACTACTTTCCTTTGAAGGCAGCACTCCCATAGACACTTTAAAATTATCTGATTAACAGCAGTTTTTCATAGTAAATAAAAAAAAACCTTTATTTACTTACCTTACCCCAGCGACGATGTCCTCCTTCCCACGACGAGTGTATTCTAATGTACATACGCAGCAAACAGGGCCAGATTAAGAGCCCAGTGGGCCTGGTGCTGACAATTATGACGGGCCTAATTACAGAATCATATCGACCAAAAACAGTAAAACACTCCCAAGCATCATGTATCTGATGGAGATAGTGCTGGAGAGAAAGAAAACAGCAGCTATAAGAAAACACATACCCTAGGCTAATCTCTCACTAATTTATGTTTTCATCTTTCAAGTAAATCCATAACCCCTAACAGCAGTGTCCAGTCAAGCAGGAAGTCAATGGGCACGGTAAAAGTGTGTGCCACTGACACAAATCACGTAACCTGCCAAAAGGGGAGAACATGCCCCAAAAGAGGATATGTCTGCCCAAAGAATTAGAAGGCCAGCCTGGTATGAATGCATGTCAGGCTGCCTGCCAATCATGCAGCTGGCCAACTAAGTGCATACTATGCAGACAGCACCCTGAGCTTGGCATAAATGCATCTAATGATGCACTCGCTCAATGCTTTCTAAGGACTGTCCCCTAGCACTCGCTGGTCCACTTGTCCCCTTACCTTCTTACTAGCAGGCAGAAGCTCCTGGTATATAGTTTGGGACAGAGAAAAGCTGTATGTAGTGAGTGTAGAAGAAAGGGAACATGCCACAGGGTTAGAGAGAACAAAGTCAGCATTACCTTAAAGGACCACTCTAGGCACCCAGACCACTTCAGCGTAATGAAGTGGTCTGGGTGCCAGGTCCCTCTAGGATTAACCCTTTTTTTTATAAACATAGCAGTTTCAGAGAAACTGCTATGTTTATAAATGGTTTAATCCAGCATCTAAAGCCTCTAGTGGCTGTCTCATTGACAGCCGGTAGAGGCGTTTGCGTGCTTCTCACTGTGGAAATCACAGTGAGAAGACGCCAGCGTCCATAGGAAAACATTATAAATGCTTTCCTATGAGACAGGCTGAATGTGTGCGCAGCTCCTGCCGAAGAGGATGATGGGAGGCGGAGAGGAGGAGGAGAGCTCCCTGCCCGGCGCTGGAAAAAAGGTAAGTTTAACCCCTTGCCTCTCCCCAGAGCCCGGCGGGAGGGGGTCCCTGAGGGTGGGGCACCCTCAGGGCACTAAAGTGCCAGGAAAGCAATTATGTCAGGAACACAAACATGAATTCATGACCCTATAGTGTTAACACCACCATCTAGCCCCCCTGGGTCCCTCATGCCTCCATAAATATAGCAAAATTTTACTGTATTCAAGCCTGAAGCTGTAACTCTGCATGCTGTTAGACTCAGAAAAACAAGCAGTCTGCTGACATCATTAGAGGTGGTGGCCTAATCCAATCACAGTGCTTCCCCATAGGATTGGCTTAGACTGACAAGGAGGTAGATCGGGGCAGAGCCAGCATGATTCAAACACAGCCCTAGCCAATCAGCATCTCCTCATAGAGATGAATTGAATCAATGAATCTCTATGAGGAAAGTTCAGTGTCTGCATGCAGAGGGAGGAGATACTGAATGTTTGGATGCATTTTAGACAGCTATGACCCAGGAAGGATCTCTACCAGCCATCTAAGGAGTGGCCAGTGAAGTTATCACTAGGCTGTAATGTAAAGACTGCATTTTCTCTGAAAAGACAGTGTTTACAGCAAAAAGCCTGACGGTAATGATTCTACTTACCAGAACAAATTCAATAAGCTGTAGTTGTTCTGGTGACTCTAGTGTCCCTTTAACTATATTCATTGCCAGCCAGTCCACACAAGTTTTGTTCCCATACATCCCTCTTAAGTTTCCATACTTAAGTAAGAGTATGTGAAAAGTAGTTAGGGTTGCCACCTTTTTTGGAAAAACATACTGGCCTTGCTAATTTGCATAATTAACTATGTATGGATGACATCACATGATGTAAATCACAAGGAGTGACATAAGAGAAAATATAGATGCATTCCTCTCAGTGGCCCCATGTCTCCCAGTGCCCCCATTTGTTGATTACTCCAGGTCTCAGTGTTCCTATGCATCAGTGTCTCAGTGCCCCATGTCTCCCAGTGTCCCCTAGTGTCGTGTCCCCAGGTCTCCCAGTGATCCTATGTTTTACAGTGTCTCAATGCCCCATGTCTCCCTGTGTCCCCATGTATCCCAGGGTCCCCATGTCACTAGGAAGACGGGATGACCTGGGGACACGGGGAAGACCTAGGGACACGGAGACACCAGTGACACTGGGAGACTAGGGGACTCTGGCTGGGACGCATGGGGACACTGGGAAAATAGGGGACACTTGAAGACATGGGGACACAGACACCAGGGACACAGACACTAGAGACACTGGCTGGGGGACATGGGGACATTGAGACATGGGGGCACTGGGAGACATGGGGACAAGGAGACACCAGGGCCACAGACACTAGGGACACTAGCTTGGAGACATGGGGACATTGAGACACTTGAGGCACTAGGAGACATGGGGACAGTGAGACACTGGCAGACTGGGGGCACTGAGAGACATGGGGACACTGTGTCCCCATGTGTCTGTGTCATAATGTCTCCCAGTGCCCATTAGTGTCTCAGTGTCTCCATGTCTCCTTGCAGCCTTCCCCCCATCCCTTACTTCCCTGAGCTGTAGGCTGTCTCTGCAGAGTGGGAGTTGCTGTCTGGACTCTCTGTAGCTGCACCCCTGCAGATCAGTGAGTATAGATAGGCAGGGAGGGATATGCTGCAACTTCCTATCCCTGCCTGTCTCCACACACAGTGACCCCTACTGGCCAGTGCTGGTATTGCATAGTAATCTCTTTTTACTGAGAAAAATACCAGCATTTGTATTGCCAGTATCACTGTAATATTGGCACCAGCCAGGAAGCCTCAAATACTGGCTGTGCCAATAAAATAAAAGCCAGGTGGAATCCCTAAGAGTAGTGTGTGGGAAAAAAAAAATGTAAAAAAAAATAATAATAATTTTTTTTTTTTTTTTAAATAAAATTAATGGGCCTTTTCCATGGGCCTGGGCCTGGAGCTGCAGCTCCATCAGCCCCTATGTTAATCCGGCCCTGGCAGCAAATGCTGCACGCTTATAGACCTCCCCATAGGAAAGCATTGAATCAATGCTTTCCTATGGGGTAAAATCTGATTCCGGGTTTCCTTATGCAGAACGTGAGGACGTCCAGCGTCAGATACAGGACCAAAGGTCTGTTTGGATTCAGAAAATCCCTGAAGGAGAAAGCCACTGGAGGCAGACTTAGTGCTGCAATGTAAACATTGCAGTTTCTCTGGAACTGCAATGTTTAACATTGCAGCACTAAGTGCAATAGGGACACTGTACCCAGACACTTCAATGAGCTGAAGTGGCCTGGGTGCCTATAGTGTCCCTTTAACTGAAATATCTAGAATGATGAGAACTCTGGATTGTGTAATCTAGTGGGCTTTTAATGACATGAACTAACACTGCTTGAATTTTATGCTGGGTAACAAAGGGTTACTCTAGTCGTTCTTAATTTTTCTCTAGCTCTATTGCAAAGCTAGCAAAGACGTGATGTAAACAAAGCCAGCACAGCACAGGTGCCAGAGGACATGACGAGAGCTCCTGTCAGTCTGAAGATCATACTTGTTGTCATAGTACTGGCACAGTTTCTCATTTTCCACAAGGAAGCAAAGGATTGACCTTAGCAATCATAAAAGGCCAAACAGCTAGTCAGGGATGACACACAGGATATACTGCTGGTGTATTTAGAATTCATTGCACATGCAGGCCTAGCATTCTGCTAAATTATTCTATTGGCCTTGTGTCTTTAGAATATTCTCTGAATTCAGGAAATTGCAATAGATGCTTGTCTTAACTGTACAATTTAGATGAAACTAATTTGATATTGATTGAAATGACAAGAGTCCATGTATGAGCTGTGATATATTTATGCTATGTTATTGCCCTAGGCTTAGACATTCCTCTGCTACCCTCTCCCTATACATTTCACCACACTAGGACTAAATCACATACCTTACACTTATGTACAAGTGTAGTGAGTGAATTTGCCAGCGTATTACAATGTATAAATGTATATTATTGTATGTGTTAATCCAAATAATTATAATCATTATTTCAGATATCCACACCTTTGTATTAGGGGGTTGTTTAGAGATTTTGCTACAAGACAGAGCATTACCAAGAATATTTAGGATGCATTATCACCCCTTTATGTATATGAGTGTGTGTTAGTGTGTGTGTGTGTGTGTGTGTGAGTGTGAGTATGAGTGTTTGTATGTGTATGAGTGTGAGTGTTTGTATGTGTATGAGTGTGAGTTTGTGTATGTGTATGTGTGTGTGTATGTGCATCTGTGTGTGTATATATATGTCAGTGTGCATCTGTGTCTGTGTGCACGTACTCATCTGTGTTTGTGCGTCTGTGTGTCAGGGTGTGTGTTTTTATGTCAGTGTCTATCTGTGTCATGGTGTGGGCATGTATCAATGGTTTTGTGTGTCAGGTTGCATGTGTGTATATGTTGGTGTGTATCTATATGTGTGTATGTGTTGGTGTCTATATGAATTTGTGTGTATGTGTTGGTGTATGTATATGCATCTGTGTGTTAATGTGCATATATCTGTGTAAGTATGTATGTATGTATGTATGTGCATACATCCAAGCAGTCAAGCACCAGCACAACATACAAGCACACTCCTGCAATCTAACACAAATATTACATACAAACACACCCCTTAACTCAAACACAAATACGTCACACAAATGTACATTTACATTTAAAAGTGAACATTACATTCAGACACACCCCTGCAATCAAACGCAAACATTACTTACAAACACACCTCTGTATTAAAACACAATCACTATATACAAGCACCCCTTCAAACACCAACATTGTACATTACACTATAGCGCCAGTAAATGCCGCAGCGCTGTACAGATATACAACCTAGAAATTTGACTTGTGTGCCTTGGAAAAATACTGAAATATTAAGGGCGCCTTGAATCTAAAAAGTTTGGGAACCACTGGACTAGAGTTTTGAATGGCTGTCCTACAAAAGAGAGTGGTATGTGGTAAGTGAGGTGTACGTGCAGGTAATGTCCTTTTGAGAGGAGCATTTACTGCTTAGTAACCAGAAGCCATTTGTGGATTGAAGCATGCAGGGTGATACAAGGTCAGGAGATACAAAGTGAATACTTAGCTAGTAGTATCCTAGTAACAGTATACTGGTCCCCCATCCACTCTGCTGCATTACACCTAAGTCTAGTCAGCCTATAGTCACATCGTTCAATGCATGAGAATTGGGAATCGATACCTGCAAATACACCCCAGGACAAAATGGCAGAAACCTCCAGGGGTGCCTATTTTGTGTACTTCTTACCATAAAGGATGTTTTCACATGGGTCAAGCTACAGAGAGGAAAAAAACACCTTCTGTAGAATAACAGCACTTTTCATGGTTTCCACCTTTTGGCTCTTAAATCTTACTAATGGGTATAATGAGATGAGAATTTGATGTTCTTTGACCCATTAGTAAGCTAATAATTTTGTGACATTTTCAGTCCCCAGGCTGAGTAGAGTGTGCCATTTAATGTTCTGCTGTGGACAGAATATTTGATGCAGACGTCAGATTTAAATTAGAACTCTGTCTGTAAAAAGCACAATTGTCACTGTTTTAAAACTGAAGCCTAAGGACCAGAACTGCAGTGTAATATTTAATATTCAGCAATATAATATTTACATGAACTTTGTAATTAGAACACGCAGAGAAGGATGCACTTGCTTGAGTAAGCATTTAGATAATTTACTGAGGCTTTATGTTCATCAATATAAATTATCAATAAAACTCAACAAACTAAACCTTATAAGCATCTTGCAGGCATAATTTGATTTCTAAAGCAATGTGTAGATCTGATGGTAATTACAAGTGCACATGGTTTTCATACGTGTTCTTGGATTTTTTCATCAAAAAACATGTATAGTTTCAATTTAGGCATAAACATAATTTAAGACAATGTTCACTTGGGACAACTCAGCGAGTCTCTTCATCATGGTTAACTAATAGGGTTAATGGGGCACTGCTGAAAAGGTGATTTGGTGCCGTTAACTTTAAATATTTTGGACACATAAGGGGGAAAGGTTAAACTTCTTCATATAATGTTTCAGGCTAAGGGGTGGATTTTAGGTGCTAAAAAAATCACAGGAAGCCAAGATGGACTTTCAGGATAGAGGTTAATACATCAGTGTGGATTTATTCATTTATATTTATTTTTCAGTCTTCACAAACATGTATTTGTTTAATTACAGGGCACAAGTCAACAGAATACTAACATTACTGGAAAATGATAGTTCCCTATTAATAGTGTGCTGGCCAAAATATACATCAGTGGTTAAGGCTGACAAAGTATTTTGGGACTTGTAGTTCTTTAGGAACTAACGTTCACTTTTTAACGATGCAATGAAATTACTGTTTTCTTGGAAATATTTTGGCCTGCACTAGAATATTAAATGTACTTTCTTTTTCAGCCAGAATGGAAAATTTCAAGCAGTAAACTTAAAATTGAATCGTCATGGCACATTCAAATTGATTCAACTTTCAAAGCTCTTAAGGGCGTCATTGCTTTATTTTTGAAAGGCAAGACTTGCTTGAGTTAAAGCTTGTCCTTCAGCTCTTGAAGTTACCTGCTGCTGAAAGCACGCTGAGCTCTGCTCTGTTTAGTTTAAGAGGAACATGCAAGATGATCCTGTCTTTGAAAAAAACACACAGAAAAAAAGGTTAGTATCTCCAGTGTGTTCTATTGAACAGCATATTAAAGAGTTCTCTGATTCAGAGGTTAGAGAATATATTTCAGTTTCATGCGGATGAATTCTAAATGTCTAAATTACTGATTCCCATACAAAGTGCCCACCCACAAGTAGAGAACTTGCAGGTCTTGTTTGACATTGTCATGGCAGGAGCTCGGCTGGTTCTGATTTTTTAAATGGACACTCAATGAGGTCTTCCTTTCTTCTACCTCTTGATCATCACTTTAGATGACAGTGTATCAGAAAGAAAGCTAATTCTGGTACTGGCTTTGTATTTCCGGCAGAAGGGGAACATAGATACATATATGGGCCTGGGCATTGGTGGACCATAGCTTATTTGTTAAACTATACATGCACATTAGGTGGAACAGCAAACAACTGCCTTTTTAACCCTTTATCTTATCCACATGAATTGAAGGGGTGAGGAAGGAGGAGGGATCCAGTTGTAGTTCCATTTTTGTATTAGGAGATTTAAAAAAAAAAAAAAAACGTTAATTTTATTCACTTGGGGCTAGTTTTAGAGCCAGTTTGGTAATTGTTTAGAAATGATTTCCTCTGTTATTCAGACTCCATTTTAATTTGGATAATTTCTAGTTATTTCCCAAGGAATTTTAGGTATGTGCAGAGTTGTGTGGCTGATACGCAGTGGTATACAAACAGATCAAAACACAGAGTCAAAACTGAAAATTGCAGGGGCGGAACCTGACCTTTGAGCTGGTCAGATGAGTGCAGCGTGAGCTCCCGTTTATATCCCTAAAACCGGGGGGGGGGAGGAGGGGGGTGATACCACCAGCCTTCAAGCCAAGAACTCACCCTGGGGCCCTACCTTCGTCGGGGGTGCACAGATGGAAAACAGAGAATGGAACAGCCCCTGCCGGGCGGGGATCCTGGGCAGCCTTCACCTCGGCTTTTTACACACCAATTTAAGAGAGGAAAGGGCTTGGTGCCGCGGAGGAGGCATAAGAGACCGCTACAGCGGTTAGTACCCCATCGCTCAGGCACTCAACTTTGCAGCAACTTGCACCAATCTCAGCCATGTGACCACACACAACCCTGCTACAACCTGCAGTTCTCGTTGGCCTATCACTCATGTTACCAGCTGCGTGGGGTTCCCTGCTAGTGGAAACAACGCCTGGCTGAGAGCTGAGATGCCATCCTGTGGAAGTACTACCTACGTTCCCTGCATGCTTGGGCACAGAGGAGGGGCTCCATTGTGGAGACTGGCACTGTCGGAGGTTGGGACTCTCACTCGTTGGGAATCGGCTGAATGATCCACATAGCCTGCCTGCTGCTCTGCTGTATCTATCATGACCGTACCTAGCAGATGTTACGTTAATATTTTATGTTATGTTCTGTTATTTTAGCTGCTATTGTCTGTTAATGCACCCTAATTCACTATCATCTGTAGTTTAATCTTAAGAGCCAGTGGTTCTCCTATAACCGGCATCTCTCCACAGTACTATGCCATTGCATGTTTATTTCCCTCTCTGATTCTTCAACATAGCACTGTGTTCCTGATATTTTCTCCTATTTACTAGAAAAAGTCCTGTACAATCGACATATCCTAAAATGTTGGTTCCTACTCATGTCTTCTCATACTTTTAATCAATGTCTCAGTATATTTGTTTGTTAAGCAATGCACTACAAAAATAAAGAATTTAAAAAAAAACCTGAAAGTTGCAGTGCCAAGAAACACTAAATGTTTGTACATTATTCTTTGTTTCATTGAAGGTTTACCCAGAGTCATTGTAGGATGCCTCTATTACTAGCAGGTTCCACCTGTTACTTGACAGACGGATCCTATTTAAAAGCCAGGGATGGACTTTATGATCATAGATAAATATATGTTCAGTAATTGGCTGGCAACCTTCCCCATATAATGCAACAAGAAATGCTATTCAACTACCAGAGTTAATCTTATCTCTGACCATCTAGCCCCAGGTCTTACAATAGCTTACATCTAACCTAACAGTGATGTAGAGGACCATGATGTGGCTGAAGGACTGGGTTGACAGGTATTAAAGCAATGAGATAATTATATAGAACTAATTTAGTACCTTGAACAGAGCAAGATTAACACAGGGGTGGGGGAAGCTCCAGCTCCAGGCCCATCATACTGGCTAAGCCAGGGGTAGGCAACCTTCGCACTCCAGATGTTTGGACTACACCTCTCATGATGCTCTGTCAGTATTATGGCTGTTAGAGCATTATGGGAGATGTAGTCCTCAACATCTGGAGTGCCGAAGGTTGCCTACCCCTGGGCTAACCTATCAATTTTGCAGCTGGCTCCTCCCTTTCCTCCTGATTGAGCTCGGGGTGAGTTGTAGACTATGGTTAGCCTTCTGTTGTCACCAGGGAAAGTATTTGCAGTCTGCAGCCAATCAGAGTGCATGTAATCACACATAGTTACATACACACACATATAATCAAACTGAAACACACAGATACAGAGGCACTCATACACATTGACACAGAATACACACACTGACACACATATACATACTGACACACACTGAAACACAGACATACATACTGGCACACAAACGCACACATGCTGACATACATACAGCCATACACATATACATACATACAGACACACACACGGACATACAGACATGCATTTACACACACATGCTGACATACATACAGGCACACACATACATACTGACATACACACATGCAGCTCATTTTTCAGCCACCCTCCTGTTTCTTACCTTTTGGGTGCAGGAGGGTGGCTAGCGCTGTTGGGAGTCTGCCTGGTTTTCCCCTCCTCTCTTTGGTCGGTCCGTCACTTCTTCCCAGCACTTATTGCGGCTGAGATTTTTAAAAGGGCCTGGTCACATTATTAAAGCGCTGCAGTGCTGACCAGGCCCCTAAAGACATATCTGAATCGGGTTAAGTGCATGTGCCATACAATGGACCCCATTAGTGTTTGGACCCTGGTGCAGCTGCACCGTTGGCAGTTCCATCGCTACAGATGGGGAATGTTGGGTGTCACCCCCTGATGGTGACCCTGACCCCATAGTAGGTCAGGAAGTGACTATTACACATTTACACAGCCCCCAGTAATGTGCAGTGTGTGCTGGAATAGTACCGCACCAAGAATAATGTGCAGTGTGTGCTGGGATATTAGAGAGTCCCCAGCAATGTGCAGTGTGTGCTGGGATATTACAGAGCCACCAGTAATGTGCAGTGTGTACTGGGATATTACAGAGCCCCCAGTAATGTGCAGTGTGTACTGGGATATTACAGCTCCCCCAATAATGTGCAGTACGTACTGGGATATTACAGAGCACCCAGTAATGTGCAGTGTGTACTGAGATATTACAGAGGCGCCAGTAATGTGTAGTGTGTGCTGGGATATTACAGAGCCTCCAGTAATGCCACCAGTAATGTGCAGTGTATACTGGGATATTATAGAGCCCCCAGTAATGTGCAGTGTGTACTGGGATATTCCAGAGCCGCAAGTAATGTGCAGTGTGTACTGGGATATTACAGAGTCCCCAGTAATGTGCAGTGTGTACTGGGATATTACAGAGGCCCCAGCAATGTGCAGTGAGTGCTGGGATATTACAGAGCCACCAGTAATGTGCAGTGTGTACTGGGATATTACAGAGCCACCAGCAGTGGCGTACATACCAGCCCCGCGACCCGGTATGTAGCCACAGGGCCAGCCTCTTCCTCTGGGTGGCCCAGGAGCCGACCACCCCAGGGCCCCCCGAGGCTGGCCCTGCTGACACCAGGCGGGTGGCCGGTCGGGCAGGCAGGCGGGCGTGCGAGGGAGCACTCAGTGCTTCCTCTTCAGCTCCCTCGCGCACCGCACTGATGCCGGAGCCGGAAGATGGCGTCATCTTCCGGCGCCGGCATCCCTACGCGGCGCGCGAGGGAGCTGAAGAGGAAGCAGTGAGTGCTCCCTCGCGCGCCCGCCTTCCTGCCCGCCCGACCGGCCACCCGCCCAGGAGCCCAGCAGCACCACTGGACCCCAGGGAATCCCCCCAGCACTCCAAAAGGTAAGGAGGCTGGGGGGATTAATTTAAAAAAACAGTTTTGAGTGTGTGTTAGTGTTAGTGTGTGTGTCTGCTAGTTAGTGTGTGAGTGTTAGTGTGTGTGTCTGCTAGTTAGTGTGTGTGAGTGTGTGAGTGTTAGTGTGTGTGAGTGTTAGAGTGAGTGTTAGTGTGAGTGTTAGTGAGTGTGTGTCTGCTAGTGAGTGTTAGAGTGTGTGTTAGTGTGTGTGTCTGCTAGTGAGTGTTAGTGTGAGTGTTAGTGTGTGTGTCTGCTAGTGAGTGTTGGTGTGTGTGAGTGTTAGAGTGAGTGTTAGTGTGTGTGTCTGCTAGTGAGTGTCAGTGAGTGTGTGTGTGTTAGTGAGTCTGTTTGATGTCTGTTAGTGAGTGTGTGTTTGTCAATGAGAGTGTATGTTTTGTAAGTCAGTGTGTATGTATGTCTGTCGCTGACTGTGTCTCTGTCAGTAAATGTGTGTGTCTGTTAGCTAGTGTGTATGCGTCTGTAAGTGTGTGTGTGTGTCTTCAGCACTTACCTTTCTCCAGCGCCGGACTCCCTTGGCGCTGGGGATCCCTCAGCCTCTCAGCTCCGAATGCGACCGTGCACGCAATGCTTTCCTATGGACGTTCAGTGTGCTCCTCTAGGGCTGTCACCCTTGATCTGGGTGTCTGTAGTGGTCCTTTAAAGGACCACTATAGTGCCAGGAAAACACTAGTTTTCCTGGCACTATAGTGCCCCGAGGGTGCCCCCACCCTCAGGGACCCCCTCCCGCCCAGCTCTGGAAAGGGGAAAAGGGGTAAAACTTACCTTTTTCCAGCGCTG
This sequence comes from Pelobates cultripes, assembly GCA_933207985.1. Lineage (NCBI taxonomy): Eukaryota > Metazoa > Chordata > Amphibia > Anura > Pelobatidae > Pelobates > Pelobates cultripes. The sequence goes on from OW240915.1 coordinate 76,980,585, forward strand.
GGCGGAGAGCTCTCCTCCTCCGATCCTCCTCTTCTTCTCCCCGTCGGCTGTATGCGCACGCACGGCAAGAGCTGCGCGCGCATTCAGCCGGTCACATAGGAAAGCATTCATAATGCTTTCCTATGGACGCTGGCGTGCTCTCACTGTGAAAATCACGGTGAGAAGCACGCAAGCGCCTCTAGTGGCTGTCAATGAGACAGCCACTAGAGGATTAGGGGGAAGGCTTAACCCATTCATAAACATAGCAGTTTCCCTGAAACTGCTATGTTTATGAAAAAATGGGTTAACCCTAGCTGGACCTGGCACCCAGACCACTTCATTAAGCTGAAGTGGTCTGGGTGCCTAGAGTGGTCCTTTAAGTGTGTGTGCATCTGCATGCACTGGCGTACATACCGCGGTCGCAGGGGTCGCAGCCCTGTAATCCCTGCGACCAGGTGCCCACCGCCATGTGTTGCGGCCCGGCCCGCGCACGCGGGGGGGGGGGGCCCACGGATCAATTTTTGCACCGGGGCCCCATGGGTCATGTGTACGCCACTGGCCACCAGTAATGTGCAGTGTGTACTGGGATATTACAGAGCCCCCAATAATGTGCAGTGTGTACTGGGATATTACAGAGCCCCCAATAATGTGCAGTACGTACTGGGATATTACAGAGCCCCCAGTAATGTGCAGTGTGCACTGGGATATTACAGTTCCCCCAATAATGTGCAGTACGTACTGGGATATTACAGAGCCCCAAGTAATGTGCAGTGTGTACTGGGATATTACAGAGCCGCCAGTAATGTGTAGTGTGTGCTGGGATATTACAGAGCCTCCAGTAATGCCACCAGTAATGTGCAATGCGTACTGGGATATTACAGAGCACCCAGTAATGTGCAGTGTGTACTGGGATATTACATAGCCCCCAGTAATGTGCAGTGTGTACTGGGATATTACAGAGGCACCAGTAATGTGCAGTGTGTGCTGGGATATTACAGAGCCCCCAGTAATGCGCAGTGTGTGCTGGGATATTACAGAGCTCCCAGTAATGTGCAGTGTGTACTGGGATATTACATAGCCCCCAGTAATGTGCAGTGTGTACTGGGATATTACAGAGCCGCAAGTAATGTGCAGTATGTACTGGGATATTACAGAGTCCCCAGTAATGTGCAGTGTGTACTGGGATATTACATAGCCCCCAGTAATGTGCAGTGTGTACTGGGATATTACAGAGGCACCAGTAATGTGCCGTGTGTGCTGGGATATTACAGAGCCCCCAGTAATGTGCAGTGTGTACTGGGATATTACAGAGCCGCAAGTAATGTGCAGTATGTACTGGGATATTACAGAGTCCCCAGTAATGTGAAGTGTGTAATGGGATAGTATAGAGGCGCCAGTAATGTGTAGTGCGTATTGGGATATTACAGAGTCCCCAGTAATGTTACCATGGCAATGCTCTGGATGTCGCAAGAGTGAACTCTAGCCCTAGGAGTTGTGGGTTCGAGTTCCCTCTCCAATAGGACCACCAGGGTTTGGCTTGTAATGTCCTCCCTCCCTAAGCAAAAGTACAAAGAGAGGGGGGATATAATGTATATTTATTTAATTTAAAAAAAAAAAATACATATATATATATTCATAAATGTATTTATTTTAAATGACTATATATTTGCCTCCATCTGCCCCCCCCCCCATCCCACACACACACACACACACACTACAGTCCTGTACCAGTCAAGCTCATTAGACGAGGCAAAGATGGAGCCAGCACTGAGGCATCTCGGCGCTGAAAAGAGGTAAGAATTTACTTCTTTTTTTTTTTAACACTTTCAACACTTTCAACACCCGAGGAGGATGCCTTAGGGCAGAGGGAGACTATATTGTTAGGAATGCCATTTTGTATTACTAACGTTATAGTGTTCCTTTCAGAATCAATGGTAGCCCCCAGTAATGTGCAGTGTGTACTGGGATATTACAGAGGCACCAGTAATGTGCAGTGTGTGCTGGGATATTACAGAGCCCCCAGTAATGTGCAGTGTGTACTGGGATATTAGAGTCCCCATTAATGTGCAGTGTGTACTGGGATATTACAGAGGCCCCAGCAATGTGCAGTGTGTGCTGGGATATTACAGAGCCCCCAATAATGTGCAGTACGTACTGGGATATTACAGAGCCCCCAGTAATGTGCAGTGTGTACTGGGATATTAAAGATGCGCCAGTAATGTGTAGTGTGTGCTGGGATATTACAGAGCCTCCAGTAATGCCACCAGTAATGTGCAGTGTGTACTGGGATATTACATAGCCCCCAGTAATGTGCAGTGTGTACTGGGATATTACAGAGGCACCAGTAATGTGCAGTGTGTGCTGGGATATTACAGAGGCCCCAGCAATGTGCAGTGTGTGCTGGGATATTACAGAGCCCCCAATAATGTGCAGTGTGTACTGGGATATTACAGATGCGCCAGTAATGTGTAGTGTGTGCTGGGATATTACAGAGCCTCCAGTAATGCCACCAGTAATGTGCAGTGTGTACTGGGATATTACATAGCCCCCAGTAATGTGCAGTGTGTACTGGGATATTACAGAGGCACCAGTAATGTGCAGTGTGTGCTGGGATATTACAGCACCCCCAGTAATGTGCAGTGTGTACTGGGATATTACAGAGCCGCAAGTAATGTGCAGTATGTACTGGGATATTACAGAGTCCCCAGTAATGTGAAGTGTGTACTGGGATAGTACAGAGGCGCCAGTAATGTGTAGTGCGTGTTGGGATATTACAGAGTCCCCAGTAATGTTACCATGGCAATGCTCTGGATGTCGCAAGAGTAAACTCTAGCCTTAGGAGCTGTGGGTTCGAGTTCCCTCACCAATAGAACCACCAGGGTTTGGCTTGTAATGTCCTCCCTCCCTAAGCAAAAGTACGAAGAGAGGGGAGATATAATGTATATTTATTTAATTTAAAAATAAATAAATACATATATATATATATATATATATTCATAAATGTATTTATTTTAAATGACTATATATATTTGCCTCCATCTGCCCCCATCCCACCCACACACACACACACACACTACAGTCCTGTACCAGTCAAGCCCATTAGACGAGGTAAAGATGGAGCCAGCACTGAAGCATCTCGGCGCTGAAAAGAGGTAAGAATTTACTTCTTTTTTTATTTAACACTTTCAACACCAGAGGAGGATGCCTTAGGGCAGAGGGAGACTATATTGTTAGGAATGTAATTTTGTATTACTAACATTATAGTGTTCGTTTCAGAATCAATGGTGTAGTTATCTAGATTAGAGGGAAATACAATCAAATGTAACCTTGTGCACAAAAAAGGATAAATAAAAACAGAATGTTCTATATTGTAACAATGTACCCAGCATGTACTTCACAGTGTGCTAGATAAAATCTTCATATAACCAGATGATAATGTTCTCTTATGTTAAAAAGAAGTGTTGCTTGCAGACTGTGCAGACTGTGTACCTCAAAAGAAATCAAAATAATTTTCTAGAGTAGCACTGAAGATGTATTTAAGAAAATACATTAAAAACAAAGTAGACCCTTGGACGCAAATTCACCACAGAGGAGGTATCAGACGCTATAACAGCTATCCAGGAACAGAAGACCCCGGGCCTGGACGGCCTCAATGGGGCACATTACAAGACGTACAAGGACCTGTTAGTACCACGACTAGTTTCCCTGTTCAACGCCGCGATGGAGGGTGCACCTTGTCCAATGAAATGACGCTGGACAAATTGTGCTCCTGCCAAAGGAGGGGGAAGGACCCACTAGAGGCAGGGGCGTTTTAGCCACGAGGCAAACAAAGCATTTGCCTTGGGCGGCATTTTTCAGGGGGCGGCAAAAAACGCCGCCCCCAAATGCCCAGGGCAAATGCCTTGTTTGCCTCGCGGCTACCAGACATGCCGGACATGTCCAGTGGCTGCTGGGCTGGGCTGGGCGGGGGGCTGGCGAGGGAGCTCTTCCTCTGAGCGGTCTGCTAAGCTCCCTTGCGCGCCGCAGAGTGAGGCGGGGAGCCGGAATATGACGTCATCATCACGTGTGTGTGACTGTGTGTGTGTGTGTCTGACTGTGTGTGTGACTGTGTGTGTGTGTCTGAATGTGTGTGTGTTTGTGTCTGACTGTGTGTGTGTGTGTGTGTGTGTCTGTTAGTGACTGTGAGTGTGTGTCTGTTAGTGAGTGTGTGTCTGTTAGTGAGTGTTAGTGTGTCTGTTAGTGAGTGTGTCTGTTAGTGAGTGTTAGTGTGTGTCTGTTAGTGAGTGTTAGTGTGTGTCTGTTAGTGAGCGTATGTCTGTTAGTGTGTGTGTTAGTGTGAGTGTGTGTGTCTGTGAGTTTTAGTGTGTCTGTTAGTGAGTGTTAGTGTGCGTCTGTTAGTGAGTGTGTTAGTGTGTATCTGTTAGTGAGTGTTAGTGTGTGTCTGTTAGAGTGTGTATGTGTTAGTGAGTGTGTCTGTCAATGAGAGTGTATATGTGTTTGTCAGTGAGTGTGTATGTGTGTTTGTCAGTGAGAGTGTGTACATGTTTGTCAGTGAGTGTGTATGTGTCTGTCGGTGAATGCATACCTGTCAGTTAGTGTATATGTGTGTCTGTCGGTGAATGTGAGTGTGTATGTAACTGTGAGTGTAACTGTGAATGAGTGAATGTGTATGTCTGTGAATGTGTATGTTTCAGTGAAAGTGTTTATTGGTTAAACAATGTGTGTGACAATGACTGTGCATCTGTGAGTGTATGTCAGTGCATGCATCAGTGAGGGTGTGTGTCTGTCAGGAAGAGAAATCTGGAACGGGGGGTGGGATGCCTGAGTTTTGTCATGCGTAGGGCAGCACAAAACCGGAATACACCACTGCGGGGGGTAAGGCCGGAACAGAGGAATTTAAGGTCGCATATGCAGATTACAGAATTATTATTATTATAATGATCTGGCAATAAATAAGGGGTAAGGCTCAACAAAATAGGGAGAAGATCATGTCAAAGTAAGGCAAGTTGGGAACAGAAAGAGATCTCAGTCTGGGTGCACCACAGACAGGTAGTGGTACAGTGACGTACTTTACCAGACTGAGCGTAAACAGAATTGTAACACTGTCTGTTGAGTGTAGCTCCACTCCAGAGAGCAACTAGACCATGGAAGGAGGACGTAAAAGTGTTATAAAAAAAATTACTTATAAATGTGTCAATTTCTATTGAAAAACTGAACTTTTTGTAAAATTACAAAAGAGGGCTCAATCTTCACACATAAAGCACAACAACCATCTGAAGAGCTGAAGGGATCTTGAGTGGTCCTTTAAAATTAATTAAATTAATAGATTAGGAGATAGAACTGTTTAAAGTAAACAAATTATGCTATAACATGACAAAATTAAACCATATATTTCATGCAGACTGTGTGAGTCACAGACAGAAAAAGTGTGTCTAGGGCAACATAAACATTAAGAAATGTAATTTAACTCCGAAGTGGAAGAAAACTGAGCAGTGAGATTGCAAAGGCATGATGTATACCAGGGTTGGACAACCTTCGGCACCCTAGATGTTGTGGACTATATCTCCCCTGATGCTTTGCAGGCATTATGGCTGTAAGAGCATTGTGGTAAATAAAGTGCACAAGATCTGGAGTGCCGAAGGTTGCTTACCTCTGATCTATATACTGAAATTATAGTTTGGGGCTGGAGTGCCAGAGGGAAGAAATATGTACTGTTAAAGAGTTGATTCTAGTTGGATTCACTGTCTGGAATATAAAATGTTTATATATTTACTGTGCAGTTGGAGAGTGAAATATTACATCCAAGAGGCTTTGTACCACAGCACACTTTAATATGGTGACTAGAAAGATCAATTATTTCATACAGTACAGGAGGAAATGTATATGTTTTGATCCATTTAGGACCGCTGGCTGTATAATACGTATGTTTCAGTAGGGATTGATGCCAACATCACTGTGTAGTTAAAAACCATATAGATGTAATCAAGAATATGTTCACTTGATCATAGGACCGACAGACCAAACATTTATTTTCTCTTTGACGTGACTTGCACACTGCTCTTTTGAAAAGCGTTCTATTGATATATAAATTAGTGGTGCATTGCATTTCATAAAAAGAGCTTCTGCAGGATTCAAAGACTGAATCAAGATGTTCAAAATTATGTATTTTTTTACGTCACAAATTTATATATTAAAAAGCCACATTGAGATCTGCAAACATAAATAATTCAGAAATGCAGAAAATACAATAAATGTGTTTAGAAATCAGTCTGTGTAAATAAGATACATTGTTCTTGTTCTGAATTATATTTTAGTTGCATGTGTATTCAAGGTTTAGATGACCTACTAATAACAATTCATACAACAATAATGTAATTTAGAACAAAAAGAAGTATCTTAATTACACAGTATAACTTCTAAACACATTTATTGCAGTTTACAGACACATTATTGTGAGTATTATTGATGTAGAGCTCCTCTATACACTCAACATACAAATAATAAGGACCTCCTAAAGAAGAGGGATTTGAATAGAAAAGAGAGACAGAGGGGTTTGGGCCCAAAAAAGGGAATGCTATGGGCAGTTGGGAGGAAGTGGACAAGTGAGTGCCAAGAAAAGAGGATTCACAGTTTGTGATTAGTGAGAAAGAGGAATTGATAGCTCACAATTTCTTCTTAAAGGAAACCAGGCATGTACAGAAACAGGGCAGAATTCAAATCTGCCCTCTTCATTTGTCATGCCCAATATGGGGAGAGGCGCCCCCCTCAGAATAAAATCTGCTAACAATACTTTTTTTCAACATAAACACTGATAAACCAAGATATAACATGGTGTTCAATATATGTATATTATATATATATATATATACAGTCAGGTCCATAAATATTGGGAAATCAACACAATTCTAATCTTTTTGGCTCTATGCACCAACACAATCGGTTTGAAATGAAACAAACAAGATGTGCTTTAACTGCAGACTTTCAGCTTTAATTTGAGGGTATTTACATCCAAATCAGGTGAACGGTGTAGGAATTACAACAGTTTGTATATGTGCCTCCCAGATTAACAGTCATAAATCAAACTTTCACTTTTTAATACTTGGTTGCAAATCCTTTGTAGTCAATTACAGCCTGAAGTCTGGAACGCATAGACATCAGCAGACGTTGGGTTTCATCCCTGGTGATGCTCTGCCAGGCTTCTACTGCAACTGTCTTCAGTTCCTGCTTGTTCCTGGGGCATTTTCCCTTCAGTTTTGTCTTCATCAAGTGAAATGCACGCTCAATCGGATTCAGGTCAGGTGATTGACTTGGCCATTGCATAACATTCCACTTCTTTCCCTTAAAAACTCTTTGGTTGCTTTTGCAGTATGCTTCGGGTCATTGTCCATCTGCACTGTGAAGCGTCGTCCAATGAGTTCTGAAGCATTTGGCTGAATATGAGTAGATAATATTGCCCGAAACACTTCAGAATTCATCCGGCTGCTTTTGTCAGCAGTCACATCATCAATAAAAACAAGAGAACCAGTTCCATTGGCAGCCATACATGCCCATGCCATGACACTATCACCTTCATGCTTCGCTGATGAGGTGGTATGCTTTGGATCATGAGCAGTACCTTTCCCTCTCCATACTCTTCTCTTTCCATCACTCTGGTACAAGTTGATCTTGGTCTCATCTGTCCATAGGATGTTGTTCCAGAACTGTGAAGGCTTTTTCTAGATGTTGTTTGGCAAACTCTAATCTGGCCTTTCTGTTTTTGAGGCTCACCAATAGTTTACATCTTGTGGTGAACCTTCTGTATTCACTCTGGTGAAGTCTTCTCTTGATTGTTGACTTTGACACACATACACCTACCTCCTGGAGAGTGTTCTTGATCTGGGCAACTGTTGTGAAGGGTGTTTTTTTCACCAGGGAAATAATTCTTTGGTCATCCACCACAGTTGTTTTCCATGGTTTTCCGGGTCTTTTGGTGTTGCTGAGCTCACCGGTGCGTTCTTTCTTTTTAAGGATGTTCCAAACAGTTGATTTGGCCACACCTAATGTTTTTGCTATCTCTCTGATGGGTTTGTTTTGTTTTTTCAGCCTAATGATGGCTTGCTTCACTGATAGTGACAGCTCTTTGGATCTCATATGCTCTTTGGAGCACAATTGAAATGAACTCTGGACCTTTTATCTGCTCCTTGTAAATGGGATAATGAGGGAATAACACACACCTGGCCATGGAACAACTGAGCAGCCAATTGTCCCATTACTTTTGGTCCCTTGAAAAGTGGGAGGCACATATACCTACACCGTTCACCTGATTTGGATGTAAATACCCTCAAATTAAAGCTGAAAGTCTGCAGTTAAAGCACACTTGTTCATTTCATTTCAAATCCATTGTGGTGGTGTATAGAGCCAAAAAGATTAGAATTGTGTCGATGTCCCAATATTTATGGACCTGACTGTGTGTGTATATATATATATATATATATATATATATTTGCCATCCTCTTACCACACTTGTGTGTTCCTCCAGCCCCTTACATCTATGTTTTGTAGTTGTTTTGGTTTTTTTTCTTGTGGCAATGAGCTCATCAATAGCTGTGTATCATTAGGTATGCTCAGCACAATAATATAAAGGTGGATCTGCCATTTTCAAATTGCATGGGTAACAAGTGTAGATTCAGGTTAGTACTTATATAATCTAAACACTGTGCTAGCAAAATCACCAGGAAATATATAAAATACATAATTACCTAAAGATTTCTCCCTGGACTCTGCATGCAGCTCTACCCACAAAATGGAACATAGAAACATGCACTCACCCAATGACATACCTATGACATTGTAGCAAAGCTCAGGATTGTCAAAAAGCATAAAATAGCAGAAAATAAATATCTTCACGTATTCATTTTGCAGGTCTTTGGCTACCACAATGTATTCATTTGTATACTCTTTAACCCCTTAAGGACACATGACATGTGTGACATGTCATGATTCCCTTTTATTCCAGAAGTTTGGTCTTTAAAGGGTTAAGGTGATACAAAGTCATGTTAGGTGCATGTTACGATATTGCAAGCACTTTGTGCTATTGAAATTAGTAGGACTGTACTACAAAACAGGCTTGTTATGACAGGATTACGTTAAGCTCCTTACAGTGAAATGAAACTAAATTCCTGCACGAGGTAGGAAGAGAGATTTAAGACGAATTTACTTATTATGAGATCATGTCACACATTAATTGCACACAGGAGGACTCCTTTCAACTATTTATGTGATTTCTGAAAGGCAACTGGTTGCACCAGGGTTTATTTCGGGGTTTTCACAGCGGGGGTGAATACTTATGAAACAAAAACGTGTGTTTTAAATTTGTTTAATCACCAAGTAATGGTACACAAACAACATGAACCAATCGCTCTCTGAGAGACAGCTGCAGATCTGCTGATCATTACACACAGCCCAGTTCACTAAAGTATGAATTAGAGTGTGTGTAAACTCATATCAGCTGCAGTAAAGCTGGTTTCAGTTTCAGCCATCTAATGCAGGGCCGGACTGACCATTGCGCAAACTAGGCCAATGCCAAGTGGAAAACAATGGCCACAGGCCAAGGCCGACAGGGGAGATCAAAGAGTCCACTTCCACTGCTCCCGCGAGTTTTGCTGTGGATTATTATAGAGTCTCTAAAAATATTCCTACAACAAATAGTAGGAATAAATCAAGAGGAAAAAGAGAGATGGGAACAAGTAAAAAGTCTGGTTTGGACTTGTCACAAGACAGTACCATGTCTTTTTTAGGGATAGTCCCACCCCCCCATCTCAGGTGGCTAAAAGAAAGAAAATTGGGTGTGGCAGAATAAGAACCAATAGAAATAGCAACGACAAGGAATTGGAGGAACGCCAGAAATGGACAGAAATACACAAAGTACCAGTAGTGAAGGGCTCTCATTTTGCCCTATGTTTATGGTTTATATCATCAACTTGGTGTTGCTGGTTCCTAACACTATTTTCTCATTTGGTGCTTATGGGAGTAATAGAAGTGTATACCTTTAAGAGATTCATTTTTATTGTACTCAATCTTTAATTTATTAATTCAATCATGCATTCTCCTTAGTATTATTTTCAAGTATAATTGTTTTGCATGTATTTGCACTTTATTAATTATGTATATCACATCCTATTATTACTTTAGTAGATAATCCTCCTCTGGTGTATCTTGTGCACCTTATTTATCTTATTGTTTTGCTTAGGAATTATACATGCACTGGATTCACTTTTCTTTCTGGTATTGCTTTATGTGTTTATTATATTTGTACTTTGCACTTTTAGTTTTAGACCTTGTTTAGTTTTAGAAACTGAAACGGGGGTGTTAGTTAATGAAGACCAGGAAAAGGCAGGGATTTTAAATAACTATTTCTCCTGCGTATATATTAAGGAAGAAAACATGGCAATAGATGTGCAAATGATTGCTACTAAAAACTTGCAGAATAATTGTAATTGGTTAACTCAAGACAAGGTGCTGCAGCAACTAAAGAAAGTTAATATAAACAAAGCTCCAGGGCCTGACGGTATCCATCCACGTGTACTTAATGAACTAAGTGTAGAAATAAGTGAACCTCTGTTTTTAATCTTTCAAGATTCTTTTCTTTCAGGAAGTGTTCCGGAGGATTGGAGGAAGGCAGATGTGGTTCCTATATTCAAAAAGGGTTCAAAATCCTTGCCTGGAACTTATAGACATGTGAGCTTAACTTCTGTGGCTGGTAAAATATTTGAAAGGTTATTAAAGGATAATATTCAAGAATTCCTTGAGGAGAACATGGTTATCAGCAAAAATCAGCACGGTTTTATGAAGCACAGGTCATGTCAAACTAACTTGATTGCGTTCTACGAAGAAGTAAGTCGAAGTATAGATCAGGGTGTTGCAGTGGATGTGATCTATTTGGATTTAGCCAAGGCATTTTATACAGTTCCACACAATAGATCAGTGTTCAAACTCAAGGAAATCAGTCTAGATGAAAATGCTTGTTCTTGGGTAGAACACTGGCTTAAAAACAGAGTACAAAGAGTTGTCATTAATGGTAAATTTTCAAGCTGGACAGAGGTGGCAAGTGGTGTCCCTCAGGGGTCTGTTCTGGGACCCCTTCTATTTAACATGTTTATAAATGATCTTGAAGACCGCATTGGAAGTCATGTTTCAGTGTTTGCAGATGACACACAACTCTGTAAAATAATACAATATGAGCAAGATATTACTTTGTTGCAGAGGGATTTAGATAGACTGGGGACTGGGCACTCAAATGGCAGATTAAATTTAATGTTGAAAAATGCAAAGTTATGCACTTTGGTGTAAAGAATACACAAGCAACGTATACCCTTAATGGAAGCGAATTAGGGATAACAACACACGAAAAGGACTTGGGAATTGTTATAGACAACAAACTATGCAACAATGTGCAATGTCAATCAGCAGTGGCCAAGGCCAGTAAGGTATTGCCATGCATGAAAAAGGACATGCATTCTTGGGCGAGAATATAATTTTGCCTCTTTATAAATCACTGGTAAGACCACATATTGAATATGCTGTGCAATTTTGGGCACCTGTTCTAAAGAAGGATATTATGGCACTAGAAGAAGTGCAGAGGCGGGCTACAAAATTAATAAAAGGAATGGAACATATCAGCTATGAAGAAAGGTTAACACATTTAAACCTATTTAGTTTAGAAAAACGTCACCTGAGAGGGGATATGATAACATTATACAAATATATTCAGGGCCAATACAAACCATTGTGTGGAAATCTATTCACAAACCGGACTTTACATAGGACACAAGGCCATGCGTTTAGACTGGAAGAAAGAAGATTTCGTCTAAGGCAAAGGAAAGGTTTTTTTTTACTGTAACAACAATCAGGATGTGGAATTCTTTGCCTGAAGTAGTGGTTTTATCAGAGTCCATACAGATGTTCAAACGGCTACTAGATGCATACTTGCAAGAACAGAATATTCAAGGATATAATCTTTCAATGTAGGGTAATAACTGCTTGATTCTAGGATAAATCTGACTGCCATTCTGGGGTCAAGAAGGAAATTTTTTTCCTAGCTTGTTGCAAAATTGTGCTTCAAACTGTTTTTTTTTTTTTGCCTTCTTTTGGATCAACAGCAAAAAACAAATGTGAGGAAGACTGAACTTGATGGTCTCTTTTCAGATATGTAACTATGTAACTATGTAACCTTATTATTCCATATGCACTTTATTTATGTACTTTAGCAACATTATTACTTTCTACATGGAATTCTCCTTCCTGTATTAATTTGAATGGGTTCCTTCATTTTATCTCTTGTTTGTCATTAAAATTTGGTATAAATGCCTTTTGGATAAAACAATGTTTAGGGGATATTTCCCTAGTTTTACAGGTTATCTTTTTCATTCAGTCTATCCGCGTTGCTATGACAATGCATCATGCGTTATGTGACTTTCCAACTCCATGGCAACCTGATTTAGTTTACATAATTATATTCCTCTTATTCCTATTTTAATAATAAAAATGCTGATGCACATCAGTCTCTGGGCTGTGAGTCGGAGGATTTCTTGTTTTTGGTGTCTGATCCCTTTCTTACGAATAATTATGCTGATTCATGTCACTTGCGGTTTTGGTAGATACCTCACACCATTGACATTTTTAACTTCTTCTGTAACTTGTTACCTGGAGTCAGCTGAGCATCGCTCCCTGTCTTTACTACTTTAGACATATGCCCGGGAGCTCTCTGATTGAGCTTAGCTTGGCAGTGCAAGGCATGGCTCATTGGTAGATAGCAGTCAGCTGATGTTTTGCAGGCTATGCTATGAGACCAACGGAAACTTCTAAACAGGAGTTTCTGTCTCTCTATTGGATACAGTGGAGATGCACCCCAGGTTAGCAGTCAAACTGTTCTAAATTGGTTTGGCTACTTACAATGGATGGGAACCCAGGCAGTTCTGGCATCATAACCACTGCAGTGCACTGTACGGGTTATGATATTTGGAGTGTTCCTTTAATATCCAGTGGCAGATAATCTTTAGAAAGATGAAGGGTTTTCTGGTCTAACAGATTCCATAAATTACAATTTAATCTCTGGAAATAGTAAATCCAATTAAAAAAAAACAAAAAAAAACCTAGCTGATATGCAGGGCCGCCATCAGGGGATGACAACCATGACGGTTGTCACGGGCCCAGCGGCCCTGGGGGGCCCAGCCGCCCTGGCCCCACGTGTAGCGGCGGAACTGCCGCCGGTGCAGTTGCACCGGGGCCCGCACTCTGATGGGGCCTATCGGGTGGCCCATGCACTTAGGGCCACCCGATGGGCCCTATATCTTCAGGGGCACGGTCAGCGCTGTGGCCGTGTAATAGCCCGATCAGGCCCCTTTTAAAAAACAAAAAATGCAGCCGCAGCTCACTCCGCGGGGAGGAGAGCCAGCCAGGCAGTGAAGAGGGAGAGCCGCGCCAAATCCCATCAACCCCAGCCACCCTCCTGCAAAGAAAAGGTAAGAAACAGGAAGGTGGCTGAAAAATTAGCTGTGTGTGTGTGTGTTTGTATGCATGCATGTATGTCTGTCAGTATGTATGAATGTATGCATGTCTGTCAGTATGTATGTATGTATGTGTGTATGGATGTCAGTGTATGTATACATGTATGTCTGTCTGTCTGTATGAATGTATACATGTATGTATGCCAGTATCAATGTATGTCAGTAAGAATGTATGTATGTCTGTATGTCATTATGAATGTATGTCTATGTATGTGTCAGGGTACCTTTGGTGTCTACCTCGGAGGAGGTTAGACACCTAGACGTCCATCCTCCCAGGGGGGCTGACTCACCCGATCCTTGCACTCCTCCCGGTCGTTTACACGCCGGCCGCGATAGCTCCGCCTCCTTTTATGACGCGGCGCTCAGTAGCCGACGTCATGACGGCAATCACGTTCCGACCCGTCAATCACGGCAACCAAGTGCCGAACAACGAATCAGGACTCGTTGGGGGCGGAGCCAACAGTTAAAGAGCCAAGGTATAAAAAAGGGTTCTGTGGAATGATTCATTGCCCTGTCGTGGTTCTAGCTAGTCTGGTCACTCAGTGCAATTACCTCTATTGTCTTTTGGTTCCTGACTCGGCTTGTATTTTGACCCTGCTTTCCTCTCTTGTCCTTTTGACTCGGCTTGTCTCTCGCTTACCTGATCTCTCGTTCCCTCGACCTCGGCTTGTCTCTGACTATTCTTTTGCTTTCTCCTTACGTTAGTCCGGCCATTCTAAGGTCCGGTATACGTACCTACCCCCTGTTTGTATTCTGCGTGTTGGATCCCTGTCACGATCCTGACAGTATGTATGTGTGTATGGATGTCAGTGTCTGTATGAATGTATGTCTGTCTGTCTGTATGAATGTATGTATGTCTGTCACTATGTATGTATGTATGCCAGTACCAATGTATGTCTGTATGTCATTATGAATGTATGTCTGTGTGTCTGTTTGTATGTATATATGTATGTCTGTATGTCAATATGTATGTATGTGTGTATGTCAGTGTATGTATGTTAGTATGTATGATGTCAGTATGAATGTATGTCTGTATGTATGTCTGCATGTCATTATAAATGTATATCTGTTTGTATGTCTGTATGCATGTATGTCTGTCTGTCTGTATGAATGTATGTATGTCTGTCACTATGTATGTATGTATGCCAGTATCAGTGTATGTCTGTATGTCATTAGGAATGTATGTCTGTGTGTCTGTTTGTTTGTATGTATACATGTATGTCTGTATGTCAATATGTATGTATGTATGTCAGTGTATGTATGTCAGTATGTATGATGTCAGTATGAATGTATGTCTGTATGTATGTCTGCATGTCATTATGAATGTATGTCTGTTTGTATGTGTGTATGGATGTCAGTGTCTGTATGTATGTATGTATGCATGTGTGTATGGATGTCAGTGTATGTCTGTCAGTATGTATGTCTGTATGTCATTATGAATGTCTGTCAGTATGAATGTCTGTCAGTATGTATGTCTGTCAGTATGTGTGTCTGTATGTCATAATGAATGTATGTCTATGTATGTATGTTTGTATGTGTGTATGGATGTCACTGTCTGTATGCATGT
Source organism: Pelobates cultripes (assembly GCA_933207985.1). Lineage (NCBI taxonomy): Eukaryota > Metazoa > Chordata > Amphibia > Anura > Pelobatidae > Pelobates > Pelobates cultripes. The sequence goes on from OW240915.1 coordinate 76,995,675, forward strand.
ATGTCTGTCTGTCTGTATGAATGTATGTATGTGTGTCTGTATGTATCTATATATGTATTTATGCCAGTATGAATGAATGTATGTATGTATGTATGTCATTATGAATGTATGTATGTCGGTGTCTGTATGTATGTCAGTATGTATGAATGTGTGTCTGTATGTCCTTATGCATGTGTGTCTGTATGTATGTTAGTATGTGTTTGTCTGTCACTATGTATGCCTGTGTTTCTGTATATGTGTGTGTGTGTCAGTATGTATGCCTATACAGGGAGTGCAGAATTATTAGGCAAATGAGTATTTTGACCACATCATCCTCTTTATGCATGTTGTCTTACTCCAAGCTGTATAGGCTCGAAAGCCTACTACCAATTAAGCATATTAGGTGATGTGCATCTCTGTAATGAGAAGGGGTGTGGTCTAATGACATCAACACCCTATATCAGGTGTGCATAATTATTAGGCAACTTCCTTTCCTTTGGCAAAATGGGTCAAAAGAAGGACTTGACAGGCTCAGAAAAGTCAAAAATAGTGAGATATCTTGCAGAGGGATGCAGCACTCTTAAAATTGCAAAGCTTCTGAAGCGTGATCATCGAACAATCAAGCGTTTCATTCAAAATAGTCAACAGGGTCGCAAGAAGCGTGTGGAAAAACCAAGGCGCAAAATAACTGCCCATGAACTGAGAAAAGTCAAGCGTGCAGCTGCCACGATGCCACTTGCCACCAGTTTGGCCATATTTCAGAGCTGCAACATCACTGGAGTGCCCAAAAGCACAAGGTGTGCAATACTCAGAGACATGGCCAAGGTAAGAAAGGCTGAAAGACGACCACCACTGAACAAGACACACAAGCTGAAACGTCAAGACTGGGCCAAGAAATATCTCAAGACTGATTTTTCTAAGGTTTTATGGACTGATGAAATGAGAGTGAGTCTTGATGGGCCAGATGGATGGGCCAGTGGCTGGATTGGTAAAGGGCAGAGAGCTCCAGTCCGACTCAGACGCCAGCAAGGTGGAGGTGGAGTACTGGTTTGGGCTGGTATCATCAAAGATGAGCTTGTGGGGCCTTTTCGGGTTGAGGATGGAGTCAAGCTCAACTCCCAGTCCTACTGCCAGTTCCTGGAAGACACCTTCTTCAAGCAGTGGTACAGGAAGAAGTCTGCATCCTTCAAGAAAAAACATGATTTTCATGCAGGACAATGCTCCATCACACGCGTCCAAGTACTCCACAGCGTGGCTGGCAAGAAAGGGTATAAAAGAAGAAAATCTAATGACATGGCCTCCTTGTTCACCTGATCTGAACCCCATTGAGAACCTGTGGTCCATCATCAAATGTGAGATTTACAAGGAGGGAAAACAGTACACCTCTCTGAACAGTGTCTGGGAGGCTGTGGTTGCTGCTGCACGCAATGTTGATGGTGAACAGATCAAAACACTGACAGAATCCATGGATGGCAGGCTTTTGAGTGTCCTTGCAAAGAAAGGTGGCTATATTGGTCACTGATTTGTTTTTGTTTTGTTTTTGAATGTCAGAAATGTATATTTGTGAATGTTGAGATGTTATATTGGTTTCACTGGTAATAATAAATAATTGAAATGGGTATATATTTGTTTTTTGTTAAGTTGCCTAATAATTATGCACAGTAATAGTCACCTGCACACACAGATATCCCCCCTAACATAGCTATAACTAAAAACAAACTAAAAACTACTTCCAAAAATATTCAGCTTTGATATTAATGAGTTTTTTGGGTTCATTGAGAACATGGTTGTTGTTCAATAATAAAATTAATCCTCAAAAATACAACTTGCCTAATAATTCTGCACTCCCTGTATGCGTGTATGTCTATTTCAGTATGTGTGTCTGTTAATATGTATCTGTGTGTGTGTGTGTATCTGTGTCCTTTTGTATCAGTGTGTGTTTGTGTCTGTGTGTGTATTCCGTGGGTGGAATTTGGAGGCGGACCCTGTGAGCAGGCTTGGAGGCGGGCCCCCGGGGCCCAGACCCTGAGCTGAGTTAGGGGCCCCGAAATTTCTGGTGGCGGCCCTGCTGATATGTCATTATAAGAGTGAAATGTGTTTTGGCCATTAGGACTTTTAATTTTATAAGTAAAATTTACTATTTGTTTAGATTGCTATTTATTTTAAATATTTCTTGAATAATAAATACACTAGCACTTTAAAAAGTCAATTGAAGCCTCAGGAATCTTCATTGGAGGAAGTGGCATTCCCTCAATATTGGCACAAAGCCTGTCACCCTCAGAGCCAGAACCTTAAGGGTCTGAAAAAGGTGAGCTCAATACCTAATTTTATCAATTTATGGCATTTTAAACAACTATACTACACATTGCATGCTTCTATTATTTTTATCTTTCCGGAGGAAACCCCAAAAGAAAATAGTGGTGGGATGCTGCCCTAAAAAGCATACAAGCCCTGTTTACTAAGCCAATTTTATAGGCTCTTTTAAATGTGAGTGATCCATTCTGCTACTTAATTGAATTATCACAGTGTTTTACAATCTGTACTATATTGTACTTTCTATATTTTTTTGTATATATCCACTTGACGTGCACGGTTCGAACAAGATCTTGAGGGACAACCCCCAAACCCACATAGCACTCCACTATATATATATCGTATACCAATTTTTGTCTTACAGCTGATATGTCCTTTACCTTCCAAATTGTTATTCATTTTCATTCTAATTATGTTTTATTCTCCATGTCTGCTTCTATATCCTTCAGCAGTAGTGGATTCCCGGAATATGGTTATAGTATGATAAGAATAACATTTATCTCTTGCATAAAGTTATTGAGGATATCTTGAAATGAATTATAAATGCTTTCAGTCAAAGGTGAAGTTAGGTGACCAAGCAATAGACGCTGGATATGTTTTAATAGGTATTGATAGCATGCTCCACAAAGGTTTCTTTAGATACTGATACATGAATGTATAATTAATGCTTTAGGACCATGAAGATATAATATAGCATTTATCATCATATCTGTATAGTCAGTGGTGTATTTTGGAACTGTGCTGCCCTAATCTAAATTTGCCCCAGCAATTTGTGTTAGGGCCACTTTTTTGACTGACAGACACACACCCTCATTGATACATGCACTGACATACACTCACTGACAGATAAACAGTCATTGGCACACACACTGTTTAACCAACACACACTTTACCTGACAGACACACACTGACACACCTACTCACTGACAGATGCAAACTCTCAGATAGACATATACTGACACACACACTCACACCCTCATTGATTTGAAACACTCTGACACACACACATTCACTCACTCACTCACTCACACACACAGACAGCTACATGCACTCAGTCACAGACATACACACACACTTACTCACAATGACAGACACACACTCACTGACAGACACAAACACACACTCACCGAGACACACATACACACACACATTCACTGACAGACACATACACACATTCACTGACAAACACAAACACACTCACTGACAGACACACACACACCAATTATTAATATGTTTTCATTTAAATCCACCTAGCCTCCCTACTTTTGGGAGAGCTGGGGTGGATGCTGAACATGACAGCTGATGGGCTGGCTGGGCGGGCTCCATGCTGACTCTGCGGGGGCTTCTGGTTCTAATGGGGCTGCTGGCTCTGTTGGCTGGACTAACTCTGCTGGGGCTGCTGGCGCTTCTGGCTCTGATGGGGCTGCTGGCTCTGCTGGGGCTTCTGGCTCTGATGGGGCTGCCGGCTCTGCTGGGGCTGCTGGCGGGGCTGGCTCTGCTGGCTGGACTGTGGCTGCTGGCACTCACTGCAGGCGGCAAAGGAACTAAGCTCTTCTTGCTCTACTCCCTCGCGCACCGCTTAGTGATGCCATTGCCGGAGTGACGTCATATTCCCACTCCCGGCATCACAGAAGGGCACAAGAAGGAGTTGAGCAATAAGAGCAGATGACAGCGCTCCCTTGCCACCCGGCTAGAATATTAGTAGTTTAACATCTTGGGGGGGCCTTAAGGTGGCCAGCCGGACAGCTCCTGGGCCTCCCAGAACATGATGCAAACAAGTCATTTGGGCATTTGCCTGTGTGCTAGAGGCGGCATTTTTTGCTACCCCCTGAAAGTGCCGCCCTGAGCAAATGCCTTATTTTTAGAAATTTACCGTGCTTTCCTCTTGTGCTACCTGCTGCCAATCAAAGACTACTTACCTCATCTACTTGCACGCATTCCTTGTCTGCCCTGCAACAAGATTAACCCATTTAAAAAACAATTTCTCACCACACTAGGCCATAACATCTCATATGTAGGCTTATTAATAAACCAACACAAAAGGCTGTAGTATTCTTTATTACTTGATTTACCATAAACAAATATATAAATATTATTATTATTACTGGCATTTATAAAGTGCCACCATATTCTGCAATGTGGCACATATGGAGGATAATGTAATAAATAACCAGTCATAAATTATCAAATAAAACCTTCACTTGCCAAAATATACATTACTTTATCAGCCGTGCAATGGCTAGATCGCCTCAATTGAAATAGAATAAACCATATCCATCCTTCCAACATTATATGACTTTATCCCAAAAGGAGTAAAAAATGGGGAGATAAACATATCACTCACTGAACTCATCTCCCCGTAACACCACAGCCTTTTCTACCATTTCTTGGACACCTAGATTAAAGGGACACTATAGTCCCCAGAACAACTACAGCTTATTGAATTTGTTCTGGTGAGTAGAATCATTACCTTCAGGCTTTTTGCTGTAAACACTGTCTTTTCAGAGAAAATGCAGTGTTTACATTGCTTCACTGGCCACTCCTCAGATAGCTGTTAGAGATCCTTCCTGGGTCATGGCTGCCTAAAATGAATCCAAACATTCAGTGTCTCCTCCCACTGCATGCAGACACTGAACTTTCCTCATAGAGATTCATTGATTCAGTTCATCTCTATGAGGAGATGCTGATTGACCAGGGCTGTGTTTGAATTGTGCTGGATCTGCCTCTTTGTCAGTCTCAGCCAATCCTATGGGGAAGCATCGTGATTGGATCAGGCTACCACTTCTGCTGATGTCAGCAGGCATTGGGCAGGTCAAAAGGAAGCCGGGACAAAGCCTGCAGCTTCAGGTTTGAATACAAGTAAGATTTTACAATATTTAGGGAGGCATGAGGGGACCAGGGTGGCTAGATGGTGATTTTAACCCTATAGGGTCAGGAATACATGTTTGTGTTCCTGACCCTAAAGTGCTCCTTTAAAGATATCCACACCAAGTGGACATAAATGGTCACTACCATAACAGAACAAACCAAACCAGAATTACCGCTCTCCAACTTATTTCTGACCTCACCAGGCAAGTGCATCACAATATTTTCACCTCAGCGAGCTCACTAAGCGCAAAGACGTTATACAACCTATGTCATTACCACCCACATGAAAAATTATGACATCCGGTTTAGGTAATTTAACAAAACATCCACCAATTAACTCCACCAACTTAAATAATCTGAAACCACATTCAACCTTCCAAAATAAAATAACATAATTTGAAAATTAAATTTTAGATTTGGGCCGTTGCTGAAATCTTTGGATCTCTTCTGAGCCTACTTTCTAAATGAGTGGCCCAGAAGCCATACAATTTTAGGTGTATCTGTAAAAAAACACATGGTTAACAATTCAACATTAACTTAAAAATAAATGAGGGCGGAAATATAGCCTGAAGCCTTCCTAAATGTTTATTAGACATGGACGCCATTTTCATTTTGTCCAAATACATTTAGACTACATTTATACATTTGTTTCGTTCAAACAGAATTTCGTAATTATTCGCAAATTATTTTCATTTTAAAATTTCATTCAGACGAATAGAGTTCCGATCCGTGCTGCATCTGCCATTTAGCAGGTAACTCCATAAATTAATACCCTTGTGGGATTGTCATATTTAAGGGTACCAAATTAGGGAGCTGTTTTGTAGATAACTCCTTTTTGGTATCTTTATGGCAATCCCACAAGGACTAGGGAGCTACCTAATAAGAAGCTGAAAGACCAAAATTATGAAAAGCTTTTCCTTTTCTTAATTTTGGTCTTTCAGCCAACTTAAAAAATACATAGTATTAGTGAATAAGGGAGATTAAATCCTGCCCCTACCCACCATGCCACGAGTAACCAGTGGCTGCTTGCTGTCATAAGAAAAGATTAGCGACTGGGCTGCTATTGCTACACAGTCGCTAATCCAATGTCAGAGACACCCACCTACATAATCAGGGCCGTCTTTAATATTGATTGGGTCCTGGGAAAGCATTTGATGGGGCCCCCTGACCCCCACTCCCTGACATGCAATCACAATCTCCACTTCCCAACGCAGTAGCAGAACCATTTTCCCATGCTTGCAGAGTTGTATTTAGCACTGAGTTGTGTTTGTGTGTTTGAATGGAAGCATGTTTTTGTATGGAGTATGTTTGTGTAAATGTAGGGGTGTGTTTGTATTTGGTGTTGGTGTTTGAATGCAAGTATGCATCTATGTGTATTTTTTTTTAATGCTGGGATGTGTTTATATATATTTTTGGTGTTTAACACAAAAATGTGTTTGTATGTATTGTTGAAGGTTGAATGCAGAGGTGTACTTGCGTGTAGTGCTGGCGATTTGAATGATGAGAAGTATGTACATGTACACATACTATGCCACACACACACTGTGATACACATAAACACACTGAAACACATGCAGATACACAGATATAAACACTGACACTCACACTAACACACATGCAGATACAGACTGACACAGATACACATACTAACACATACAGACACACAGATACACAACCTGACACACATACAGAGACATATATACAAACACTGACACATATGGATACTCAGACAAACTGATGCATATACTGACACAAATGCAGATACACAGATAAAAACATTGACAATATACAGATGCACACACAGATATACACATGCAGGTACACACACTGACAACATACAGATACACAAATACATACAATGATAACATACAGATACACACACTGACACACATACAGACACGTAGATACAAAACCTGACACACATGCAAATACACAAAGGCCACATACAGAAACATAGATATACTAAATACAGATACACAGATATACATACTGACAGACATACTGACACACAGACGCGCACACACAAAGACACCCTGACAGACATGCTCACACACACACACATACTAAGACACACACAAATACTGACACACACATGCGACGTTTACATTTTTACACACTGACAAACTGACACGCACAGACAGACATACTGACACGCACACACAGACATACTGACACGCACAGACACGCCCTGAAAGACATACTGACACACACAGACATACTAAGACACATATACTCACACATACATATATACTGACACACAGACAGACACACACAGATACCCTGACAGACATACTCACACACATACTAAGACACACACAGACACCCACACAGAAATGGTGACATACACACACAGAAACCCTGACAGACATACTCACACACATACTAAAACACACACAGACATACTAACTCACACAAATACTGACACACAAACATGCAGAGTTTACATTTATAAAACCACCCTCCAGCCTACCTTATGGGTACCCTGGGGTCCAGTGGCAGGCTGAGGTCATTGGGAGTGTGAGACTCTGGCACTCCAGCTACCTCCTGATGGCCTCCTCCTCCTCCATCCCGCACGGCTTCATTCTATCTGGGAGGAAGTGACTCATGGCATTCACTTCCTCCCAGCCTACTGCAGTAAAACAAGGGGGCCCGGTCGCACTGTTAAAGGGCCACAGCGCTCGACCAGGCCCTCTTAGTGTGTGGGCTCCCGGTGCAGCCGCAGCACCAGCGGGCCCAGGGGGCAAATAACATTTTTTTTTTTTTGCGGACAGCGGGGCCCACAGGGTAGCTGCTTTGGGCCCTCCAGGAGTAAGTGGGCCCGGGGCAGCTGCCCCGTTTGCCCCGCTTTAAAGACGGCCGTGTACATAATATTCTACCAGCAAAACACAACAAACCTAACAAAGATGCAAACTTGCGTACCCATTGCTTAATTGGATAGCAACACATGACCAATTTCCAACCTGAGTCCCAATAAGTTATTATCAGGCAAGTAACATTCAAACCTAAAGGGTGCTATAGGCAGCAGGACCACATCATCTCAGTGAAGTGGTCTGGGTGCAATATCCCTGTCCCCTTAACACCGCAATGTTAATTATTGCAGTTTCTGATAAACTTGATATTACCATATGACAGGGTTAAGACTGCCTCTAGTGTCTGTCAGTCAGACAGCCACTAGAGGTACTTCCTGCATGCTAGGTGACTTCTGGTCGCCTAACTAATGCTGAAAGTCCTCAAGTTCTGCATGAGGACATTCAGTGTCAGTAAAACCCCACAGGAAAGCATGGCAGCAATGCTTTTCTATAGGGAGGGCCTAATGCGCTTGTGGCCCATGCACCTTAGTGCTCCTTCCCTTATAGGTGACATTAGAAGCAGAGCGCCAACCCAACACACTCACCTCTATTGCTTCTAGACGAGTGCACAGGCACACACATCGGACGAGGATTTCAGCAAAATGTCGGACGAGCCACTCATTCCGAAGTACCCTCCTGTTCAATCCAGCGGAGATTACCCTTGCTGGGTGGAGCAGTCTCTCAGGCGCTAGACGCAATTTTTCAAAGCTTCTGGGCAGAATTGGAGAAGCGCACTGTCCCGACGCAGCATCAGCCTCAGATGGAGGTATGGGGGCATCAGAGCGTAGGGCGGAGCAAGCCCCCCTTGTGTGCAGCCTTTCCCCAGAGCCAATCACCTCTGTTGCCAGCCTGCCTAGACCAAAGGCTATCAGGGGTCTATCCCCACAGCACCAACCACTATTAAATACAATCGTCAAAATCCCTCAATTACTGCACCTTGAAGGGTGCAAAAAAACTGAAGTGAGCATAATCTCCTGCATGTACACGGGTAGGTGCAGGAGATTATACTTATTTCTGGTTTTGATGGGGCATTCTATCTCTCCAGATCTTCCAATATCATCTCTTTTGCTACATTGCAGCAATCTTCTCATGCATTGTTTACGGTTGAAGATATTTCAATCAATTACTTAGTTTTATGAAATACCAAACCAAGGATTCTCACATGAGGTTTAACTGATCTATTTATTTGTTATTAGGCAGGGGTCCTCAAACTACGGCCTGCGGGCCTGATCCGGCCCTCTAGGTCCTGAACGCAGCCCAAGCACTCAGGGCCACCTGATGGACCATAGATCTTCAGGCCCGGTCAACGCTGCGGCCATGCAATAGCGCGACCGGGCCCCTTTGCAGCCGCAAGTACTGCTGGAAGAAAGGAAGTGGCGGCCGGTGATCACTTCCTCCCAGCTCCCTCCGCGCGGGAGGGAAGAGAGCCAGGCAGTGGGAGCCACGCCAACTCCCATCAGCCACAGCCACCATCCTGTAAAAAAAGGTAAGCAAAATTAGCTATGTGTGTATGTATGTATGTCAGTATGTATGTATGTCTGTGTGTATGTATGTATGTATGTCAGTATGTATTTATGTGTGTATGTCAGTATGTATGTATGTCAGTATGTGTGTGTGTGTGTCGGTATGTATGTGTGTCTGTATGTGTGTCAGTATGTCTGTATGTATGTGTGTCTGTACGTGTGTATGTATGTAATTGCATGTATGTGTATGTATTTCAGTCTCTGTGTGTGTGTGTGTATGTATGTCTGTGTGTGTGTGTATGTATGTCTGTGTGTATGTCTGTCTGTGTGTGTGTATGTATGTCAGTATGTCTGTCTGTATGCATGTCTCTCTGTGTGTATGTATCTGTATGTATGTGTGTGTATGTATTTCAGTATGTATGTTTGTTTATGTCTGTTTATGTATGTCAGTATGTGTGTGTGTGCAGTGTGCATAGGAATTTGTTCATATTTTTTATAGTCCTGCCAACAGTGTCTGAGGGACCGTGAACTGGCCCCCTGTTTAAGAAGTTTGAGACATCCCTGCTATGAGGGTTAAGCCCTGGGTGGAATTGGTACCACCCCCACTGACCAAGCCCCGTCTGGGATATTCTCGGTATAGGGGTGATTTAGTCTATTAATTTTGTTGTGTTTGAGCTAGGTTCTAGGTTCTATCATTTTAATGGTACAGGATACAAAGACATTTTAGACAACTGGGTGCTTACAACTTTATGGCAGCAGTTTGAGGTATGGCATTTCCTGTTCCATCATGATTGTGCCCAGTGCCGGATTAAGGGCATCATGGGCCTGGAGCTGAAAGCGCTGATTACATGAGTATATTAAAGGAACAATTATCATTCCAATAAAAATTGCTATAATTTTAACTGTCTTATACCCCTCCCAGTCAGAGAGTCGGAGTGAGTACCAGCTAATCGTTTAGCCAATTAGCTAAGCAGTGCAGAGATCCAGTCAGCCAGAGAGCTTCTGGAGCTCTGGCTGAGATAATGGTGGTAGGAGCAGAAGTCAAACCATTCTTAAAGGCTCCTGTTTGAGTTGAAAGGTTGCTGTTTGTGCTATGTACTAAATAGAACAACATTGTTAAATTTTGAGTGGTGTACCATCCTTTTTTATTTGGAATTTATTAATGGTATGGTGATACCAGAGGTCTACTTTCATTCAATGCCTTCCTATGGGGATTCCGGTGACGCTGGAAGTCCTCATGCAGAGCGTGAGTACGTCCAGCGTCATTTAGGCGACCAAAAGTCGCCTTCGTGCCTGGAAGTCCCTCTAGTGACTGTCTGGTAGACAGCCACTAGAGGAGGAGTTAACCCAACAGGTAATTATCGCAGTTTATAAAAACTGAAATAATTACATGCTCAGGGTTAAGGGTGATGGGAGTTTGCTCTCAGACTACTTCAATGAGCTGAAGTGGTCTGGGTGCCTACAGTGTCCCTTTAAATTTAGCCACATTTATTCACACTTCCTCTTATATTCAACAGGGGTGTTTAATATACTACAGCATTTAGTGGACTGAAATTTAAATGGCAAAATTACAGCAACAATTGATTTGGAGATATCAAATTTAATTGTAGCCACAGCTTGGGTCAATTGGGTGGTTAATGTTTAACCCTGTATATCACACCCTCATATATATGTATGTAATTTGCAATATTCAATGAGTTTGAATGGATTTGTATATGTCTGATACATATGCATTTTTAAGGTGTGTGATTCATAAAGTATGTGTACATTGTGTGAGGTAAATCAGTGTATTTAAGGCGTCTATTATAGGCATATGTTGGTGTTCTATATGCATGGGAGTGAGGGACCAGCAGCACAAACAGATCATAGAGGGGATACTGATTCATATGATTCATATGTATGTATAATATACTCATTGAAGAATATCAGTTTCATCTTTCCTTTCACCAGTTTCTATAATCAGTTTCTTTCACATTGGTATTTCCTTTCCAGCAGTCTCTCTCAAAATCTTTTACATACTCCATGCCTCTCAACATTCCAGCACTAAGTGATCAGACAACAGTGGTTGTTACAATACTGTAATGCACATCATCCAATCCTGCCATGGTCCTATTCCCTCTATAATGTGATTGGCCTGGCCTGACACTCTATTCCCATGTTATACCAGTCAGGGCCGTCTTTAATATTGATTGGACCCTGGGCAAAGCATTTGCTTGGGCCCCTGGAACCTGTCCCCCCTCACCAGGCGTGCAATCACGTCCTCCACCCTAACGAAGTGGCAGACATAAAGTAGAGAGGTGCAAGAATTTTTTTGAGCCTCCCTATCGCACGGGTGATTAGAAGGTAGATCCCCATCTGTCGTGCAACTCCAGCAATGCACTGACAGCTGGGGCTCTTCCATTTACCCATGTTTGAAGGTTTGTATTTAGCACTAAGCTGTTGTGTGTTTGAATGTTAGCAGGTTTTTGTATGGAATATGTTTGTATGTGGTGTTGGCGTATGTGCAAGCATGTATTTATGTGTAGTGTTGGTTTTTGAATGCAGGGGTGTGTTTACATATAATTTTGGTGTGTAACTCAGACGTGTGTTTTGGAGTTTGAATGCCAGTGTGTATTTGTATGTGATGTTAGTGTGTGAATGCTGAGATGTATGCACATATACACACACACATATATCGATATATATATATATATATATATATATATATATATATATATATATATATATATATATTTATGGCACACACAGACAGACATACTGGTACACAGACATACTGACACACACACAGTCAGACCTACTGACAGACAGGGACCTACTGACAGACACACACAGACATACTACACACACACAGACCTACTGACAGACACACATACACACACAGACCTACTGACAGACACACACACAGACCTACTGACAGACACACACACACACATAGACCTACTGACAGACACACAGACCTACTGACAGACACACACACAGACCTACTGACAGACACACACACAGACATACTGACACACACCCAGACAGACATACTGGCATACACAGACACATACTGACACACACACACAGACATAGTGGCACACACAGACAGACATAGTGGCACACACAGACAGACATAGTGGCACACCAGGTAGACATACTGGCACACAGACACACAGACATACTGACACACAGACATACTGGCACACAGACATACTGACACACACCCAGACAGACATACTGGCATACACAGACACATACTGACACACACACACAGACATAGTGGCACACACAGACAGACATAGTGGCACACCCAGTAGACATACTGGCACACAGACACACAGACATACTGGCACACAGACATACTGACATACACACAGTCAGACCTACTGACAGACACACAGACCTACTGACAGACACACACTGGCACACAGACATACTGGCACACAGACATACTGGCACACAGTCAGACCTTCTGACACAAGTACAGGGTTGGGTGAAGTGTAGTGGTATCTGGATGCAGGCAAGCCACTGTAAAAGGTCACTCAAACCTTAATACATACAATAGAAACAAAGAAATACAGGGCGCCAAAATCACCAGATAAATAAATGAGGAAAATGAAGATAATACTGTTTATTTAATAATGTGCACCAACAATGTGCAAATAGTAAAAGATATATTCACATAAAAAGCCTCAAATAGGCTAAAAGACCCATAGGTATAGCAGCTCTACATAACATGAAAAAGTGCTAAATGCTAAAGTGCAGACAGTAACATAAAGTGGCAGAGTGCAACTCCCATCACTTCAAGCTGGTAAACATTAACAATGTCCACAACTAGTCACATAGGCAAAGATCATGTAGAACAGAAACTGCTAATACAAAAGTGGAAGGGTCCTCAGTGCTACTCAACGCGTTTCGTCCTTTAGACTTCGTCAGGAGATTCTTAATCTTCTCTCTCTCTTCTCTCTTTTAAATCCGCCGGTCCGCCGGTTCTTTCGTGACCGCGCATGCGCCCGTCACGCGCACCGTCATACGTCATGACGCACGCGTGAACGTTCTGCGCATGCGCGGCCACGCTGGAACGCAAATAAACTTTATTGTTCTATGTGCACAGTAGCAACTGAACGTCCTACAACAAGAACGTTCATAATAATGCTGAGACTGTCGGCTGATAGAATTTATAAATGTAGCTTCATAGGGAAGATGAAAATAAGTAAAAAAAGGGGAAGAATATGTTAAAAACAAAAATTATAAACGAAAATATTATTATAGACCAAAATTATTATAAAAAATACTTATAAAAATATACAAATATAAAAGGAGGTGCATATAGCACAAATAGAAAAAATACATATTTAAAGATGTATCAAACAGGAAGGGAATAAAAAATAATATAAAGCACATTTATTCCATGAATAAATAGAATACTCATTTTTGACATCAATAAAGTTAATACAGTACATAAGGAACAGGTCACATATACAAAAATCCTAAATCATGATGATAATAACAATGAAGAAACAGATAATGCATCCATAAGAGGATATTATGTCCAAAAAATATATATATATATAAATAAATATATAGAGATAAATAAGATGGGGACATCTATAATAAGTCATAAATGACAGAGGCAAAAATATTTTCGACACAAAGCTTTTTTTGAAAATATAAAAAACATCTTTTAAAAAACATCATTTAAAAAACACATATTTAAAAAACATATTATAAAGAAACCATAAACAATGTCCATATTTATATATTAATGAATATGGATATATGGATATACTTAAAATATTTTTCCAAATTTAAAAAAGATAAATATGAAAAAATGACAAATATAAAAAAATGACTTAATCAATAAAAGATAAAATATCTAAATCTGTATTGAGACCCAAGGGAACAGATGATTTCATTTTATATATCCATTCTGTTTCTCTTTTTGCTAGCATCTTTTCTGTATCTCCCCCTCTCCAATGTGGTATAACTTTATCAATCCCTATACACATAAAATCTTTAAAATCAAAATCATTGCATTCGATACAATGTCTAGGAACACTATGTTTCGTATTCTTATTTTTAATACCGTTAAAGTGTTCAAGTAATCTTATATGAAGTTTCCTAATTGTGCGTCCTATATACTGGACGCCACATTTACATTGTAACATATAAACAACAAATTGACTTTGACAATTGATAAAGTGCTTAATCTGAAAAGTTTCCTTGGTTACTAAACTACAAAATTCTGTTACCTTATTTTTCTGAAACTTACATGTAGTACATCTCCCACATTTAAAAAAACCTTTAGGTTTTTCGGATAAAAAATTAATACCACTTTTATCAACCTCCTTCTTAGGTAAAATGCTAGGGGCTAAAATACTTCTGAGGTTATTAGGCCTCTTATATAATACCTTAGGTCTCTCAGGTAAAATGTTCTTTAAAAATCTATCTTGTAATAAAATAGGCCAGTTTTTACGGATCGTTTTCTCAATTAAGTTGGCTTTATTATTAAATTTAGTTAAAAAAGCGAATTCGAACCTATTACTATCAACTTTCTTTTTACTCTTATGTTGAATATCAATTAAAAGATCTTTCCTTTGTAAACTTTCTACCCTCTTTTGTGTATTACATAGAAGTTCACTAGGGTAATTTCTATCGACAAATTTCTTATTTAGAACTTGAACATGCTCTCTAAAATCATCCTTTTCTGTACAGTTTCTGAAAATTCTCATATGCTGTCCTTTGGGGATATTGGTTAACCAATTACGATGATGACAGCTAGAGAACTCAATAAAACCATTACCATCCGTAGGTTTAAAAAAGGTTTTACTAAAAACTTTTCCTTCTTTAATAAATAAGGTCAGATCTAAAAAATTAATAGATGTTTCATTAATATCTGATGTGAAATTAAGACCATAACTGTTGGAATTAATATACATTAAAAACTCATCAAGGCAACTTCTACTCCCTTTCCAGATAAAAAGAACATCGTCTATATAACGCCTCCATTGCACCAGGTTCGCACCAAATGGGTTATTATGCCATATATTATTCCACTCCCAATCTGCCACAAAAATGTTGGCGTAACTTGGTGCGAACCTGGTGCCCATCGCTGTTCCACATATTTGTAGGTAATAATACCCTTCAAACCAAAAATAATTATGAAATAAAATGAACCTAATAAGATCCAAAATAAAAATAGCTTGTTCTGAATTCATCTGGGGGTCATTGAACAACATGTTTTGTATTGCCTTCAATCCTTTTTCATGGTCTATCACAGTATATAGAGATGTTACGTCAATAGAGACCCAAAGATACTCATCTTTCCACTCTAGACCTTCAAATTCCCTAATGATCTGGGTGGAATCCTTAGTATAAGATCCAGTTGTAATGACATATTTTTGTAAATAGAAATCTATATATTGGGATATATTACTCGTAAGTGAGCCAATCCCACTAATAATAGGTCTCCCTGGTGGAGAGACCAAACACTTATGTACCTTTGGCAAATAATAAAAAACAGCCGTTTTAGGTGAATTAATAAAGAGATATTGAAATTCATCTTTATCAATTATTCCTTTTTCCATACCTGACTGTAATATCTTACGTAATTCTTGCTTAAAACTAAAGGTAGGATTATTTGCTAAGGTTTTATAAGTGTTGGAATCTCCTAATATTCTCTGGGATTCTTTAAGATAATCATCTCTATTTAAAATCACAATACTACCACCTTTATCAGCTTGTCTTATTACTATCCCTTTATTTTCTTTAAGTGCTTTCAAAGCTTGTTTTTCTTTCTTTGTCAAATTCTCTTTGCCTCTATTCTTAGAAAAATTCTCAAATTCGCTCATTATCATTTCACTAAAAACCGGTATATGGTCTCCTTTTTCCCATGTTGGGAAAAACTTTGATTTATTTTTAAAACCTGAATGAATAACCTCCGTTATTGTACTATTAGTATCAATTTGTGTCCCCTCAATTAATGGACCATATTGGCCATCATCTATTTTATTTTTAACAACAATCTCTTTTTTCTTCTCAAAAAATCTTTTAATTGTGAGTTTTCTTAAAAACTTCTGAGTATCAATGAATAACTCAAACATGTTAGGATCTGTCTGGGGGGCAAATTTTAGACCTTTATTTAAAATCTGTAATTGCTCAGTACTAAAAGTCTCATTGGACAAATTTAGAATACCTTCATTGTTCTTTACCGTATTTAATCTGACATTTCCCCTTCCTCTATTCCCCCTAGCCCTCCAGTTGCCCCTAGGAGCTTTCTCTTCTTGGGGGGAGTGCAGGTGATCTGTAGAGGGGAAAACCTGTTTCTGTGAGACCATGGATTTTGGTCTCGTGGTTGAGTGCCCCTTTGGCGTTTCTCTAAAAAAACTTCCCGTTGATCCTGTATATCTCTACCTTTCTCATTTATAGTGGATTTTTGGGCTTCTTTACGTCTAACCGCCCTATCGTTTCTTTCAATATTTTCCACTCTCGCTGTATAGGATCCCTTAATGGTCCCCCTATTATTATATTTATTAATCCTAAATCTATTGGGTGAATAATTCGGTATATGGTTCTCTTCATAAGTATTCACTCTAGTATTCGGTCCTTTAAATGTATAGTTCTTCATGTGTCCTGTTCCTCTCCTTTCATAAGGCATATTAGGCCTATTTTCCCTATAATTCCTATTCTGTATATCTCTATTTCTCTTTTTCTTCCATTCTCTTTGTACACCTCTTTTATAGTCATCCTTATCCCTACTTAGCTTATTTTCCTTAGTGTTAAGAATCCTTTCTTCCAATTTTTCTACATTCTTATTCAATAAGCTACTATTCTCCTTAATTGTATCTTCATCAAAAGCCTTGTTAATTTCAGATTCTACTAAGTGAATCTCCTCTTCAATGTTTCTCAGACAATCTTCCTGGTATTCAACCAGGAGCTCCATTAATTTATTCGAACATGTGTCGAGAATTTTATTCCATTTCTCCATAAAACTGGAATTCTCTTGTCCAAAGGCTGGTTCTTTTTCAATCCTTAGGCCTCTTGGTATAATCCCAAGTTTCAAATATTGTTGTAAATATTTAATCTCCCACCATTTCTTAACCTCTTTTTCCGCTAATCTCTCTAATTTTTGAAAGGAAAAATTCACCGTATGACTAATATTTGTTTCTCTTTGTGAGAATAGACTCTCAATACGTCTATTCCTTGCATCTCTCATAGTAGTAGTCATAAGTCGACAATAAGCCATTTTTCACTAACCAAGAGAAAAAACAGAATAGGTTAAACCACAATAAACAAGAGACTTTAGACCTTCTGACACACATAGACCTACTGACAGACACACACACACATAGACCTACTGACAGACACACACACACACAGACATACTGGCACACAGACACACAGACATACTGGCACACAGACATACTGACATACACACAGTCAGACCTACTGGCAGACACACACATAGACCTACTGACAGACACACACACACAGACATACTGACCCACAGACATACTGAAATACACCTATGCAAACTTTAAAGCCCCCCTCCAGTTTCCTACCTTCCCTGGGGTCCAGTGTGCTGGCTTGGGTGGTTGGGAGTTGGGGACTTGGTCTCTTTGCTCAGTCCGCCTCCTCACTGCGTCCTGGCACAGGCTCCCTCCCGCGCGGCTCATCATCTCTGAGGGAGGAAGTGACTTGCGGACGTCACTTCCTCCCAGTGCTGCTGTAAAGCAAGGGGCCCGGTCGTGCTGTTAAAGGGTCACAGCACCCGACCGGGCCCCTGCTAAAACGTGCTCACCGGGTGGCCCTAAATGTATTGGCCACCTGGTGATCCTCCTTAGAGTATGGGCCCCGGTGCAGCCGCAGTACCAGCACCGCGGGCCCATGGGGGGGGGATTTTTCTTATGCAGGCTATGGGCGGCGGGGCAAATAGGGCAGCTGCTTTGGGCCCCCAAGGAGTAACTGGGCCCGGGGCAGCTGCCCCGTTTGCCCCGCGTTAAAGACGGCCCTGATACCAGTAAGCAAGACATGTGTTTATTAGGGGAATAGCACTGTTATAGATTAGAAAGCGAGAGATGTTTCTGTAGGCGGGTTCTCCTGCTTTGCATGGTCACTTATTTGTGAAAAGTGATTGGCAGTTAGGAACCACATTTTAAATTGAATTACATTTTTTTACGCTTGCTAGCTCATGTAGTGCTTTTTTTGTGCAGATGCCCAAATGCGGATGTGGCAAACAAAGCATTATTTGTGTCAACAATGTCACAATGAACACAATAACAAAGAGCAAGTAAATTATGGTTCAATAGAAAGTGCACCACCTGTAAAGATGCATTCTGTAAACAATATTGTCCAGATTTTTGCTTCCAATGCTCCCAGATGTTCCCATTTTAATTTTGTTATCTGGGACAGGGACATTTTAAACTTCAGTGAATTAATATGTTAGTGACAAACCTGCACCTTTTAATGGAGGACAGGGATATAAATACTGTACAAGGAAACAAGACAAATTAGCAAAGTGAGAGTGAAAACTAAAAGTAAGTCAGGATCTGAGAAAAGGTCAGAGAAAGTACAGTGAGAAACACAAAAAAGACAGGCTCAGGAGAGGGAAATGTGCAGTGACCAAAAACTGACACTTCCTCAGGCATGACCTAAGATTATGTACATGTGACTTGCTTCCTGAGTGATAAAGTAGAATGTATATCAGAAAAGATATGGGAGCTTATTCACATGTAGAGCAAAAAAAGAAGCTGTGTTCTAGAATGATTTGTTTAGAACCATAATTATGAGTTCACAAAACACCCTCCAAACTTGAGATGAATGTGGCATGGGGTCGGTATATCCAGTGGAATGGTTTGGAGGATGTGTGGAAATGAAGGTACATAATGTACCTAGTCAATCGACTAGGTACACATGTGCGTCGTGCGGTTATTCAGGGGTCAAGTTTTGGCGCACATAGCCTTAGTCGCGAGGGCATTCAGCAATGGCTGTCGCAGTGCCCTTGTGCGCTTTCCATACAGGGGTCTGCGTGGACAGTGCTCTGATTGGAGAGCTTGTAAGCGAGTGTGATCTGGAGCGGGAAAAAAACGTTATATATGGCGACCTGAGGTGATATTTGGTGCCAAGAAAAAAAGAAGAAAAAATCAACTGTGGAGCTGTTTTTCCCCACCCTCCTTCCCTATATTAATTTGTGGTAGTCTTTTATTGGGGTTGAGGTCACCTGCCTAATTTAAATGGGGGGGATTGGACTAGCTGAGTTTCGTTATCATTTTGTTTAAGTTCTGGCTAATAGAACGGGACTCTGGTAAGTTATGTGTTAAATCTCTGGGGGTTTAAAGACCGGAGATATTTGGTTAAATCTCTGAGGGTTTAAAGACCGGAGATGTTTGGTTACAAATTACGTGTTTTAAAGTTAATAAGTTATGTTTGTATAATTTGTAAACTAAATAAAAGGCCATGGCCCTTTTCAGCACACATCTGAGTATGTGTTTTTATTATTATATTTCTGTGCCGTATCATGTTATGTATTACTTGCTGTTATTATGTGTCGGTCTGAATTAACCCTTGCTGAGCACATGCTGCTGTTGTAGTGTTTAGTGAATGACACTGGGAGGAGAATGCCTTTCACAAATACACATCAGCAGAATCAGCCCCTGGCTACAGAGGAGCCTTCCTTATCCATGCATTTCACTGTGACTGCTACAGGAGGGGCCATGTGCCATTCCTCATCCACTTCTAGGAACTGACAGGCACAAATGGATCTTAAAGCAAAATGGGCTTTGTACAAGAAGTGATCAGCAACTGGCAGGCTCCCTTATTGCTGGCATGATGTGCTACCCTCATGTCATGGAAGCAGTGCTGGACTGAAAGCCCAGACCAGGAAGCTGCATGTACTAAAAGATTGCACAGACACACACACATACATAAAAAAAACTGTTTGCAAGAAGACAGAAAACTGGGGTTAAAGAGGGAGGGACCATTACTTGATTCTGCATGAGTCTCCTGCTTTGCAGTTAAGGGCACAGATAGAGCCTACTGTATCCAGCAGAGCCATGGAGAAGGCAGCCCAGCAGCAGGGTGCAGGAGGAGGTGGAGGTGGAGGCGGCAGCAGTAACAGCAGCAGCAGCCGGAGCAGTAGCAGGGCCACCTCGGCTGGATCCTCTCCGTCCTCTGCTGGCCGGACTCTGGGCTCGGTGTCCGGGCGAGCATTGCAGCATCAGGCGGTGGCAACGGCTGGGAAGCTGGATGGTGGAGCTTCTATGGCAAGCATGGGAGTGAGGGACCAGCAGCACAAACAGATCATAGAGGGGCTACTGAGCAAGTACACCAATCTCATACAAGGCTGGCAGAACAGGTAACCCACCCACATAGCCCCATGGAATGCACAGGAACTGTCTAACTTCTGGCTCACATGGCTGAGAGACACCTCTGTGCTTACCTGACTTTCTACCTGTATGTATAAGCTTGTGTACCTACCTGTCTTTCTACCTGTATGTATAAGCTTGTGTACCTACCTGACTTTCTACCTGTATGTGTTAGCTTGTGTACCTACCTGACTTTCTACCTGTATGTATAAGCTTGTGTACCTACCTGACTTTCTACTTGTATGTGTTAGCTTGTGTACCTACCTGACTTTCTACCTGTATGTATAAGCTTGTGTACCTACCTGACTTGCTACCTGTATGTATAAGCTTGTGTACCTACCTGACTTTCTACCTGTATGTATGAGCTTGTGTACCTACCTGACTTGCTACCTGTATGTATAAGCTTGTGTACCTACCTGACTTTCTACCTGTATGTATAAGCTTGTGTACCTACCTGTCTTTCTACCTGTATGTATAAGCTTGTGTACCTACCTGACTTTCTACCTGTATGTGTTAGCTTGTGTACCTACCTGACTTTCTACCTGTATGTATAAGCTTGTGTACCTACCTGACTTTCTACCTGTATGTGTTAGCTTGTGTACCTACCTGACTTTCTACCTGTATGTATAAGCTTGTGTACCTACCTGACTTGCTACCTGTATGTATAAGCTTGTGTACCTACCTGACTTTCTACCTGTATGTATGAGCTTGTGTACCTATCTGACTTTCTACCTGTATGTGTTAACTTGTGTACCTACCTGACTTGCTACCTGTATGTGTTAGCTTGTGTACCTACCTGACTTGCTACCTGTATGTGTTAGCTTGTGTACCTACCTGACTTGCTACCTGTATGTGTTAGCTTGTGTACCTACCTGACTTTCCATCTATATGTATAAGCAGCTTGTGTGTCTACCCACCTTTCTACCTGTGTGTGTATCCTTGTGTGTCAACTTATGTGCCTATCTGTCTTTCTAACTGTATGTTTGTCTACCTACCTGTCTTTGTATGTGTATAGATGTGTGCCTACCTGTCTTTCTATCTGTATGTGTATGCTTGTTTACCTACCTGGCTTTGTATGTGTATACACGTGTGCCTACTTGTCTTTCTACCTGTATGTGCATGCTTGTCTGTCCACCTCACTTTGTATGTGTATACATGTGTGCCTACTTGTCTTTGTACCTGTATGTGCATGCTTGTCTGTCTACCTGTCTTTTTACTTGTTTGTGTTTGCTACTGTGCCCACTTGTAAAAGTGACTGGGCTATGTTTCTAAGTGTAAACACTGTTAATCTAACAGGCCTAATAACAGCACACCAATCTAACCCCTTAATGCACATCTGGCTAAACCCTCTGGAACTTAAGGGGGTGCACTCTCCTTAGTGGGTTTACTCTTTGAGTGGAACACTGGCCAAGCAGCATAAATTATAGTGAGGATGTGTCAATATTTGTATTTGACCATTGTTTTTTTTCGGTATTAATGTGATGCAGTGATTGATATACTATTAGAAATGGCCTTCCTGTATTCTGTGACTTATCACCTTGTCATTAAGTGGTTTGTTTATCTAGTGACAGTGGGATGTGGTTTATCAGACAGATTTACAGCTGTTAGAAGTTACTGGCAATCTCTGACTTTGCAAATATTGTGAAGTGCAAGTCCCAATGTTATTATGAGTGAGGATTGTGGTTCAAACTCAGTATTCAGTGCTTGTCTATATGGACATATTTTATGCTAGCTATAGGTCACCTGAGCAATTTATCTAAATACACATGCTTTATTCTTGAGTGTATTTCCTACTCCATCTCATAATCAGTGCTATTCATCAGCTGTCAAGTGTCAGGAATTGATCAGGGAATTTCAAACTTTATGCCTAAATAGCCAACGTGGAATGATCCACTAAGCTATTCTATCTACAAAGTGATTTTTCCCTAAAGTTTGAGATTCCCTGATCAATTCTTGACAGTAGGTATTTTAGTGAATCTAGTGGTTTTCCATTAAATTGTGCATTGTCAGGACATTGCCTGGGAAATGAATACTTGAGCCCAGAATATCCAAATTGGGAAATTCTTCAAGTCAACTGTGTTTTCTGATCAGCTATTTTGGGCTGCAGTTTGTAAATATCTGGCCAATTCTCAACAGGGTCTCTGTGTCTATCCTAGCTATCCTTTTAATTCCTTACATTTTATCAGGCTCTACCATCTCTGCTGACAGTCTATTCATACTACAATACTTTCCATTAAATTACATTTTTGCCAACTTTACTTCAAAGTTTCTCTCCACCTCTTAAAGTTAGATTTTATTTTTTTCTTAATACACTCAAGGTTATTCGATAAAGTGTGAATTGTTGGGAATTCAACATGAATTCAAACAGTTTAAGCAAATATAGTCAAACTGAGTATAAAGCAGACTGTAGAGAATTTTTTCAACTTCATTATTTTGGCTTGTGATTATTAAAATCACAGTAAATTTCTGGCCTTTTAGTCTTTAGTGAATAATGCTGTCTTCAGAAAAAAAAAGCATTCCTGTAACGTGTTAAATCTCTTTAGTTTCCTATAGTTCAACAATTACACTTTATAGATAGACATATTTCTTATTAAAGTGGCTCTTTCACCTCAAGCTTACCTTCCTCCTAATGTTTCCTTTTCTCTTCCTCTTTCAGAATCTGTTCTTCTTTTCTCTATTTCTGATCTATTTATCTGTAAAACAAAAGCCAAAGTAGAGATTACTTTGTCTCATGTATTTTTCATTTACTTGACAATCTTGAAGGTCTCAAAAGGTGGCACTTAAAGAGACACTATAGTCACCCAGATCATTTCAGCTCATTGAAGTGGACTGGGTGCATATTCCCAGGTCCTTTAACCATGCAATCATTACGTTTGTGGGTTAACTCCACTTCTAGTGTCTGTCTACCAGACAGCCACTGGAGAGACTTCCGGGTCGTTAGACGACTTTGGTCACCTAACTGATGCTGGATGCCCTAACGCTATGCAAGTAGACAATAGGAGGAAGTTTGAGGTGACAGAGCCACTTTAATATGTGATTAATTTTGCTTGATAAGCTTTTCAAATGATTTAATATTTTTGGATAAGCTTTTATAATTATTTACAATTACAAAATAATTTTTATCAAACTATTACACAATTTTAAGATAATTTTATAATTTAAAATTGTTTTAAAAGTGTATCTAAAAATATGAAATCATTTGAAAAGCGTATCCAAAATATTAAGTCAAGGCCTAAGACCTGAAATTATAGTTTTAGATAAACTTTTCAAATGATCACAATCAGTTAGAAAAACTGTTTGCTTGTCTATAAAAATTCCCATTTTTGTGACTTCTGTAGATAAATAATTAAAAAAAAATTCCCAGCAGATCATTTTGAAATAGTTAATGATAAAAGATAATAATTTGACATGTTTATCCAAAACATATTAATCAAGGCCCTATACGTTTTTTCACTAAACTCCAAATTAGAATTTGAATGTACAATATTCAGGCAAAAATAGCTTGGAAAAAAAAAAAGTTCCAGAGTTGGAGAATTTTTCCAGATCAGATATTTTTACGTACATTTTACCTTTGGATTTTAAAGTTACACTGAGACACCATAACAATGTTAAGTTATTGAAGTTGTTCAGGTGCCTAAAATCCATGGGCATGCTTCTTGCATCCTTCTTGCATTATTGTTGAACTTTACTGTAACATCATACAGGTAGCCAGGAACCAGTCTGCGCTCACAATCTGGTCCCAATAAATGTATAAGGAAGAGGGAGAGTAGTCATATCATGCATCGAGAGGCTGAGAGTGTCTTCTGAACCAATCAACTAATCACTGCCCACTCTCCCTACCAGTGACAATAGGTAATGTTTGGTTGAGAACATCAGCTTGCACTGTCAGCCTATCACTGCCTGGTATGGCATAGGCGCAACTATTCTGTCTTCACAATACATTAATTGGGGACCGTGCTGTTCTTGCAAGGGTCCCTGCATCACTGTGGAATGATAAGGGTTCTGTTTAATAGGGATTGGGACAATAAAACACAATGTAATTTATTTATTTTTAATTTATTTTTTTAAATTTAATTCTTTTTTTTTCTTGGAACACATTTGTTGTCAACATACAGGATCGTAAAGCGTAGTCAAGTTGAATACCACAATAACAGCTTATCAGTGAGTGCATTAGAAATCAAGAGAAAGGAAGAGCTGCAGTGCGTTGCACTTAAGTATGCATGTGAAATGAGGGTTTTTGTTTTTTAGAGTAGAGAACCTGCCTAAGGTTTGTGTGAGTGAAAGTACCACAAGATTACGTGTCATAAATATAATACAGGCGTTAGTTGTTCCCGTGGTGGGTGTGTCCTTCCCTAAAGTATAAGTCATAGGGCCTGAACGCCACTCAAATATAAGGGAAGGAATGGGGGGGGAGTTTGTTGATATTATAGCCACCAAGTGCTTGGACGGTACCTGTACAGAGGTTATGCTGTGTGTTTACAGGTGGGGGGGTTGGGCTCGATCAGTAGCTCCTATCTCGTATGAAAATGCAGTGTGAGTACATTGCCCCGTATCCCCACTAGCAGAAAGCTCACGAGAGGAGTAAGAATATACAGCAGAGATAGGTATGGCAAAAGCAAATTAACAAAAGTAAATTAACAAAAGAGGAGGAGAAAGCAACAATAAAGTCATGTGATAAATGAAATTGTAATGCTGGACAAGTCCCTGGCTGTGTAGGGGATCTTGGGTAAGGGCACAGCAGCCGCCGGGGCCCGATAGTCTTCCAGTCAGGTCACAGTTCCGGTGGATGAAATGGGTCTTGCTTCTCGGAGTGTGAACTCCCTAATCTTAGCCAAGTCTATATGTGAAAGGCTCTTGCCATAAGCGGTGGTCTGCAGGGTGATTCCCAATGGCCGCAGGTGGTCCTCCAGCTCCTGGTAGGTTTCTGTGAGAAGAGTAGTGTCTTGGGCTGTAAGTAGGACCGTGCGGGATGGACCCCAGTGATATGGCACCTCTTTTGTGCGTAGCAGTTGGAGCAGTGGTCGCAAAGACCGGCACCACAGGAGAGTGTTCCTTGAAAGATCTGAAAAGAGGAGTAGTGAGGCGCCTCAAAGGTAATGGATGTCTTTCCTCTGACCGTGGCTTGTAGGAGGGCCTTGTCCTGTAAGGAACTAAAACGGAGGATGAGGTCCGGAGTAGCGGAGGGCAGTGCACCGGGTGACTTAGGGAGACAGAACATACCGTCTAGCTTCATGGTCTTGGCGTTTTTTGGCGGTAGGTGGGCCGCAAAGAACTGTCTGATAAAGTGAGGTATCCTAGTGTATCCTAGGTATCCGCCGCCTAGTGGGGCATGACACTGTTTCGTGGAGAGCAAGGCTATTTCCATCGGGGCAATAGCCATGTGGTCCGAGGAGTATTACGAGCCCTTGTCCGCAAGCACCATATTGTCCCATGTGGCCCTCCTGTGAGCTCTGGAATAGGTCGCCAATATCTCGGCTCAGCGGACTCTTGTCTGTCTTGGGCTTTTTGTTTTTATGACCCATATTTGATCCTCCAGTCAGGGGGCTGTTTCCAGCGAGTTAATAAGGCAGTTTTATCCCCTATTTCAGCCTTTATTGGGTAGCGTTGTACGCAGCACAGAGAACATGTGACTGTCCAGGTTCATAGCTAGGCTCCGCCTCCTTCAACACAATATGATTTGGTTTGAGATTTAGGAGATAGTGCCCACAGACTGAAGTAATTGTGGTGCATACATTATCCCTTAATTTTCTACAATTCGGAGTTTAGGTATAATCCTATAAATCCTCTGACTGCTGTAAATTTATAAAGTTACACTATTACGCTAGGATTACAAACACTATAGTATCCTAGTCCTTAGTTATATTCACAGCCCCCCATTTTGCTTGTAAAAAAAATTGTGAAAATGGGTTTTATTTACCTTTTCATCCAGCGCTAAGGCTCACTCTGTACTGTCGCCTGCTCCTTCTCCCGCCATGACATCCTGGAAGCATTGCTTGCTGTCTTCTTGTTCGATCCAAAAACTCACACAAGATATCAAATGTTTCTCATATGGAAGTACTGTTGGCGCTATATAAATGGTAGTAATAATACTAATACTGAATCCAATGCTTCCCTTTTTTCTGCGTTTGATGTTCAACATCCTCATAGATTTGTTAGACATCACATGACTGAGTGAGACTCTGTCGTTGCCGTGCAAGTGCCTCTAGTGGCTGTCAGGCAGTTACTAGAGTTGTGTTTAACCCTTCAATCAAAACATTGCTGTATTTGCTAAATGGCAATGTTTTACATCGCAGGGTTAAAACTACAGAGCCACTGGCCCTACACCACTTCATTGAGATGAAGTGGTTGAGTGCCTTTAGTGGTCCTTTAAAAGTATCATGCTGTTATTTTGTAGCACAAACATAACCACAATAAAAGTGCACACTATATTGCCATATCAAAGGGAAAATATATTTTATAAACAAATAGGCAAACTCTAGTCAGAAGTTATAAGATTCAGCCAGGAATTTCAAATATGAATAATATATCAGGATATTACTGTGCATATGATCATCTTATCTTCAGCAGACAAATTAGATAAAATATGTATTCCTTGGGAAGTGCTGCATGTAGCTTTTCCATTTACTTAAAAGTCTTCTAGTCAGCATGGCAGGTAGTGTGGTATTAACATGTTTGTATTTTGCCGACTGTACAAAAGTGCAATACACATATTTATCAGAAATAGTTTTATAATAATTTTAATATATTTCTCTTGCACTGCATAAACAGATATTAAAGGAACACTCCAGACTGTTAAAGCATTTTAGCTTGCTGAGATGCTTTCTGTGTGAAGAGCAGGGCTCGTGTGGGAACACCATTTCTGTAAATTTAGGAACACCATTCCTGCTGAGGAAAATGTAGGCAGGGCAGCACCAGCCCAGATAAGTCTATCTGTCCCTTGGTCTGTGGAGAGATCAAAACTCTCCCTCTCCCGCTTTAGTTTTACAATGTCCTGTTCGATAAGATATCAAAGTTAAAGCAGGAAAGTCTGGAGGAAAGCCTTTTAGCATCACTTAGGTAGGATACATTTTTAGGATATGTGAGTATCATGAGAGGTACAGAAGAACCTTCTAGTAAGAGCTAGAACTATAGCCAACAGCTCCCTGTCACCAATGTTGTAATTCTTTTCTGCTGGACTCAATTTATGAGAAAAGAACCCACAAGGATGCAATCTTCCTCTGGGAAAGGATGGCTCTCACACCGAATTTGGAAGCGTCCACTTCTACAATGAAAGGCCTAGAAGGATTTTGGTGCACTAAAACAGGAGCAGATGCAAAAGCATTTTTTAAGAGAGTGAAATAAGCCTTGGCTTCCATAGAAGCTATAATCTGAGAAAAGTTTTTGATAAAACATCTGTAATAATTAGCAAAACCGATGAACCTTTGTATAGCTTTCAATCCAAGGGGCAACAGCCACTTGAGAATAGAGGATAGTTTCTTAGAATCCATTTGAAACCCTTTAACTGAAATTATGTAATCTAAGAAATGTATGGAAGTCTGATTGAACAAACACTTCTCTAAGTTACAATACAAGTCATTGGCAAGAAGTGACTGCAATATTCTTCTGACATGTTTATGATGTGTTTGTACATCAGGAGAATGTATAAGTATTTTGTCAAGATATATTATAGCAAAGGTGTGAAACAATCTCTCAAGACATCATTTAAGAGATCTTGAAAGATAGCAGGGGCGTTACATAGGCAAAAGGGCATTATGGTATATTCGTAATGACCGCTTCGTGTGTTGAATGCGGTCTTCCATTCGGCTCCTTCTTTGATACGAATTAGGTTATATTCTCCTCTGAGATCCAACTTGGTAAAAATTTTGGATTCACGCAGTCTATCAAAGAGTTCTGTTATCAAGGGTATGGGATAAACATTCTTGATAGTAATTTTGTTCAAACACTTATAATCTATGCAAAGGCGAACGTCACCCTCTTTTTTGGAGACAAAAAAGAAACTGGCTCCTGCTGGTTAGGAGGAATATCTAATAAACCCCTTTTGTAGGGATTCTTGTATATATTCCTCCATGACCTTCTTTTCGGCTTGGGATAGAGGGTACACTCTTCCCCTGGGTGGAAGAGCACCTTGTAGAAGTCTGATGGCGCAATTGTAGGGACTATGAGGAGGTCTGCCTCAAACACTTTCTTAAGGTCTATGTACTGTGGTGGTACTACAGTTGATAGTGGAGGAGAACTAGGAGTGTTAAATGAGAAAAGGCATCTGACATGACTGATACATGTATGCCTACATGAAGGGCTCCAGAATAACACCTGCCTTTCTCTCCAATCAAGAGTAGGGTTATGTTTCTGCAACCAAGGAAAACATGGTACCAGAGAACAAGAGGGAGAAGAAATTGCCTAGAATTTTATCTTCTCTTTATGCAGTATGCCGATAGGATAACAGCCTTAGTTTGGTGAGTAACTAACAGAACTTTTAATAGTGTACCATCTATGGCCTCAATGCCCAAGGGTGTTTATTTCTCTTAGAGGAAGAGAAATAGATGTAGAATCAGTCTGGTCAACTGGTCAATAAAGTTGGGGACGGTGCTACCAATAGTTGTCTTTCTCCAGCGCATAATGTGTATTAAGGGTGAATGCCTTTTATGCACAGATTTATAATTAGCAGCCAATCACTCTTGTTCCGGACTTCTAATAATACTGCTGGAGGCAGACTTACTACTCTGGCAGCAAAGTTCATTATTTGTGTATGCGGCATTTCTTACGGCACTTAAAGGACCACTCTAGGCACCCAGACCACTTCAGCTTAATGAAGTGGTCTGGGTGCCAGGTCCAGCTAGGATTAACCCATTCTTTTATAAACTGCTATGTTTATGAATGGGTTAAGCCTTCCCCCAAAGCCTCTAGCGGCCGTCTCATTGACAGCCGCTAGAGGCGCTTGCGTGCTTCTCACTGTGATTTTCACAGTGAGAGCACACCAGCGTCCATAGGAAAGCATTGTGAATGCTTTCCTATGCGACCGGCTCAATGCGCGCGCAGCTCTTGCCGCGCGTGCGCATTCAGCCGACGGGGAGGATCGGAGGAGGAGAGCTCCCCGCCCAGCGCTGGAAAAAGGTAAGTTTTTTCCCCCTTTGCCCCTTCCAGAGCCGGGCGGGAGGGGGACCCTGAGGGTGGGGGCACCCTCAGGGCACTAGAAAACGAGTATGTTTTCCTGGCACTTTAGTGGTCCTTTAAAGACTCCAAGCACCGGGGCCACTTCACATCTTAACAGATTTGCAATAGTAGATTTCAGTTCTCGGCAGGTCAACATTTATTGAATATTGTGGTTGAAAATCCAAATTCAAAAGATTTTGGCTAAAATTGCTAAACTGTGAGTATAACTGAGTTGGAGAATTTTCCTTTACAAACTTTTTTAAAACAAATTTTGCAATTTAGATTTCAATTCATTACAATTTAGTAAAATCATAAATACTTATAGTTGCGCCTAGAAATGAGAAGTGGTAATGTTTAAATGGTTTCCCCAAATTGTAAAAAGATATATTTCTTTGTTCGAAATGGAGATATTTTTCCACAACTTGAGTGTGTCATGGCTTACCACAACTCACTGTTTAGTTAGTAAACTCAGAAGTCTTAAAGCTGTTGTTAGAATGTATCTCTTAGGCCCTATAAATCGTTTGCTAAATTTGTTAACTGTATTGTGTTGAAACTATTGCAAGTCATAAGGATGAGCAATATTCTTTCCACTCAGAGGGTTCTATTCATGAACTCAAATGAAGATAATTGCTCAGATATAAAGCTATTTCCCTTTCACTTTTTATCCACAATGTGCCTGCCAGATTCACACAATACATTACTTTATCTCTTGCAACACTTAATGCAAACAGTGCCTTCACATACAGGGTTATTCACTAGAGTGAGAATTGTTGGATATTCAAAGTGAATGTCAAATTTAAGGCCAATATAATCAAACTGAATAAACTCTCCATTTCAGGTATGCTTCCAACTCGGCTACTTTGACCTAAATTACCCCTCCCCCAGGTAAATCTGTATAATTTGGTTAGCTTCCCACAACTGCTATATTCCTTATAGGTTCTCTCTATCATTCTCTCAAAAAAAAGACAAATGCCTTTTAAATAAAAAAGTAAGACAATTTCTTTGGCAGGGGCCAAGGGCCCAACTCTGAACAACTCTGGATTTCTATCAAATCACAAAAAAGATTCTCTGACCTAGCCTTTGAATCCTT
Organism: Pelobates cultripes; assembly: GCA_933207985.1. NCBI lineage: Eukaryota > Metazoa > Chordata > Amphibia > Anura > Pelobatidae > Pelobates > Pelobates cultripes. Next base: position 77,026,732 of record OW240915.1, read on the forward strand.
TCTGGCACCATGTGACTCTTTGCCACCCCTTCTCCACAGATTGCACAATCTTCTTCCTGACAACATTTCTAAAAATCCTCTAGTGGCCATCCCAGTTAGGGCCTGGAAGCTGTCTCTACTCTTTTTGCTTTGAATTCCAAATCCTGATTTTCAAAATGGGTCCAATAATTATATAATTAACAGTATGCCTACAGACATTAAGTTCCTTTGTGGACTTTAACATCCCAAGATTTCGCTCTATCCACGTCTCAAGGAATGCTTCCCAGACCTTCCACTACCCTGGTTTGCATACTTTCAGGTACTACAACAATATACAAAACACTTCATGACAGAATTTTGGAATAGCCCTTTGGATAATCTCTTATTATTATTATTTTATTATTTATATAGCGCCAACAAATTCCGTAGCGCTTATGTACCTCTAACCCTGCCTTCTATTCCATATCCCAATTATATACACTCTTGCGATGCACCCTTAACTGGACCAAGATTATGATGGGTCTGGTAAAATCGTGGATGCACTTTCCTGATGTAAATTGAGCAGATATCTTAGTTGCACACTATACCCAAAGCCAATTATTCCCCATGGTCTCTTATCGAGATATGTTACTGAATATTACACATTATGCTTATTCATCAACTCCACCACTTGGCTAGGAAATACACATCAACCTGTTTTAAATGCACAAGCACAAAGGTGGATTTATATATGACTTGTGACTTATATGCGACTTGTGAGCAAAATAAAAGCCCTGAAAACAGCTGACTTTTTTTTTTTTCTTCCAAATCGGCAAATCCTATTTGAGCTTTAATTAAGAAAAATTGCACAGAGGAAGATGTATACAAGGAGCAACTAGATAAAGTAAGGACCCAGTTCATAGAGAAGGAATATAATCCAGACGTACTTAATAAAGCGGTAGAGAAAGTGATTGCAAAACCCAGGAAGGAGATTTTGGCAATTAAAGACAAATGTGAAGACACAAATAATGAAAAGCTCCTCTGTCCCCTCATTTTTAACTTTAATGCTCAAGCTAGTTATATTAAGAAAGCAGTTCAGAAAAATTGGAATCTGCTAAAACAAGATCCACAACTAATGTCCATATTACCAGAAAAACCTAAAGTCGTGTTCAGGGGAGCACCAACTCTAAAAGACAAATTAGTTCATAGTCATGTTAGACCATCCCCGGAAAAACATTTTTTAAATTCACAGAAAGGTTTTTATAAATGTGGATCATGTAGGATTTGTAAACTAATAGGTCCCCCCTTTGGAGTAGTTTTTGAATTTAAGTCTACAGCAACTAAAAAGGTTTATAGAATTAAAGAATGTATAACCTGTAGTACAAAACAGGTTATTTATTTATTGAGCTGCACCTGTGGTTTACAATATGTGGGACAAACTAAAAGAATGTTAAAAATAAGATTAAGTGAACACATTTACAACATTAACAGGAAGTTTGAAAAACATTCACTTTCGGAACATTTTAAAAATTATCATAAAAGTGACCCAGGATCCCTATCATATTGTGGGATTCAAAATGTCAAAATTCCCTGGAGGGGGGGGGATCTTATAAAAGATTTGCTATATAAGGAAATGTATTGGATCTATACGCTAAAAACTCTAGCACCTTATGGACTTAATGCGGAACTGGAAATGTCACAGATTTTATGAAGTAGGACCATGTAATTTTTATTTTACCATTATTATTAACCATTTTTTCATCTTTATGTTTTGTATTTTATTATTTTTTATTCTTTTATTCTAATGGATCTTAGATAAAAGAATAAGAATTCTTGATTAGACATTCATTTTTAATCATAAGATTTTTTAGGTTATTTCTGGTTAAAAAATCGAAAATTAAAAAATAATAATTTGTGTATACATAAATGTTATTTATACAATCATTCTTATGTAAGAACATTGGCTTTTATATATATGTTTAATTATATTAGTATCTATCATATTTTTTAGCATATGAGTATAACAGCAATAGCTGCACGAACTTATGCTTTATGTATTAGATTAGTGAAAGAGACAATTTGTCATAAATTATATACACTCAATGTACAAAATAATCTTTTATTTTTTAAGAATGGATTTTTTTGAATTGCTCAATATGAATTATGAAATTTTATGTCGATTCATTGGGATTAATTGATAAGAATTGTTCTATCATAGAAATTTAAACCATATATTGATGTTAAACAAATTAAGATTATTAGAAAGTAAAAGAAGCTGGTCATTGTATTTTAATATGTTTTCAAGTAGGAATTTACTTTGAAAACGAAATTGTACAATTGGACTATGTGGTTTAATGACAAACTAACGGATTTATAATTGAAAGATTTTTTAATTGGAAGAGGATTATAAATATCCATTGTCCCTCCATACACTTCATCTTGAAAAAGCTCAGTTCAATGAGCGAAACGCGTAGATGTGTTTTTTGGCGGGACTTTTGAATATACCACAGCACAGCAGTATCTGGAAGTCGGCGTTCTTGTGAAGGACGGGTCCAAGTGCACAGGATCAGTTCGAACTATCTATTCACGGAGCGGTAACATCTCATCCTTCCATTGATACTTTGTTTTAATTTGCTGTAACTGTGAATCTTAGAGATAAGATTCACAATACTACATTGTAAGAGTTTCTCTTAGGGGTTTTTTTTTAATATATGGGAATAAAACTGTAACGTTTTTACGCTATGTCAGTTTCCTTTTTTTAAAGGTCTGGATACACATAAGGATACAGATTTGCTATATGTGCCATTGTTACAGAAACCAATCCCTGTGAAATTTGGAAATACCCCCTATAGAATCATTGGAATTGAAACTCTGCATTGAATGACTATTTGGTTGTGCTGGACCCTTTTTTTAACCAATAGGGACTTACCCACTAAGCGCTGATTTCGTATTTATTTTTATTTCTATTTGAGCTTTGTCTTGTCCTTTCAATAGACAAACTTTGGAAACATCAGAACGTGGTGAGTTCCTCTTGAGTTGTCCTGTGTCACAGTGGATAAGTATTTAGAATTCTCTAACTATCCAGAGTTACAACTAAATCGTGAAATTTGAGCTCTGCTGTTTTTAGCAGAAAACCTCTGGCTTTACAGAACTAGTTTCTAGAACATTTAAAGTCAATTCAAACTGTTTAGATACTACAGTGCTCAATACCTACTTACAAAATATTTTTTGTATGTATTAGTAATGGTATTATATGTATCAGGTTGCTGGTCTACAGGATTCTTTTAAAAGCAGCTGGTACAGATTATGCAGTAATAAAATAGGCTCTCCCACATGGACTATTTGCCATTACCTAAAGTGAGAATTACATGGAATTCTAAGAGAATAGTTCAACACCAAAGTTGCCTCCAGTGGCAATCTCCACTCCCCCCAGAGGGCATCTGGCTTTGAAATTTTACTTACAGGAGTGCCCGTAGTGCCGCCGAGCAGGGGTGCTGCTGATTGGCTGAGAGGGTTAACACATCCTATTGTACAGTTTACAGTCAAGCAAGTCGAAATTTAGTAATGTGACTAGCAAGCCAAAAAATATTGTACTTTGCTCCCATAACTCTTAACCAGTATCTGTCAACAGTTTACAAGAGAAATGTTATCAGGCTTAATAGGCATACAGGCTTCCTGCTCTGCTTGTTACATTCAGGAAATTGGCTTCTTATGATGGCTTCATTGTGAAAAAAAAAAGCTTTTCTGGTTTTGTGGACCAGTATTTTCACGCTGATAATTTTCTTCTGATATTTGTTTATCCTTGTCCTGTGTAAGATGTGTTTCGGTGTAATGATTCATACTTACTTTTTTCTTATTGAGCTATAAAATAGAGCTCAGTGACAGTGGAGTTTAAGCAGTTAGTGCAAGGGTAACTTATAAGTAACCTAATGTTCCTGGGAGGAAGAATGTTTTATGATCAGTAGATTTAGTAGCTAGTTGAGATCTGCTCCAGATGAAGAAATGCCTTATATTTCTGTGCTAGAAAAGGGTGAAGATTCTCTTCCCATATTCAGAGTAACTACTGCTGCTTGCCAGGATTGTGTTTGAGTGCTTTTTCTGATTAATGTTTCCTTCCTGTTTTGGGGCTTGTATGTGCAAGTTCTAGTGTCATAAAAATGTTGAATAGGATTGTAATTATTTAACAGTACAACAGTATCTCAGAAAATTAAATGGAAAAAAAAAATGCCTAAAATGTTAAAAATACTTGCATTTAAGAAAAATATTTCAAAAGATAATGCTTTGTACAAAAAATAAATAAATAAAAGTAAATTACAGTTGCCCAATCTAAAACTTTCTCTAAGGTAAATGTTCCACTGGGGACTCCCGGGTTTAATTTACGGGGTTATTTACAAATGTGAGAATTGTTAGGAATTGAAAGTGAATTTCACATTTAAGGCCAAAGTAGCTGAACTGGAAGATTAGCTGACTCTGAGAATTTTTCCAGTTTGTCTTTTTCCTCAAATTTGAAATTCAGTTTGATTTCCTGCAGGGCCGCCATCAGAAATTTTGGGGCCCCTAACACAGCTCAAGGTCTGGGCCCCCCTTCAAGCCCGCCCACATGCAGACATACATACTGACAAACATATATATACATACACATACTGCATACTGATATATACATACATACTGACAGGCATACATACATACAGACACACACTGGCATACATACATATTTACAGTCTCCGAAATAACCTGCCAGTGAGGATCAGCAGGGTTAACTCCAGCAGTTAAACAATGGACAAGGCACCTTGGCACTTTGGTAAATCAGATGCTGGGTCCAGGAATACAAATATAACATCATTTAAAAAAATAATGTCCATCAGTTGCAGTCAGATAAATAGTGTTTTGGAAGATTTATAGCCAGCTTTGTTTTGTATCCATCTGTACAAAGGGTAATACATTTCTATATATGCACTGGCATACACACATACACTGGCATACATACACACATACACTGGCATACATATACACACACACACTGGCATACACACACACTGGCATACATACATACACTGGCACATACACTGGCATCCATACATACACTGGCACACACATACACTGGCATCCATACATACATACACTGGCATACACATACACTGGCATCCATACATACACTGGCATACACATACACTGGCATCCATATACACTGGCATACATACATACACTGTCATACACATACATACATACATACATGCACTGGCATACACATACACTGGCATACACATACACTGGCATCCATACATACACTGGCATCCATACATACACTGGCATACACATACACTGGCATCCATACATACACTGGCATACATACATACATACACTGGCATACACATACACTGGCATACATACAAACACTGGCATCCATACATGCACTGGCATACATACATACATACACTGGCATACATACATACACTGGCATATGCAGGCAACCATACATACACATACACTGGCATCCATACGTACACTGGCATCCATACATACACTGGCATACACACATACACTGGCATACACACATACATACACTGGCATACACATACACTGGCATACACACATACATACACTGGCATACATACATACATACACTGGCATACACACATACATACACTGGCATACATACATACGCTGGCATACACATACACTGGCATACATACATACACTGGCATACACATACACTGGCATCCATACATACACTGGCATACATACATACACTGGCATACACATACACCCTCCTCTCTTCCTTACCATTTTGTCGCAGGAGGGTGACTGTCGGCTGCCTCTTCTCACGGCCTTTCTCTCTGCCTTCCCGTGCGGAGTAAAGTGGGAGGAAGTGACCGGACATCACTTCCTCCCAGCAGCACTTGCTTCCGGCTGCATTTATTTATTTTTTTAAAGAAGCACGGTCGCGCTATTACAGCGCTGACCGGGCCCCTGAAGATAATAGGGCCCATTGGGTGGCCGTAAATGCTCCACTGATACACGTGGGGCCCAGGCGGCTGGGCCCCCCAGGACCGCCGGGCCCGTGACAATTGACAATTGTCACGGTTGTCATGCCCTGATGGCGGCCCTGATTGCCTGTCAATTCTCACTTTAGTAAAAAAAAAAAACAGTTAGTCAGATACCTAAGGAGTGGAAAATTACATTATACTTCTGGATAGAGAAATATCTTCCCCGTCTCCTCCAGGGATTGTTTGTCGTGGTAGGAATATTTTCTAAGCCACGATTGTGGGGAGAGTGTGGCCATAAAGGGATTATTAGCACTCTGTCTCTGAATTTGTTAAATCGACTCCCTAACAGGCCCAGCATTTACACCAAGTTAACTTACTTCTTATCGTTAATTTGAAGCCACCTTAAAGACACTCCAAAGAGTTGAAGAACATATGTAGACCAGTGGCATCTCTAGGATTCATTTTTAGGGGGGAAAAAGTAGGGACATTTTGCAGCACAGCTATTAATTACTATCTGTGTATAATAAATTGGGACAGTCAGTGCTCCCTGTATAGTGCTGCTCTCTGTATAATACAGGTCTGTTTGTGTATAATATCCCAAGACAGAGAGCAGCACTATACAGGGAGCACTGACTGTCCTGGGATATTATACAGACACAGGCCTGTATTATACAGAGAGCAGCACTATACAGGAAGCGCTGACTATCCCGGGATATTATATGCACACAGATCTGTATTATACAGATAGCTGAGCATATACCCCATGTCCCAATCTCTAGACTACTAGTACCTGTCAACAGCAGCTCCCAGACGCATGTAACAGGGCTAAAGTGTGCGGCAGCTCACACAGATGATTCAGCGGTAAAGTGCACTCGCTGGCAGAGCCAAACTGGGAATCCCTGGGAATCCAAAGCAGCCCTGGAAAAAACTGTATGCCATTCCTACAAGTCAATATATATATATATATATATATATATATATATATATATATATAGTACAGTAAGCACACAAACTCACTGACATGCGCAAATAGGCTTACTGACAGACAAAACTCTCTGACTCACACACAAGCTTACTATAGACAAACTCACTTGTATAAACAGAAGGCTCACTACAAAGAAGTTCAGGGACACACACAAGCTCACTAAAGACAAGCTCACTGACACACACATGCTCACTAAATAGAAGCTCACTGATACACACAAGCAGTACCATTTTAACAGCGTTAAGGGCCCCCGGGCAAAGCAATGCACTGGTGTCCTTCCTACACAACAACTCACAGGAATTGTAATTATTGATAGACTACTGAGTCCATACACACACAGACTGCTGAGTCCATACACACACACAGACACACAGACTGCTGAGTCCATACACACACAGACTGCTGAGTCCATACACACACACACACAGACACACACACACACACAGACTGCTGAGTCCACACACAGACGTAGACAAACAAATCACCTTGCCAGTATACCAGAAAACTATTAAAACTAAATCCAGCTATTCTCGGAAATGGAAAAAACTGAATAGTCAAAGACACATCAGTTGAGTTTACTCATCTCTGCATCGCTATGTGGTGCCATTAGGGATAGCCATAAAGCTTTGTTTTTGTTATCGTGCTGGTGAACTCACTACCGTTATCTCTAGCTGTATTATTGCGCCAATACTGGAAATGAAAGAGGATAATACATTGGGGTGGCCCACTCACTTGTGACTGTACTACAGCTACACATATTGGAGATTGGTGAGCCTTGGGGGTATTGGAATGAGAAGCCAATTAATGGCATTCAGATACATGTGTTATGCCTTCAAATACACCCCAGTGTGTGTATGTGTATATGTATGTATGTGTATATATATATATATATATATATATATATATATATGACACACACACACACACGTATCTATGTTCCACACACATACACCCAGTGTACCAGAATTATTGAGAGAGTTATTTTATTGAAATTAATAAGTCCTAAACATTTTTCCATTGATGTGACATTAGGCATAATCCTTTTAGCAATCATTGCATAATGCTGACATTTCATGATTGAAGAACCCATTTCCCCTTTTCCTTTAGGTATTATAGCAATGTACATACATCTCTATGGCTCTATGCAAATTGTATCACTTTACCAGTTATGTATGTCTTGTTCATTTACATATTGCACGTTGGAAGATTTGTGTTTTTTACTTGGTCAGAAGTGCAAGACAAACGCAAACTTATTATTGAGTAGTCTGCTTAGATTTTCAGATTTGCTTACCCATGGCAGGTGTAAAAGAAAAATAAAGTGCTCGTTTGTCAGGTAGTAGGAATTCTACACCCCCGTGTTTCTGTGCATTGTCGTTGTGTGTGTGTGACAATGCAGGTATGTGTATGTGTATGTAAGCATGTATTTGCATAGAGAGTCACAGTGTTTACGAATGCAGGGGTTATTTGGCCTCATCATGTCACAAGCATGTGCCATGATAATCTCCCACTCTAATCTATGTCAGAATGCTAGTTTCTTAATTCCTTTGCCACTTTCACCCATCCCTATCTTCTCTTTTTGTTACTTCTCTATGCTATATCTACCCACCATATCGACAAATGTCAAATTAACCACTACTTCCCCCTTACAATGTCACTTATATTTTCACTTTCTCCATCCTATGTCACTTTCAGTCTTACCCACCTGCTTCCCTTCTCTGTCAACTAGGCTCTGTAGGTCCAGATTTTTTATGCTAATGTCTACAACTACTAATTTGATCTCATCTTTTAGACAGTGACTTTCTTATTTTGTTTTAAAGGGCTTAGAGGAACAATGCAGTTGCTGGGTTAAAGGACCACTATAGTCACCCAGACCACTTCAGCTCAATGAAGTGGTCTGGGTGCCAGGTTCCCCAGGTTTTAACTTGGTCACGTGACACGGAAACCATGTAGGAATGCTTTGATTCAATGGTTTCCTATAGGGAATTTTAAATGTGTGCACGGTGGTGGCCGTGCATGCACATTAGGTCCCCGGTGCTTCTTGGATTGGACCATTGTGGAGAAGGCCATGCCTCCTCTGTGATATCGCTGGGGATGGAGAGCTAAGCAGTGCCAAGGATGAATCGGTGCTGGAAAAAGTAAGTCAATCTTTTATTTATTACATTTTTATTGCACCTGGGTACTAGAGCATTAGGAATACCGATTTATATTCCTAACACCATAATGTTCCTTTAAAGCAAGTTGGTAGGAACAACATTCAGACCACTATCTGATTTTTCTTATATGGACATAGGAATTATCCCTATAGGGTTATGACTTCCCAGACCGGGTGTGTTACATAGCTTGCAATTCTTTAGATTCATATTGCTATTTACCTTTTTTATCATTTGTGTTTTCTTTTTAGCTAAATATCCTCTATATAATCTTCAACTAACTACTACCATTATCTCCAGGCAGGGGAGGCATAGTCACCTTTAGTGTACTTGCATACCTCTTTTCTTATTTTTGTAACGTTGGCACTAGTGGGTTAGAAAGATCCCTGGGATCTCTCATGGATGCTCTGTTAGTTTGGACCACTGAGACATAACCTATTTACGGTCTGTCACAGTTGATCCACACTGATTATTTTCTCTACATGCACTTTACAGTTTAGTTAAAGGACCACTCTAGGCACCCAGACCACTTCAGCTTAATGAAGTGGTCTGGGTGCCAGGTCCCTCTAGGATTAACCCTTTTTTTTTTTATAAACATAGCAGTTTCAGAGAAACTGCTATGTTTATAAATGGGTTAATTCAGCCTCCAAATCCTCTAGCGGCTGTCTCATTGACAGCCGCTAGAGGCGTTTGGGTGCTTCTCACTGTGAAAATCACAGTGAGAACACGCAAGCATCCATAGGAAAGCATTGTAAATGCTTTCCTATGAGACCGGCTGAATGCGCGCGCAGCTCCTGCCGCGCATGCGCATTCAGCCGAAGAGGGGGAGGAGAGGAGGAGGAAAGCTCCCCGCCCGGCGCTGGAAAAAGGGTAAGTTTTAACCCTTTCCTCTCCCCAGAGCCAGGCGGGAGGGGGACCTTGAGGGTGGGGGCACACTCAGGGCACTATAGTGCCAGGAAAACGAGTATGTTTTCCTGGCACTACAGTGGTCCTTTAAGAAACACTTAGTATTTTTGGAAAATCGACCATAATTAGAAGTGCATGGTGCTTGAACATTCTGGTTTTAGTATGGATTTGTAAAGCTGTTACCATCCAAACCCACACACTGTTACAGGCATTTTCACAGAACATAAGGAATTGATTCAATACTTTCCATTTACTTAGTTGAAATAGGAACCACCTGGATTTTATTACTTCTAAAAAATATATATATATAAAAAACAGACATTGCAGTTGCTGTGCACTGTGTAGAATTTTTCTGTGTTTACATTTGAAGTATAAACTTTTAATCTGCTGATTTTTAGTGTATTGTACTATAGGATTTTTTTTATTATTATTATTAATTGCTATCTGTGGATTCTAACTTGGAAATCTTTTGTTATGTTATGGGTCTAATTGGCAGTCTGGTAGAGCTTTACTTTGCGTGAAGGAAATTACCTTTAACACTTCCATCTGTGTATTCTGCCCTTTCTGAGGCTGATCAACCCTCCTTTCATCCCCTTCTCTCCAAGGAAGAAGGGAGAGGACCTAACCCCTTAAGGACAGAGCTTCAAAAGCTTGTCTTTCACTTAATGACACAAGCAATTTTTTCATTTTTTGCTGTTTGCGTTCAACTGCAATTTGCATTTTACTAATTTGTTGCACCAACACATATTATACATCGTTTTTTAAAGGACAGAAAGGGCTTTCATTTGATGTAACACACATATATATAAATGCTTATTTATTATAAAAAAAATACAGAAAAATTTTAAAAAAATGAACATTTTGTGTTTTGTTTTACAGTTTTTGCAATAATAATGTGTGCATAATTAGTGCAGGTTAAGAAAAGTAATTAAAAATAAATTAATTTAGTTGTTCTGATTTACAGAATATATAATGTGTCTGGGATTTTAAGGTTTTTTTTGGTAGCTACAGGTCACAAAGCACAAGGAGTAAAATAGACTTTTAATGTGGAGCGATTTTAGAATTTGGTATGTTTGTCTTGTAAGCTTAATAGCCATAAAAGAAAACAAAATTGCTACACAAAAAGTATATATTTATATAAAGTAGACATCACGGGCTATTTACCTAAGGTTGTTTTGACACTTTCTACGTAGCCATTTCACCGCCAACCTCTGCTAAATATTGAAGTAAAATTGTGTTTTTTTTGGTTTTTGGCACACGAACTTATAACAAAGAAATTATCGTGTATATTTTGTAAAGTTGGTCTGTGCTATTCCTGTACAAAGTTTTATTTTGTGTTCAGTTACATCTGCTGAGTAAAATGACACCCCCATTGTATGTCTTTGGCACTATTACGTGAAGTTACAGTGCCATACAGGATACCTGTCCTTTTCAATATTTACAATAGAATTTTGAGAGATGGATTTAATGAGCCTTAGCTTCCATTTGGGGTATTATAACAGTTTGACTGTTCAAAAACCCCCCACAAAGGCCTACCATTTGTAAAAGTAGAAACTCCAGGGTATCTCATAAGGTGCATATTGTGCCTTAACATGCCCCCATTTTTTCACCAATATATGCCAAAGTATGTGGTAAAAAATAATTTTGTGCATTTTTTACATACGGATTAGAAACATAGATAGAAACATAGAATGTGACGGCAGATAAGAACCATTCGGCCCATCTAGTCTGCCCAATTTTCTAAAAACTTTCATTAGTCCCTAGCCTTATCTTATAGTTAGGATAGCCGTATGCCTATCCCATGCATGTTTAAACTCCTTTACTGTGTTAACCTCTACCACTTCAGCTGGAAGGCTATTCCATGCATCCACTACCCTCTCAGTAAAGTAATACTTCCTGATATTATTTTTAAACCTTTGTCCCTCTAATTTAAGACTATGTTTGCATTTTTGCTGGGCGTTTTGTATATTTCATATGTGCTGCTAAGTTCAAACCCCCCAAATTATGCTCAGCTAAGTCTTCTGAGTAAAATGACACCCCATATCAATGTCCTTGGCACTATTTCGTGAAGCTACAGTGCCATATAGGAGACCAAGCCATATCCGTTTTTACCAAACTTTGAATTTTGACGCTGGGCCTATGTGCAATTTCCAAGCATCTTCGCAGGTTTTAAATTCAAACTACCCCACAAAGGCCTACCATTTCTTAAAGTAGACACCCCAGGGTGTTTCAAAAGGTATATTTTTTCTGCCTTTTTGACATACAAAGTGAGTTTGCGCAGCATATTTTGCAAACCATATGTGTGCTATGACTGTATAATACTTCATATGTTGCTCAGCTATGTCGGCTGAGTACAGCAATACCCCCGTATGTACCTTTGCCAGGTATGAGTGGATGTTGAAGGGGTGCATTTGAGACGCAGCCATTCAGTTTTTTTCTAACTTTGAAGTTTTACGCTGTGTCCATGTTCCAATTTAGAATAGTTTAGACGGTTGGTTATTGAAACTATTTATTAAAGAATACACTCTGGGGTAATTCAAAAGGCATATTTTGAACCTTGGCGTGGGATAATTTTTTTCTCTAGTTTGTTCCAGGTGTACTGGTAATGAGCGTTTTTAAAATGTATTTCTTTTACTTTTTTTTACTTTTTTACTTTTAAAAACTAGTTTTTATACTTTTGATTTGCTTATTAATTTTTTTTAAAGTTTCCTAAACTTTCTTAAAACTTTTTTACAGATTTAACATTTTTCTAAGCTTTTTTTTTACCGTTAACCCCTAACTAGCAGTAAGCAGCACTAACAGTAAATTCCCAATTTTCCCATAACTCCCACCCACCCCAGGTAGCAAAATATATAGTTATAAATTATTTTAATTAATTAATTAAATACATTGAACCCCTGATGGTTAAAAAATAAATAAAAGTTAATCCTCAGGTGTTAAAAAAAATTAGATCACAGTATAATACTGTGATCTGTATTTGATCGCTGTAGGCATTGATCGACTGGCAGGGAAGGGGTTAATTTTTATATAGACTAGGTAAAGGGGGGTGTTTTTTTTATTTTTTACTTAAACATTATTAAAACTTTTTTTAAGCTTAATTTTTAACTTTTTAAAGTTTATTTTAAAACTTTTTTTTAACTTTAACCCCTAGTTAGCCTAACGCCAAATCCCCCAATTCCCCACTAACTTCCACCCACCCAGCTAGCTAAATATATAATTTTAAAATATTTTAATTAATTAATTAAATAAATAAATGTAACCCCTGAGGGTTAAAAAAAAAAAAGAATTAACCCTCAGGGGTTAAAAAAAAAATCAGATCATTGTAAAATGTAATCCCTGCCAATTGATCACTTGCGGTCAGAGAGAGCACATGTACTGGGCAGCCTGACCGGGTGCTCCCTGTCTGCCTCTAATACAGAGGCAGACCGGAGCACCATTAACCCTGTGATCGCCGCAATAGCGTCGATCCGGGGTTAATTTTACCACGTGACGGACAAGGTCCGTCACTCGTCACTAAGGGTCTCCCCTCTGTGACGGACCTCGTCCGTCACCCGTCCTTAAGGGGTTAAAGGAACTCTAGGCACTCTTACTGTTTTATTTTATTGAAGTGGTTATAGGGCCTGGAATCCTACGAATCCATTTTTGACTATAGTGTCTAAAATATCACTTTAAAGGAGAGGATTTAAAGGGACTCTAGGCACACTTACTGCTTTACCTCGTTAAAGTGGTTATGGTGCCTGGTGTCCGACTTACTGATTGACAACTCCCTCGGAGACCCTTCCGAGTTCTGCCCATCAAACTCCACCTATGCGTTTGACATCAGACGCAGCCGCGTTTTAGGGAAGCCGCGGCAACTTTTAAATCGCTTAGTAAACTTGTAGCAAAGTGATATAAAGTTGCCGCCTGAGCTCCCTACTGTGAATTTCTGTGTACCGAACCTCTGCTTTTCCTAAACTGACACTGCTGATCGGTCCAATCCCTTGAAAACGGAACAGACTTTAACTATTCTACTGCCTGCTGATTCAAGTTGTTATTTTTGATCTATCTACTACTACCTTAAATAACTGCAAGGACTTTAACCCTACACTCGCCTGCTTGCTCCTAAGCTAATTGAACTACTCTGCTCTTTTAATTCCTGCTCTTGTTCTTGCCGGCTTTATACTCATCCTGAATTTTATTTCAATTCAACTACGGAATTAATTGCCTGCTTAATTAATCTACTTACTGAAACTCAGCCTAAACTTTGCCTACTGGCTCCTAAACCAATTCCTGCATACATTTCTCTGAAGAAGTTGCATATTTTCCTCCAAATTAACCATTTAAGTTCTCCTACTGAGAAAAGCTGTTATTCAACTTTCAAGGCTTTAGTAAGTGAATATTTATAGAAACATAGAATGTGACGGCAGATGAGAACCATTTGGCCCATCTAGTCTGCCCAATTTTCTAAATACTTTCATTAGTCCCTGGCCTTATCTTATAGTTAGGATAGCCTTATGCCTATCCCACGCATGCTTAAACTCCTTTTACTGTGTTAACCTCTACCACTTCAGCTGGAAGGCTATTCCATGCATCCACTACCCTCTCAGTAAAGTAATACTTCCTGATATTATTTTTAAACCTTTGTCCCTCTAATTTAAGACTATGTCCTCTTGTTGTGGCATTTATTTCTTAAAGTGATAGAACAGTATATTCAGATTCCTGCAGTTGTGTTCCAAAGCTTCTCACTTTTTTGGTTATTACACCTGAAAACCCAGGTTATTACACCTGGAAACTCCTGGCACCATTTTTAGCTATAGTACCTAGAATGACATTTTTAATTAAAAGTGTCATTCTAGGTACTATAGCTAAAAATGGTGCCAGGGGTTTCCAGGTGTAATAATGTTAAAAACACCATCAAGCCCCCCTGGCCTACCTAAATATAGTAAAATCTTACCTTTATTCCAGTCTGCTAGTGCTGGCTCGGCCCTTGATCTGTATGCTTGGCTGACATAATCAGAAATGATGATCTTAACCAATCTCAATGATTTCTCATAGGAAAGCATTGGATTGTCTGCGAGTTTCAAGGAGGCAGATCAGGGGCAAAACCAGCACAAGCCAAACACAGCCCATGCAAATCAGCATCTCCTCACAGAGATGTGTTGAATCAATGGATCTCTATGAGGAAAGTTCAATGTCTGTGCAGCACTGCCCCCAGAAAGCACCTCTAGTAGCCATCTGAGGAGTGGCCAGTGGAGGTATCCCTAGGCTGTAATGTAAACACTGCATTTACTGCAAAAAAGCCTGAAAGGAATGATTTTACTCACCAGAACAAATACAATAAGCTGTAGTTGTTATGGTGACCAGGCCCGGACTGGCCATCGGGCATACCGGGCAAATGCCCGGTGGGCCGCGATGGCTGGGGGGCCGAGGCCGGCAGGGGATCTCTCCTGCCAGCCCCTGCAGGGCCAGCGCTATCCAAGCACCGGCCCTGCTATGTGCCTCCGTGGGCCGGTGGGGAGATCAAAGATCTCCCTCACCAGCCCAGAGGCATGGAGATGCGGCCGCAGGCTGGGGAGTGAGTGAGGGAGGCAGGAGAGAGGACCGGCGGAGCTCTAGCCAGCAGCTCCGCCGGGTTCTCTTGCGGTTCACTCTCACCACTGGACCACCAGGGAAGGCAACATGGCACCCCACCCCCCAGGCAGAACGGATCTCCTCCCCCCCCCTCCCAGGCTAAAGGTAAGAAGGGAGGGGGGGATATCACTTTTTTTTATTATTAATAAAAGAAAATATTTAAATTTAAATAAATACATTCACTTACACACACAGCACCCAGACACAGCACCCCCCAGACACACACAGCACCCCGACACACGCAGCCCCCAGACACACACAGCACCCCGACACACACAGCACCCCCCGACACACACTGCACCCCCAGACACACACAGC
>OW240915.1:77044890-77174652 GCA_933207985.1 Pelobates cultripes
CAGTATAACTTCTAAACACATTTATTGCAGTTTACAGACACATTATTGTGAGTATTATTGATGTAGAGCTCCTCTATACACTCAACATACAAATAATAAGGACCTCCTAAAGAAGAGGGATTTGAATAGAAAAGAGAGACAGAGGGGTTTGGGCCCAAAAAAGGGAATGTTATGGGCAGTTGGGAGGAAGTGGACAAGTGAGTGCCAAGAAAAGAGGATTCACAGTTTCTGATTAGTGAGAAAGAGGAATTGATAGCTCACAATTTCTTCTTAAAGGAAACCAGGCATGTACAGAAACAGGGCAGAATTCAAATCTGCCCTCTTCATTTGTCATGCCCAATATGGGGAGAGGCGCCCCCCTCAGAATAAAATCTGCTAACAATACTTTTTTTCAACATAAACACTGATAAACCAAGATATAACATGGTGTTCAATATATGTATATTATATATATATATATATATATATACAGTCAGGTCCATAAATATTGGGAAATCAACACAATTCTAATCTTTTTGGCTCTATGCACCAACACAATCGGTTTGAAATGAAACAAACAAGATGTGCTTTAACTGCAGACTTTCAGCTTTAATTTGAGGGTATTTACATCCAAATCAGGTGAACGGTGTAGGAATTACAACAGTTTGTATATGTGCCTCCCAGATTAACAGTCATAAATCAAACTTTCACTTTTTAATACTTGGTTGCAAATCCTTTGTAGTCAATTACAGCCTGAAGTCTGGAACGCATAGACATCAGCAGACGTTGGGTTTCATCCCTGGTGATGCTCTGCCAGGCTTCTACTGCAACTGTCTTCAGTTCCTGCTTGTTCCTGGGGCATTTTCCCTTCAGTTTTGTCTTCATCAAGTGAAATGCACGCTCAATCGGATTCAGGTCAGGTGATTGACTTGGCCATTGCATAACATTCCACTTCTTTCCCTTAAAAACTCTTTGGTTGCTTTTGCAGTATGCTTCGGGTCATTGTCCATCTGCACTGTGAAGCGTCGTCCAATGAGTTCTGAAGCATTTGGCTGAATATGAGTAGATAATATTGCCCGAAACACTTCAGAATTCATCCGGCTGCTTTTGTCAGCAGTCACATCATCAATAAAAACAAGAGAACCAGTTCCATTGGCAGCCATACATGCCCATGCCATGACACTACCACCTTCATGCTTCGCTGATGAGGTGGTATGCTTTGGATCATGAGCAGTTCCTTTCCCTCTCCATACTCTTCTCTTTCCATCACTCTGGTACAAGTTGATCTTGGTCTCATCTGTCCATAGGATGTTGTTCCAGAACTGTGAAGGCTTTTTTAGATGTTGTTTGGCAAACTCTAATCTGGCCTTTCTGTTTTTGAGGCTCACCAATAGTTTACATCTTGTGGTGAACCTTCTGTATTCACTCTGGTGAAGTCTTCTCTTGATTGTTGACTTTGACACACATACACCTACCTCCTGGAGAGTGTTCTTGATCTGGCCAACTGTTGTGAAGGGTGTTTTCTTCACCAGGGAAAGAATTCTTCAGTCATCCACCACAGTTGTTTTCCATGGTCTTCCGGGTCTTTTGGTGTTGCTGAGCTCACCGGTGCATTCTTTCTTTTTAAGGATGTTCCAAACAGTTGATTTGGCCACACCTAATGTTTTTGCTATCTCTCTGATGGGTTTGTTTTGTTTTTTCAGCCTAATGATGGCTTGCTTCACTAATAGTGACAGCTCTTTGGATCTCATATCAAGAGTTGACAGCAATAGATTCCAAATGCAAATAGCACACTTGAAATTAACTCTGGACCTTTTATCTGCTCGTTGTAAATGGGATAATGAGGGTATAACACACACCTGGCCATGGAACGGCTGAGGAGCCAATTGTCCCATTACTGTTGATCCCTTGAAAAGTGTGAGGCACATATACAAACTGTTGTAATTCCTACACCGTTCACCTGATTTGGATGTAAATACCCTCAAATTAAAGCTGAAAGTCTGCAGTTAAAGCACACTTGTTCATTTCATTTCAAATCCATTGTGGTGGTGTATAGAGCCAAAAAGATTAGAATTGTGTCGATGTCCCAATATTTATGGACCTGACTGTGTGTGTATATATATATATATATATATATATATTTGCCATCCTCTTACCACACTTGTGTGTTCCTCCAGCCCCTTACATCTATGTTTTGTAGTTGTTTTAGTTTTTTTTCTTGTGGCAATGAGCTCATCAATAGCTGTGTATCATTAGGTATGCTCAGCACAATAATATAAAGGTGGATCTGCCATTTTCAAATTGCATGGGTAACAAGTGTAGATTCATGTTAGTACTTATATAATCTAAACACTGTGCTAGCAAAATCACCAGGAAATATATAAAATACATGCTGCTCTACCCACAAAATGGAACATAGAAACATGCACTCACCCAATGACATACCTATGACATTGTAGCAAAGCTCAGGATTGTCAAAAAGCATAAAATAGCAGAAAATAAATATCTTCACGTATTCATTTTGCAGGTCTTTGGCTACCACAATGTATTCATTTGTATACTCTTTAACCCCTTAAGGACACATGACATGTGTGACATGTCATGATTCCCTTTTATTCCAGAAGTTTGGTCTTTAAAGGGTTAAGGTGATACAAAGTCATGTTAGGTGCATGTTACGATATTGCAAGCACTTTGTGCTATTGAAATTAGTAGGACTGTACTACAAAACAGGCTTGTTATGACAGGATTACGTTAAGCTCCTTACAGTGAAATTAAACTAAATTCCTGCACGAGGTAGGAAGAGAGATTTAAGACGAATTTACTTATTATGAGATCATGTCACACATTAATTGCACACAGGAGGACTCCTTTCAACTATTTATGTGATTTCTGAAAGGCAACTGGCTGCACCAGGGTTTATTTCGGGGTTTTCACAGCGGGGGTGAATACTTATGAAACAAAAACGTGTGTTTTAAATTTGTTTAATCACCAAGTAATGGTACACAAACAACATGAACCAATCGCTCTCTGAGAGACAGCTGCAGATCTGCTGATCATTACACACAGCCCAGTTCACTAAAGTATGAATTAGAGTGTGTGTAAACTCATATCAGCTGCAGTAAAGCTGGTTTCAGTTTCAGCCATCTAATGCAGGGCCGGACTGACCATTGCATAAACTAGGCCAATGCCAAGTGGAAAACAATGGCCACAGGCCAAGGCCGACAGGGGAGATCAAAGAGTCCACTTCCACTGCTCCCGCGAGTTTTGCTGTGGATTATTATAGAGTCTCTAAAAATATTCCTACAACAAATAGTAGGAATAAATCAAGAGGAAAAAGAGAGATGGGAACAAGTAAAAAGTCTGGTTTGGACTTGTCACAAGACAGTACCATGTCTTTTTTAGGGATAGTCCCACCCCCCCATCTCAGGTGGCTAAAAGAAAGAAAATTGGGTGTGGCAGAATAAGAACCAATAGAAATAGCAACGACAAGGAATTGGAGGAACGCCAGAAATGGACAGAAATACACAAAGTACCAGTAGTGAAGGGCTCTCATTTTGCCCTATGTTTATGGTTTATATCATCAACTTGGTGTTGCTGGTTCCTAACACTATTTTCTCATTTGGTGCTTATGGGAGTAATAGGAGTGTATACCTTTAAGAGATTCATTTTTATTGTACTCAATCTTTAATTTATTAATTCAATCATGCATTCTCCTTAGTATTATTTTCAAGTATAATTGTTTTGCATGTATTTGCACTTTATTAATTATGTATATTACATCCTATTATTACTTTAGTAGATAATCCTCCTCTGGTGTATCTTGTGCACCTTATTTATCTTATTGTTTTGCTTAGGAATTATACATGCACTGGATTCACTTTTCTTTCTGGTATTGCTTTATGTGTTTATTATATTTGTACTTTGCACTTTTAGTTTTAGACCTTGTTTAGTTTTAGAAACTGAAACGGGGGTGTTAGTTAATGAAGACCAGGAAAAGGCAGGGATTTTAAATAACTATTTCTCCTGCGTATATATTAAGGAAGAAAACATGGCAATAGATGTGCAAATGATTGCTACTAAAAACTTGCAGAATAATTGTAATTGGTTAACTCAAGACAAGGTGCTGCAGCAACTAAAGAAAGTTAATATAAACAAAGCTCAAGGGCCTGACGGTATCCATCCACGTGTACTTAAGGAACTAAGTGCAGAAATAAGTGAACCTCTGTTTTAATCTTTCAAGATTCTTTTCTTTCAGGAAGTGTTCCGGAGGATTGGAGGAAGGCAGATGTGGTTCCTATATTCAAAAAGGGTTCAAAATCCTTGCCTGGAACTTATAGACATGTGAGCTTAACTTCTGTGGCTGGTAAAATATTTGAAAGGTTATTAAAGGATAATATTCAAGAATTCCTTGAGGAGAACATGGTTATCAGCAAAAATCAGCATGGTTTTATGAAGCACAGGTCATGTCAAACTAACTTGATTGCGTTCTACGAAGAAGTAAGTAGAAGTATAGATCAGGGTGTTGCAGTGGATGTGATCTATTTGGATTTAGCCAAGGCATTTTATACAGTTCCACACAATAGATCAGTGTTCAAACTCAAGGAAATCAGTCTAGATGAAAATGCTTGTTCTTGGGTAGAACACTGGCTTAAAAACAGAGTACAAAGAGTTGTCATTAATGGTAAATTTTCAAGCTGGACAGAGGTGGCAAGTGGTGTCCCTCAGGGGTCTGTTCTGGGACCCCTTCTATTTAACATATTTATAAATGATCTTGAAGACAGCATTGAAAGTCATGTTGCAGTTTTTGCAGATAACACAAAACTTTGTAAAATAATACAATGTGAGCAAGATATTACTTTGCTGCAGAGGGATTTAGATAGACTGGGGGACTGGGCACTCAAATGGCAGATTAAATTTAATGTTGAAAAATGCAAAGTTATGCACTTCGGCGTAAAGAATACACAAGCAGCGTATACCCTTAATGGAAGCGAATTAGGGATAACAACACATGAAAAGGACTTGGGAATTGTTATAGACAACAAACTATGCAACAATGTGCAATGTCAATCAGCAGTGGCCAAGGCCAGTAAGGTATTGCCATGCATGAAAAAGGGCATTCATTCTCGGGACAAGAATATAATTTTGCCTCTTTATAAATCACTGGTAAGACCCCATATTGAATATGCTGTGCAATTTTGGGCACCTGTTCTAAAGAAGAATATTATGGCACTAGAAAAAGTGCAGAGGCGGGCTACAAAATTAATAAAAGGAATGGAACATATCAGCTATGAAGAAAGGTTAACACATTTAAACCTATTTAGTTTAGAAAAACGTCACCTGAGAGGGGATATGATAACATTATACAAATATATTCGGGGCCAATACAAACCATTGTGTGGAAATCTATTCACAAACCGGACTTTACATAGGACAAGAGGTCATGCGTTTAGACTGGAAGAAAGAAGATTTCGTCTAAGGCAAAGGAAAGGTTTTTTTTTACTGTAACAACAATCAGGATGTGGAATTCTTTGCCTGAAGTAGTGATTTTATTAGAGTCCATACAGATGTTCAAACAGCTAGTAGATGCATACTTGCAAAAACAGAATATTCAAGGATATAATCTTTCAATGTAGGGTAATAACTGCTTGATTCTAGGATAAATCTGACTGCCATTCTGGGGTCAAGAAGGAAATTTTTTTCCTAGCTTGTTGCAAAATTGTGCTTCAAACTGTTTTTTTTTTTTTGCCTTCTTTTGGATCAACAGCAAAAAACAAATGTGAGGAAGACTGAACTTGATGGTCTCTTTTCAGATATGTAACTATGTAACTATGTAACCTTATTATTCCATATGCACTTTATTTATGTACTTTAGCAACATTATTACTTTCTACATGGAATTCTCCTTCCTGTATTCATTTGAATGGGTTCCTTCATTTTATCTCTTGTTTGTCATTAAAATTTGGTATAAATTCCTTTTGGATAAAACAATGTTTAGGGGATATTTCCCTAGTTTTACAGGTTATCTTTTTCATTCAGTCTATCCGCGTTGCTATGACAATGCGTCATGCGTTATGTGACTTTCCAACTCCATGGCAACCTGATTTAGTTTACATAATTATATTCCTCTTATTCCTATTTTAATAATAAAAATGCTGATGCACATCAGTCTCTGGGCTCTTGTGAGTCGGAGGATTTCTTGTTTTTGGTGTCTGATCCCTTTCTTACGAATAATTATGCTGATTCATGTCACTTGCGGTTTTGGTAGATACCTCACACCATTGACATTTTTAACTTCTTCTGTAACTTGTTACCTGGAGTCAGCTGAGCATCGCTCCCTGTCTTTACTACTTTAGACATATGCCCGGGAGCTCTCTGATTGAGCTTAGCTTGGCAGTGCAAGGCATGGCTCATTGGTAGATAGCAGTCAGCTGATGTTTTGCAGGCTATGCTATGAGACCAACGGAAACTTCTAAACAGGAGTTTCTGTCTCTCTATTGGATACAGTGGAGATGCACCCCAGGTTAGCAGTCAAACTGTTCTAAATTGGTTTGGCTACTTACAATGGATGGGAACCCAGGCAGTTCTGGCATCATAACCACTGCAGTGCACTGTACGGGTTATGATATTTGGAGTGTTCCTTTAATATCCAGTGGCAGATAATCTTTAGAAAGATGAAGGGTTTTCTGGTCTAACAGATTCCATAAATTACAATTTAATCTCTGGAAATAGTAAATCCAATTAAAAAAAAACAAAAAAAACCTAGCTGATATGCAGGGCCGCCATCAGGGGATGAAAACCATGACGGTTGTCACGGGCCCAGCGGCCCTGGGGGGCCCAGCCGCCCTGGCCCCACGTGTAGCGGCGGAACTGCCGCCGGTGCAGTTGCACCGGGGCCCGCACGCTGATGGGGCCTATCGGGTGGCCCACGCACTTAGGGCCACCCGATGGGCCCTATATCTTCAGGGGCACGGTCAGCGCTGTGGCCGTGTAATAGCCCGACCAGGCCCCTTTTAAAAAACAAAAAATGCAGCCGCAGCGCAAGTGCTGCTGAGAGGAAGTGGTGACTTCCTCCCAGCTCACTCCGCGGGGAGGAGAGCCAGCCAGGCAGTGAAGAGGGAGAGCTGCACCAAATCCCATCAACCCCAGCCACCCTCCTGCAAAGAAAAGGTAAGAAACAGGAAGGTGGCTGAAAAATTAGCTGTGTGTGTTTGTATGCATGCATGTCTGTCAGTATGTATGAATGTATGCATGTCTGTCAGTATGTATGTACAGGGAGTGCAGAATTATTAGGCAAGTTGTATTTTTGAGGATTAATTTTATTATTGAACAACAACCATGTTCTCAATGAACCCAAAAAACTCATTAATATCAAAGCTGAATATTTTTGGAAGTAGTTTTTAGTTTGTTTTTAGTTTTAGCTATGTTAGGGGGATATCTGTGTGTGCAGGTGGCTATTACTGTGCATAATTATTAGGCAACTTAACAAAAAACAAATATATACCCATTTCAATTATTTATTATTACCAGTGAAACCAATATAACATCTCAACATTCACAAATATACATTTCTGACATTCAAAAACAAAACAAAAACAAATCAGTGACCAATATAGCCACCTTTCTTTGCAAGGACACTCAAAAGCCTGCCATCCATGGATTCTGTCAGTGTTTTGATCTGTTCACCATCAACATTGCGTGCAGCAGCAACCACAGCCTCCCAGACACTGTTCAGAGAGGTGTACTGTTTTCCCTCCTTGTAAATCTCACATTTGATGATGGACCACAGGTTCTCAATGGGGTTCAGATCAGGTGAACAAGGAGGCCATGTCATTAGATTTTCTTCTTTTATACCCTTTCTTGCCAGCCACGCTGTGGAGTACTTGGACGCGTGTGATGGAGCATTGTCCTGCATGAAAATCATGTTTTTCTTGAAGGATGCAGACTTCTTCCTGTACCACTGCTTGAAGAAGGTGTCTTCCAGGAACTGGCAGTAGGACTGGGAGTTGAGCTTGACTCCATCCTCAACCCGAAAAGGCCCCACAAGCTCATCTTTGATGATACCAGCCCAAACCAGTACTCCACCTCCACCTTGCTGGCGTCTGAGTCGGACTGGAGCTCTCTGCCCTTTACCAATCCAGCCACGGGCCCATCCATCTGGCCCATCAAGACTCACTCTCATTTCATCAGTCCATAAAACCTTAGAAAAATCAGTCTTGAGATATTTCTTGGCCCAGTCTTGACGTTTCAGCTTGTGTGTCTTGTTCAGTGGTGGTCGTCTTTCAGCCTTTCTTACCTTGGCCATGTCTCTGAGTATTGCACACCTTGTGCTTTTGGGCACTCCAGTGATGCTGCAGCTCTGAAATATGGCCAAACTGGTGGCAAGTGGCATCGTGGCAGCTGCACGCTTGACTTTTCTCAGTTCATGGGCAGTTATTTTGCGCCTTGGTTTTTCCACACGCTTCTTGCGACCCTGTTAACTATTTTGAATGAAACGCTTGATTGTTCGATGATCACGCTTCAGAAGCTTTGCAATTTTAAGAGTGCTGCATCCCTCTGCAAGATATCTCACTATTTTTGACTTTTCTGAGCCTGTCAAGTCCTTCTTTTGACCCATTTTGCCAAAGGAAAGGAAGTTGCCTAATAATTATGCACACCTGATATAGGGTGTTGATGTCATTAGACCACACCCTTCTCATTACAGAGATGCACATCACCTAATATGCTTAATTGGTAGTAGGCTTTCGAGCCTATACAGCTTGGAGTAAGACAACATGCATAAAGAGGATGATGTGGTCAAAATACTCATTTGCCTAATAATTCTGCACTCCCTGTATGTATGTATGTGTGTATGGATGTCAGTGTATGTATACATGTATGTCTGTCTGTCTGTATGAATGTATATATGTATGTATGCCAGTATCAATGTATGTCAGTAAGAATGTATGTATGTCTGTATGTCATTATGAATGTATGTCTATGTATGTATGTGTGTATGGATGTCAGTGTCTGTATGAATGTATGTCTGTCTGTCTGTATGAATGTATGTATGTCTGTCACTATGTATGTATGTATGCCAGTATCAATGTATGTCTGTATGTCATTATGAATGTATGTCTGTGTGTCTGTTTGTATGTATATATGTATGTCTGTATGTCAATATGTATGTATGTGTGTATGTGTCAGTGTATGTATGTCAGTATGTATGATGTCAGTATGAATGTATGTCTGTATGTATGTCTGCATGTCATTATAAATGTATATCTGTTTGTATGTCTGTATGCATGTATGTCTGTCTGTCTGTATGAATGTATGTATGTCTGTCACTATGTATGTATGTATGCCAGTATCAGTGTATGTCTGTATGTCATTAGGAATGTATGTCTGTGTGTCTGTTTGTTTGTATGTATACATGTATGTCTGTATGTCAATATGTATGTATGCATGTCAGTGTATGTATGTCAGTATGTATGATGTCAGTATGAATGTATGTCTGTATGTATGTCTGCATGTCATTATGAATGTATGTCTGTTTGTATGTGTGTATGGATGTCAGTGTCTGTATGTATGTATGCATGTGTGTATGGATGTCAGTGTATGTCTGTCAGTATGTATGTCTGTATGTCATTATGAATGTCTGTCAGTATGTATGTCTGTCAGTATGTATGTCTGTATGTCATTATGAATGTATGTCTATGTATGTATGTATGTATGTGTGTATGGATGTCACTGTCTGTATGCATGTATGTCTGTCTGTATGAATGTATGTATGTGTGTCTGTATGTATCTATATATGTATTTATGCCAGTATGAATGAATGTATGTATGTATGTCATTATGAATGTATGTATGTCGGTGTCTGTATGTATGTCAGTATGTTTGAATGTGTGTCTGTATGTCCTTATGCATGTGTGTCTGTATGTATGTTAGTATGTGTTTGTCTGTCACTATGTATGCCTGTGTTTCTGTATATGTGTGTGTGTGTCAGTATGTATGCCTATATGCGTGTATGTCTATTTCAGTATGTGTGTCTGTTAATATGTATCTGTGTGTGTGTGTGTATCTGTGTCCTTTTGTATCAGTGTGTGTGTTTGTGTCTGTGTGTGTATTCCGTGGGCGGAATTTGGAGGCGGACCCTATGAGCAGGCTTGGAGGCGGGCCCCCGGGGCCCAGACCCTGAGCTGAGTTAGGTGCCCCGAAATTTCTGGTGGCGGCCCTGCTGATATGTCATTATAAGAGTGAAATGTGTTTTGGCCATTAGGACTTTTAATTTTATAAGTAAAATTTACTATTTGTTTAGATTGCTATTTATTTTAAATATTTCTTGAATAATAAATACACTAGCACTTTAAAAAGTCAATTGAAGCCTCAGGAATCTTCATTGGAGGAAGTGGCATTCCCTCAATATTGGCACAAAGCCTGTCACCCTCAGAGCCAGAACCTTAAGGGTCTGAAAAAGGTGAGCTCAATACCTAATTTTATCAATTTATGGCATTTTAAACAACTATACTACACATTGCATGCTTCTATTATTTTTATCTTTCCGGAGGAAACCCCAAAAGAAAATAGTGGTGGGATGCTGCCCTAAAAAGCATACAAGCCCTGTTTACTAAGCCAATTTTATAGGCTCTTTTAAATGTGAGTGATCCATTCTGCTACTTAATTGAATTATCACAGTGTTTTACAATCTGTACTATATTGTACTTTCTATATTTTTTTGTATATATCCACTTGACGTGCACGGTTCGAACAAGATCTTGAGGGACAACCCCCAAACCCACATAGCACTCCACTATATATATATCGTATACCAATTTTTGTCTTACAGCTGATATGTCCTTTACCTTCCAAATTGTTATTCATTTTCATTCTAATTATGTTTTATTCTCCATGTCTGCTTCTATATCCTTCAACAGTAGTGGATTCCCGGAATATGGTTATAGTATGATAAGAATAACATTTATCTCTTGCATAAAGTTATTGAGGATATCTTGAAATGAATTATAAATGCTTTCGGTCAAAGGTGAAGTTAGGTGACTAAGCAATAGACGCTGGATATGTTTTAATAGGTATTGATAGCATGCTCCACAAAGGTTTCTTTAGATACTGATACATGAATGTATAATTAATGCTTTAGGACCATGAAGATATAATATAGCATTTATCATCATATCTGTATAGTCAGTGGTGTATTTTGGAACTGTGCTGCCCTAATCTAAATTTGCACCAGCAATTTGTGTTAGGGCCACTTTTTTGACTGACAGACACACACACTCATTGATACATGCACTGACATACACTCACTGACAGATAAACAGTCATTGGCACACACACTGTTTAACCAACACACACTTTACCTGACAGACACACACTGACACACCTACTCACTGACAGATGCAAACTCTCAGATAGACATATACTGACACACACACTCACACCCTCATTGATTTGAAACCCTCTGACACACACACATTCACTCACTCACTCACTCACTCACTCACTCACACACACACACACAGCTACATGCACTCAGTCACAGACATACACACACACTTACTCACAATGACAGACACACACTCACTGACAGACACAAACACACACTCACCGAGACACACATACACACACACATTCACTGACAGACACATACACACTCACTGACAAACACAAACACACTCACTGACAGACACACACACACCAATTATTAATATGTTTTCATTTAAAGCCACCTAGCCTCACTACTTTTGGGAGAGCTGGGGTGGATGCTGAACATGACAGCTGATGGGCTGGCTGGGCGGGCTCCTTGCTGACTCTGCGGGGGCTTCTGGTTCTAATGGGGCTGCTGGCTCTGTTGGCTGGACTAACTCTGCTGGGGCTGCTGGCGCTTCTGGCTCTGATGGGGCTGCTGGCTCTGCTGGGGCTTCTGGCTCTGATGGGGCTGCCGGCTCTGCTGGCGCTGCTGGCGGGGCTGGCTCTGCTGGCTGGACTGTGGCTGCTGGCACTCACTGCAGGCGGCAAAGGAACTAAGCTCTTCTTGCTCTACTCCCTCGCGCACCGCTTAGTGATGCCATTGCCGGAGTGACGTCATATTCCCACTCCCGGCATCACAGAAGGGCACAAGAAGGAGTTGAGCAATAAGAGCAGATGACAGCGCTCCCTTGCCACCCGGCTAGAATATTAGTAGTTTAACATCTTGGGGGGGCCTTAAGGTGGCCAGCCGGACAGCTCCTGGGCCTCCCAGAACATGATGCAAACAAGTCATTTGGGCATTTGCCTGGGTGCTAGAGGCGGCATTTTTTTGCTAGCCCCTGAAAGTGCCGCCCTGACAAATGCGTTATTTTTAGAAATTTACCGTGCTTTCCTCTTGCGCTACCTGCTGCCAATCAAAGACTACTTACCTCATCAACTTGCACGCATTCCTTGTCTGCCCTGCAACAAGATTAACCCATTTAAAAAACTATTTCTCACCACACTAGGCCATAACATCTCATATGTAGGCTTATTAACAAACCAACACAAAAGGCTGTAGTATTCTTTATTACTTGATTTACCATAAACAAATATATAAATATTATTATTATTACTGGCATTTATAAAGTGCCACCATATTCTGCAATGTGGCACATATGGAGGATAATGTAATAAATAACCAGTCATAAATTATCAAATAAAACCATCACTTGCCAAAATATACATTACTTTATCAGCCGTGCAATGGCTAGATCGCCTCAATTGAAATAGAATAAACCATATCCATCCTTCCAACATTATATGACTTTATCCCAAAAGGAGTAAAAAATGGGGAGATAAACATATCACTCACTGAACTCATCTCCCCGTAACACCACAGCCTTTTCTACCATTTCTTGGACACCTAGATTAAAGGGACACTATAGTCCCCAGAACAACTACAGCTTATTGAATTTGTTCTGGTGAGTAGAATCATTACCTTCAGGCTTTTTGCTGTAAACACTGTCTTTTCAGAGAAAATGCAGTGTTTACATTGCTTCACTGGCCACTCCTCAGATAGCTGTTAGAGATCCTTCCTGGGTCATGGCTGCCTAAAATGAATCCAAACATTCAGTGTCTCCTCCCACTGCATGCAGACACTGAACTTTCCTCATAGAGATTCATTGATTCAGTTCATCTCTATGAGGAGATGCTGATTGACCAGGGCTGTGTTTGAATTGTGCTGGATCTGCCTCTTTGTCAGTCTCAGCCAATCCTATGGGGAAGCATCGTGATTGGATCAGGCTACCACTTCTGCTGATGTCAGCAGGCATTGGGCAGGTCAAAAGGAAGCCGGGACAAAGCCTGCAGCTTCAGGTTTGAATACAAGTAAGATTTTACAATATTTAGGGAGGCATGAGGGGACCAGTGTGGCTAGATGGTGATTTTAACCCTATAGGGTCAGGAATACATGTTTGTGTTCCTGACCCTAAAGTGCTCCTTTAAAGATATCCACACCAAGTGGACATAAATGGTCACTACCATAACAGAACAAACCAAACCAGAATTACCTCTCTCCAACTTATTTCTGACCTCACCAGGCAAGTGCATCACAATATTTTCACCTCAGCGAGCTCACAAAGCGCAAAGACGTTATACAACCTATGTCATTACCACCCACATGAAAACTTATGACATCCGGTTTAGGTAATTTAACAAAACATCCATCAATTAACTCCACCAACTTAAATAATCTGAAACCACATTCAACCTTCCAAAATAAAATAACATAATTTGAAAATTAAATTTTAGATTTGGGCCGTTGCTGAAATCTTTGGATCTCTTCTGAGCCTACTTTCTAAATGAGTGGCCCAGAAGCCATACAATTTTAGGTGTATCTGTAAAAAAACACATGGTTAACAATTCAACATTAACTTAAAAATAAATGAGGGCGGAAATATAGCCTGAAGCCTTCCTAAATGTTTATTAGACATCGACGCCATTTTCATTTTGTCCAAATACATTTAGACTACATTTATACATTTGTTTCGTTCAAACAGAATTTCGTAATTATTCGCAAATTATTTTCATTTTAAAATTTCATTCAGACGAATAGAGTTCCAATCCGTGCTGCGTCTGCCATTTAGCAGGTAACTCCATAAATTAATACCCTTGTGGGATTGTCATATTTAAGGGTACCAAATTAGGGAGCTGTTTTGTAGATAACTCCTTTTTGGTATCTTTATGGCAATCCCACAAGGACTAGGGAGCTACCTAATAAGAAGCTGAAAGACCAAAATTATGAAAAGCTTTTCCTTTTCTTAATTTTGGTCTTTCAGCCAACTTAAAAAATACATAGTATTAATGAATAAGGGAGATTAAATCCTGCCCCTACCCACCATGCCACGAGTAACCAGTGGCTGCTTGCTGTCATAAGAAAAGATTAGCGACTGGGCTGCTATTGCTACACAGTCGCTAATCCAATGTCAGAGACACCCACCTACATAATCAGGGCCATCTTTAATATTGATTGGGTCCTGGGAAAGCATTTGATGGGGCCCCCTGACCCCCACTCCCTGACATGCAATCACGATCTCCACTTCCCAACGCAGTAGCAGAACCATTTTCCCATGCTTGCAGAGTTGTATTTAGCACTGAGTTGTGTTTGTGTGTTTGAATGGAAGCATGTTTTTGTATGGAGTATGTTTGTGTAAATGTAGGGGTGTGTTTGTATTTGGTGTTGGTGTTTGAATGCAAGTATGCATCTATGTGTATTTTTTTTTAATGCTGGGATGTGTTTATATATATTTTTAGTGTTTAACACAAAGATGTGTTTGTATGTATTGTTGAAGGTTGAATGCAGAGGTGTACTTGCGTGTAGTGCTGGCGATTTGAATGATGAGAAGTATGTACATGTACACATACTATGCCACACACACACTGTGATACACATAAACACACTGAAACACATGCAGATACACAGATATAAACACTGACACTCACACTAACACACATGCAGATACAGACTGACACAGACACACATACTAACACATACAGACACACAGATACACAACCTGACACACATACAGAGACATATATACAAACACTGACACATATGGATACTCAGACAAACTGATGCATATACTGACACAAATGCAGATACACAGATAAAAACATTGACAATATACAGATGCACACACAGATATACACATGCAGGTACACACACTGACAACATACAGATACACAAATACATACAATGATAACATACAGATACACACACTGACACACATACAGACACGTAGATACAAAACCTGACACACATGCAGATACACAAAGGCCACATACAGAAACATAGATATACTAAATACAGATACACAGATATACATACTGACAGACATACTGACACACAGACGCGCACCAACAAAGACACCCTGACAGACATGCTCACACACACACACATACTAAGACACACACAAATACTGACACACACATGCGACGTTTACATTTTTACACACTGACAAACTGACACGCACAGACAGACATACTGACACGCACAGACAGACATACTGACACGCACAGACACGCCCTGAAAGACATACTGACACACACAGACATACTAAGACACATATACTCACACATACATATATACTGACACACAGACAGACACACACAGACACCCTGACAGACATACTCACACACATACTAAGACACACACAGACACCCACACAGAAATGGTGACATACACTCACAGAAACCCTGACAGACATACTAACACACATACTAAAACACACACAGACATACTAACTCACACAAATACTGACACACAAACATGCAGAGTTTACATTTATAAAACCACCCTCCAGCCTACCTTATGGGTACCCTGGGGTCCAGTGGCAGGCTGAGGTCATTGGGAGTGTGAGACTCTGGCACTCCAGCTACCTCCTGATGGCCTCCTCCTCCTCCATCCTGCACAGCTTCATTCTATCTGGGAGGAAGTGACTCATGGCATTCACTTCCTCCCAGCCTACTGCAGTAAAACAAGGGGGCCCGGTCGCGCTGTTAAAGGGCCACAGCGCTCGACCAGGCCCTCTTAGTGTGTGGGCTCCCGGTGCAGCCGCAGCACCAGCGGGCCCAGGGGGCAAATAACATTTTTTTTTTTTTGCGGACAGCGGGGCCCACAGGGTAGCTGCTTTGGGCCCCCCAGGAGTAAGTGGGCCCGGGGCAGCTGCCCCGTTTGCCCCGCTTTAAAGACGGCCGTGTACATAATATTCTACCAGCAAAACACAACAAACCTAACAAAGATGCAAACTTGCGTACCCATTGGTTAATTGGATAGCAACACATGACCAATTTCCAACCTGAGTCCCAATAAGTTATTATCAGGCAAGTAACATTCAAACCTAAAGGGTGCTATAGGCAGCAGGACCACATCATCTCAGTGAAGTGGTCTGGGTGCAATATCCCTGTCCCCTTAACACTGCAATGTTAATTATTGCAGTTTCTGATAAACTTGCTATTACCATATGACAGGGTTAAGACTGCCTCTAGTGTCTGTCAGTCAGACAGCCACTGGAGGTACTTCCTGCATGCTAGGTGACTTCTGGTCGCCTAACTAATGCTGAAAGTCCTCAAGTTCTGCATGAGGACATTCAGTGTCAGTAAAACCCCACAGGAAAGCATGGCAGCAATGCTTTTCTTAAGGGAGGGCCTAATGCGCTTGTGGCCCATGCACCTTAGTGGTCCTTCCCCTATAGGTGACATTAGAAGCAGAGCGCCAACCCAACACACTCACCTCTATTGCTTCTAGACGAGTGCACAGGCACACACATTAGACAGGATCTCAGCAAAATGTCGGACGAGCCGCTCATTCCGAAGTACCCTCCTGTTCAATACAGCGGAGATTACCCTTGCTGGGTGGAGCAGTCTCTCAGGCGCTAGACGCAATTTTTCAAAGCTTCTGGGCAGAATTGGAGAAGCGCACTGTCCCGACGCAGCATCAGCCTCAGATGGAGGTATGGGGGCATCAGAGCGTAGGGCCGAGCAAGCCCCCCTTGTGTGCAGCCTTTCCCCAGAGCCAATCACCTCTGTTGCCAGCCTGCCTAGACCAAAGGCTATCAGGGGTCTATCCCCACAGCACCAACCACTATTAAATACAATCGCCAAAATCCCTCAATTACTGCACCTTGAAGGGTGCAAAAAAACTGAAGTAAGCATAATCTCCTGCACCTACACGGGTAGGTGCAGGAGATTATACTTATTTCTGGTTTTGAAGGGGCATTCTATCTCTCCAGATCTTCCAATATCATCTCTTTTGCTATATTGCAGCAATCTTCTCATGCATTGTTTACGGTTGGAGACATTTCAATCAATTACTTAGTTTTATGAAATACCAAACCAAGGATTCTCACATGAGGTTTAACTGATCTATTTATTTGTTATTAGGCAGGGGTCCTCAAACTACGGCCTGTGGGCCTGATCCGGCCCTCTAGGTCCTGAACGCAGCCCAAGCACTCAGGGCCACCTGATGGGCCATAGATCTTCAGGCCCGGTCAACGCTGCGGCCATGCAATAGCGCGACCGGGCCCCTTTAAAAAAATTGCAGCCGCAAGTACTGCTGGAAGGAAGTGGCGGCCGGTGATCACTTCCTCCCAGCTCCCTCCACGCGGGAGGGAAGAGAGCCAGGCAGTGGGAGCCACGCCAACTCCCATCAGCCATAGCCACCATCCTGTAAAAAAAGGTAAGCAAAATTAGCTATGTGTGTATGTATGTATCTCAGTATGTATGTATGTCTGTGTGTATGTATGTATGTCAGTATGTATTTATGTGTGTATGTCAGTATGTATGTATGTCAGTATGTGTGTGTGTGTGTCGGTATGTATGTGTGTCTGTGTGTGTGTCTGTATGGATGTGTGTCAGTATGTCTGTATGTATGTGTGTCTGTACGTGTGTATGTATGTAATTGCATGTATGTGTATGTATTTCAGTCTGTGTGTGTGTGTATATGTATGTCTGTGTGTGTGTGTATGTATGTCAGTATGTCTGTCTGTATGCATGTCTCTCTGTGTGTATGTATCTGTATGTATGTGTGTGTATGTATTTCAGTATGTATGTTTGTTTATGTCTGTTTATGTATGTCAGTATGTGTGCATGTATTTATGTCCTTATGTGTGTGTGTGCAGTGTGCATAGGAATTTGTTCATATTTTTTATAGTCCTGCCAACAGTGTCTGAGGGACCGTGAACTGGCCCCCTGTTTAAGAAGTTTGAGACATCCCTGCTATGAGGGTTAAGCCCTGGGTGGAATTGGTACCACCCCCACTGACCAAGCCCCGTCTGGGATATTCTCGGTATAGGGGTGATTTAGTCTATTAATTTTGTTGTGTTTGAGCTAGGTTCTAGGTTCTATCATTTTAATGGTACAGGATACAAAGACATTTTAGACAACTGGGTGCTTACAACTTTATGGCAGCAGTTTGAGGTATGGCATTTCCTGTTCCATCATGATTGTGCCCAGTGCCGGATTAAGGGCATCATGGGCCTGGAGCTGAAAGCGCTGATTACATGAGTATATTAAAGGAACAATTATCATTCCAATAAAAATTGCTATAATTTTAACTGTCTTATACCCCTCCCAGTCAGAGAGTCGGAGTGAGTACCAGCTAATCGTTTAGCCAATTAGCTAAGCAGTGCAGAGATCCAGTCAGCCCGAGAGCTTCTGGAGCTCTGGCTGATATAATGGTGGTAGGAGCAGAAGTCAAACCATTCTTAAAGGCTCCTGTTTGAGTTGAAAGGTTGCTGTTTGTTTGCTTCCTGCTATGCACTAAATAGAACAACATTGTTAAATTTTGAGTGGTGTACCATCCTTTTTTATTTGGAATTTATTAATGGTATGGTGATACCAGAGGTCTACTTTCATTCAATGCCTTCCTATGGGGATTCCGGTGACGCTGGAAGTCCTCATGCAGAGCGTGAGTACGTCCAGCGTCATTTAGGCGACCAAAAGTCGCCTTCGTGCCTGGAAGTCCCTCTAGTGACTGTCTGGTAGACAGCCACTAGAGGAGGAGTTAACCCAACAGGTAATTATCGCAGTTTATAAAAACTGAAATAATTACATGCTCAGGGTTAAGGGTGATGGGAGTTTGCTCTCAGACTACTTCAATGAGCTGAAGTGGTCTGGGTGCCTACAGTGTCCCTTTAAATTTAGCCACATTTATTCACACTTCCTCTTATATTCAACAGGGGTGTTTAATATACTACAGCATTTAGTGGACTGAAATTTAAATGGCAAAATTACAGCAACAATTGATTTGGAGATATTATCAAATTTAATTGTAGCCACAGCTTGGGTTAATTGGGTGGTTAATGTTTAACCCTGTATATCACACCCTCATATATATGTATGTAATTTGCAATATTCAATGAGTTTAAATGGATTTGTATATGTCTGATACATATGCATTTTTAAGGTGTGTGATTCATAAAGTATGTGTACATTGTGTGAGGTAAATCAGTGTATTTAAGGCGTCTATTATAGGCATATGTTGGTGTTCTATATGCATGGGAGTGAGGGACCAGCAGCACAAACAGATCATAGAGGGGCTACTGATTCATATGATTCATATGTATGTATAATATACTCATTGAAGAATATCAGTTTCATCTTATCTTTTTTTTTTCTCCTTCCATTTGATGCCCTTCTATTTTTTTCAATCATCTTTCCTTTCACCAGTTTCTATAATCAGTTTCTTTCACATTGGTATTTCCTTTCCAGCAGTCTCTCTCAAAATCTTTTACATACTCCATGCCTCTCAACATTCCAGCACTAAGTGATCAGACAACAGTGGTTGTTACAATACTGTAATGCACATCATCCAATCCTGCCATGGTCCTATTCCCTCTATAATGTGATTGGCCTGGCCTGACACTCTATTCCCATGTTATACCAGTAAGCAAGACATGTGTTTATTAGGGGAATAGCACTGTTATAGATTAGAAAGCGAGAGATGTTTCTGTAGGCGGGTTCTCCTGCTTTGCATGGTCACTTATTTGTGAAAAGTGATTGGCAGTTAGGGAGGAACCACATTTTAAATTGAATTACATTTTTTTACGCTTGCTAGCTCATGTGGTGCTTTTTTTGTGCAGATGCCCAAATGCGGATGTGGCAAACAAAGCATTATTTGTGTCAACAATGTCACAATGAACACAATAACAAAGAGCAAGTAAATTATGGTTCAATAGAAAGTGCACCACCTGTAAAGATGCATTCCGTAAACAATATTGTCCAGATTTTTGCTTCCAATGCTCCCAGATGTTCCCATTTTAATTTTGTTATCTGGGACAGGGACATTTTAAACTTCAGTGAATTAATATGTTAGTGACAAACCTGCACCTTTTAATGGAGGACAGGGATATAAATACTGTACAATGAAACAAGACAAATTAGCAAAGTGAGAGTGAAAACTAAAAGTAAGTCAGGATCTGAGAAAAGGTCAGAGAAAGTACAGTGAGAAACACAAAAAAGACAGGCTCAGGAGAGGGAAATGTGCAGTGACCAAAAACTGACACTTCCACAGGCATGACCTAAGATTATGTACATGTGACTTGCTTCCTGAGTGATAAAGTAGAATGTATATCAGAAAAGATATGGGAGCTTATTCACATGCAGAGCAAAAAAAGAAGCTGTGTTCTAGAATGATTTGTTTAGAACCATAATTATGAGTTCACAAAACACCCTCCAAACTTGAGGTGAATGTGGCATGGGGTCGGTATATCCAGTGGAATGGTTTGGAGGATGTGTGGAAATGAAGGTACAGAATGTACCTAGTCAATCGACTAGGTACACATGTGCGTCGTGGGGTTATTCAGGGGTCAAGTTTTGGCGCACATAGCCTTAGTCGCGAGGGCATTCAGCAATGGCTGTCGCAGTGCCCTTGTGCGCTTTCCATACAGGGGTCTGCGTGGACAGTGCTCTGATTGGAGAGCTTGTAAGCGAGGGTGATCTGGAGCGGGAAAAAAATTATATTTGGTGCCAAGAAAAAAAGAAGAAAAAAATCAACTATGGAGCTGTTTTTCCCCACCCTCCCTCCCTATATTAATTTGTGGTAGTCTTTTATTGGGGTTGAGGTCACCTGCCTAATTTAAAGGGGGAGGTGGACTAGCTAAGTTTCGTTATCATTTTGTTTAAGTTCTGGCTAATAGAACGGGACTCTGGTAAGTTATGTGTTAAATCTCTGGGGGTTTAAAGACCGGAGATGTTTGGTTAAATCTCTGAGGGTTTAAAGACTGGAGATGTTTGGTTACAAATTACGTGTTTTAAAGTTAATAAGTTATGTTTGTATAATTTGTAAACTAAATAAAAGGCCATGGCCCTTTTCAGCACACATCTGAGTATGTGTTTTTATTATTATATTTCTGTGCCTTATCATGTTATGTATTACTTGCTGTTATTATGTGTCGGTCTGAATTAACCCTTGCTGAGCACATGCTGCTGTTGTAGTGTTTAGTGAATGACACTGGGAGGAGAATGCCTTTCACAAATACACATCAGCAGAATCAGCCCCTGGCTACAGAGGAGCCTTCCTTATCCATGCATTTCACTGTGACTGCTACAGGAGGGGCCATGTGCCATTCCTCATCCACTTCTAGGAACTGACAGGCACAAATGGATCTTAAAGCAAAATGGGCTTTGTACAAGAAGTGATCAGCAACTGGCAGGCTCCCTTATTGCTGGCATGATGTGCTACCCTCATGTCATGGAAGCAGTGCTGGACTGAAAGCCCAGACCAGGAAGCTGCATGTACTAAAAGATTGCACAGACACACACACATACATAAAAAAAACTGTTTGCAAGAAGACAGAAAACTGGGGTTAAAGAGGGAGGGACCATTACTTGATTCTGCATGAGTCTCCTGCTTTGCAGTTAAGGGCACAGATAGAGCCTACTGTATCCAGCAGAGCCATGGAGAAGGCAGCCCAGCAGCAGGGTGCAGGAGGAGGTGGAGGTGGAGGCGGCAGCAGTAACAGCAGCAGCAGCCGGAGCAGTAGCAGGGCCACCTCGGCTGGATCCTCTCCGTCCTCTGCTGGCCGGACTCTGGGCTCGGTGTCCGGGCGAGCATTGCAGCATCAGGCGGTGGCAACGGCTGGGAAGCTGGATGGTGGAGCTTCTATGGCAAGCATGGGAGTGAGGGACCAGCAGCACAAACAGATCATAGAGGGGCTACTGAGCAAGTACACCAATCTCATACAAGGCTGGCAGAACAGGTAACCCACCCACATAGCCCCATGGAATGCACAGGAACTGTCTAACTTCTGGCTCACATGGCTGAGAGACACCTCTGTGCTTACCTGACTTTCTACCTGTATGTATAAGCTTGTGTACCTATCTGTCTTTCTACCTGTATGTGTTAGCTTGTGTACCTACCTGACTTTCTACCTGTATGTGTTAGCTTGTGTACCTACCTGACTTTCTACCTGTATGTGTTAACTTGTGTACCTACCTGACTTTCTACCTGTATGTATAAGCTTGTGTACCTACCTGACTTTCTACCTGTATGTGTTAGCTTGTGTACCTACCTGACTTGCTACCTGTATGTGTTAGCTTGTGTACCTACCTGACTTGCTACCTGTATGTGTTAGCTTGTGTACCTACCTGACTTGCTACCTGTATGTGTTAACTTGTGTACCTACCTGACTTTCCATCTATATGTATAAGCAGCTTGTGTGTCTACCCACCTTTCTACCTGTGTGTGTATCCTTGTGTGTCAACTTATGTGCCTATCTGTCTTTCTAACTGTATGTTTGTCTACCTACCTGTCTTTGTATGTGTATAGATGTGTGCCTACCTGTCTTTCTATCTGTATGTGTATGCTTGTTTACCTACCTGGCTTTGTATGTGTATACATGTGTGCCTACTTGTCTTTGTACCTGTATGTGCATGATTGTCTGTCTACCTGTCTTTTTACTTGTTTGTGTTTGCTACTGTGCCCACTTGTAAAAGTGACTGGGCTATGTTTCTAAGTGTAAACACTGTTAATCTAACAGGCCTAATAACAGCACACCAATCTAACCCCTTAATGCACATCTGGCTAAACCCTCTGGAACTTAAGGGGGTGCACTCTCCTTAGTGGGTTTACTCTTTGAGTGGAACACTGGCCAAGCAGCATAAATTATAGTGAGGATGTGTCAATATTTGTATTTGACCATTGTTTTTTTTTTTTTCGGTATTAATGTGATGCAGTGATTGATATACTATTAGAAATGGCCTTCCTGTATTCTGTGACTTATCACCTTGTCATTAAGTGGTTTGTTTATCTAGTGACAGTGGGATGTGGTTTATCAGACAGATTTACAGCTATTAGAAGTTACTGGCAATCTCTGACTTTGCAAATATTGTGAAGTGCAAGTCCCAATGTTATTATGAGTGAGGATTGTGGTTCAAACTCAGTATTCAGTGCTTGTCTATATGGACATATTTTATGCTAGCTATAGGTCACCTGAGCAATTTATCTAAATACACATGCTTTATTCTTGAGTGTATTTCCTACTCCATCTCATAATCAGTGCTATTCATCAGCTGTCAAGTGTCAGGAATTGATCAGGGAATTTCAAACTTTATGCCTAAATAGCCAACGTGGAATGATCCACTAAGCTACTCTATCTACAAAGTGATTTTTCCCTAAAGTTTGAGATTCCCTGATCAATTCTTGACAGTAGGTATTTTAGTGAATCTAGTGGTTTTCCATTAAATTGTGCATTGTCAGGACATTGCCTGGGAAATGCATTCTTGAGCCCAGAATATCCAAATTGGGAAATTCTTCAAGTCAACTGTGTTTTCTGATCAGCTATTTTGGGCTGCAGTTTGTAAATATCTGGCCAATTCTCAACAGGGTCTCTGTGTCTATCCTAGCTATCCTTTTAATTCCTTACATTTTATCAGGCTCTACCATCTCTGCTGACAGTCTATTCATACTACAATACTTTCCATTAAATTACATTTTTGCCAACTTTACGTCAAACCTCTTAAAGTTAGATTTTATTTTTTTCTTAATACACTCAAGGTTATTCGATAAAGTGTGAATTGTTGGGAATTCAACATGAATTCAAACAGTTTAAGCAAATATAGTCAAACTGAGTATAAAGCAGACTGTAGAGAATTTTTTCAACTTCATTATTTTGGCTTGTGATTATTAAAATCACAGTAAATTTCTGGCCTTTTAGTCTTTAGTGAATAATGCTGTCTTCAGGAAAAAAAAGCATTCCTGTAACGTGTTAAATCTCTTTAGTTTCTTATAGTTCAACAATTACACTTTATAGATAGACATATTTCTTATTAAAGTGGCTCTTTCATCTCAAGCTTACCTTCCTCCTAATGTTTCCTTTTCTCTTCCTCTTTCAGAATCTGTCCTTCTTTTCTCTATTTCTGATCTATTTATCTGTAAAACAAAAGACAAAGTAGAGATTACTTTGTCTCATGTATTTTTCATTTACTTGACAATCTTGACAAAAGGTGGCACTTAAAGAGACACTATAGTCACCCAGATCATTTCAGCTCATTGAAGTGAACTGGGTGCATATTCCCAGGTCCTTTAACCCTGCAATCATTACGTTTGTGGGTTAACTCCACTTCTAGTGTCTGTCTACCAGACAGCCACTGGAGAGACTTCCGGGTCGTTAGACGACTTTGGTCACCTAACTGATGCTGGACGCCCTAACGCTATGCAAGTAGACAATAGGAGGAAGTTTGAGGTGACAGAGCCACTTTAATATGTGATTAATTTTGCTTGATAAGCTTTTCAAATGATTTAATATTTTTGGATAAGCTTTTATAATTATTTACAATTACAAAATAATTTTTATCAAACTATTACACAATTTTAAGATAATTTTATAATTTAAAATTGTTTTAAAAGTGTATCTAAAAATATGAAATCATTTGAAAAGCGTATCCAAAATATTAAGTCAAGGCCTAAGACCTGAAATTATAGTTTTAGATAAACTTTTCAAATGATCACAATCAGTTAGAAAAACTGTTTGCTTGTCTATAAAAATTCCCATTTTTGTGACTTCTGTAGATAAATAATAAAAAAAAAAATTCCCAGCAGATCATTTTGAAATAGTTAATGATAAAAGATAATAATTTGACATGTTTATCCAAAACATATTAATCAAGGCCCGATACGTTTTTTCACTAAACTCCAAATTAGAATTTGAATGTACAATATTCAGGCAAAAATAGCTTGGAAAAAAAAAGTTCCAGAGTTGGAGAATTTTTCCAGATCAGATATTTTTACGTACATTTTACCTTTGGATTTTAAAGTTACACTGAGACACCATAACAATGTTAAGTTATTGAAGTTGTTCAGGTGCCTAAAATCCATGGGCATCCTTCTTGCATCCTTCTTGCATTATTGTTGAACTTTACTGTAACATCATACAGGTAGCCAGGAACCAGTCTGCGCTCACAATCTGGTCCCAATAAATGTATAAGGAAGAGGGAGAGTAGTCATATCATGCATCGAGAGGCTGAGAGTGTCTTCTGAACCAATCAACTAATCACTGCCCACTCTCCCTACCAGTGACAATAGGTAATGTTTGGTTGAGAACATCAGCTTGCACTGTCAGCCTATCACTGCCTGGTATGGCATAGGCGCAACTATTCTGTCTTCACAATACATTAATTGGGGACCGTGCTGTTCTTGCAAGGGTCCCTGCATCACTGTGGAATGATAAGGGTTCTGTTTAATAGGGATTGGGACAATAAAACACAATGTAATTTATTTATTTTTAATTTATTTTTTAAAATTTAATTCTTTTTTTTTCTCGGAACACATTTGTTGTCAACATACAGGATCGTAAAGCGTAGTCAAGTTGAATACCACAATAACAGCTTATCAGTGAGTGCATTAGAAATCAAGAGAAAGGAAGAGCTGCAGTGCGTTGCACTTAAGTATGCATGTGAAATGAGGGTTTTTGTTTTTTAGAGTAGAGAACCTGCCTAAGGTTTGTGTGAGTGAAAGTACCACAAGATTACGTGTCATAAATATAATACAGGCGTTAGTTGTTCCCGTGGTGGGTGTGTCCTTCCCTAAAGTAGAAGTCATAGGGCCTGAACGCCACTCAAAT
This sequence comes from Pelobates cultripes, assembly GCA_933207985.1. Classification (NCBI taxonomy): domain Eukaryota; kingdom Metazoa; phylum Chordata; class Amphibia; order Anura; family Pelobatidae; genus Pelobates; species Pelobates cultripes. The sequence continues at coordinate 77,070,933 of OW240915.1, forward strand.
ATAAGGGAAGGAATGGGGGGGAGTTTGTTGATATTATAGCCACCAAGTGCTTGGACGGTACCTGTACAGAGGTTATGCTGTGTGTTTACAGGTGGAGGGGGTTGGGCTCGATCAGTAGCTCCTATCTCGTATGAAAATAAAGTGTGAGTACATTGCCCCGTATCCCCACTAGCAGAAAGCTCACGAGAGGAGTAAGAATATACAGCAGAGATAGGTATGGCAAAAGCAAATTAACAAAAGTAAATTAACAAAAGAGGAGGAGAAAGCAACAATAAAGTCATGTGATAAATGAAATTGTAATGCTGGACAAGTCCCATGGCTGTGTAGGGGATCTTGGGTAAGGGCACAGCAGCCGCCGGGGCCCGATAGTCTTCCAGTCAGGTCACAGTTCCGGTGGATGAAATGGGTCTTGCTTCTCGGAGTGTGAACTCCCTAATCTTAGCCAAGTCTATATGTGACAGGCTCTTGCCATAAGCGGTGGTCTGCAGGGTGATTCCCAATGGCCGCAGGTGGTCCTCCAGCTCCTGGTAGGTTTCTGTGTGAAGAGTAGTGTCTTGGGCTGTAAGTAGGACCGTGCGGGATGGACCCCAGTGATATGGCACCTCTTTTGTGCGTAGCAGTTGGAGCAGTGGTCGCAAAGACCGGCACCACAGGAGAGTGTTCCTTGAAAGATCTGGAAAGAGGAGTAGAGAGGCGCCTCAAAGGTAATGGATGTCTTTCCTCTGACCGTGGCTTGTAGTAAGGAACTAAAACGGAGGATGAGGTCCGGAGTAGCGGAGGGCAGTGCACCGGGTGACTTAGGGAGACAGAACATACCGTCTAGCTTCATGGTCTTGGCGTTTTTTGGCGGTAGGTGGGCCGCAAAGAACTGTCTGATAAAGTGAGGTATCCTAGTGTATCCTAGGTATCCGCCGCCTAGTGGGGCATGACACTGTTTCGTGGAGAGCAAGGCTATTTCCATCGGGGCAATAGCCATGTGGTCCGAGGAGTATTACGAGCCCTCGTCCGCAAGCACCATATTGTCCCATGTGGCCCTCCTGTGAGCTCTGGAATAGGTCGCCAATATCTCGGCTCAGCGGACTCTTGTCTGTCTTGGGCTTTTTGTTTTTATGACCCATATTTGATCCTCCAGTCAGGGGGCTGTTTCCAGCGAGTTAATAAGGCAGTTTTATCCCCTATTTCAGCCTTTATTGGGTAGCGTTGTACGCAGCACAGAGAACATGTGACTGTCCAGGTTCATAGCTAGGCTCCGCCTCCTTCAACACAATATGATTTGGTTTGAAATTTAGGAGATAGTGCCCACAGACTGAAGTAATTGTGGTGCATACATTATCCCTTAATTTTCTACAATTCGGAGTTTAGGTATAATCCTATAAATCCTCTGACTGCTGTAAATTTATAAAGTTACACTATTACGCTAAGATTACAAACACTATAGTATCATAGTCCTTAGTTATATTCACAGCCCCCCATTTTGCTTGTAAAAAAAATTGTGAAAATGGGTTTTATTTACCTTTTCATCCAGCGCTAAGGCTCATTCTGTACTGTCGCCTGCTCCTTCTCCCGCCATGACATCCTGGAAGCATTGCTTGCTGTCTTCTTGTTCGATCCAAAAACTCACACAAGATATCAAATGTTTCTCATATGGAAGTACTGTTGGCGCTATATAAATGGCGATAATAATAATAATAATAATTATAATAATACTGAATCCAATGCTTCCCTTTTTTCTGCGTTTGATGTTCAACATCCTCATAGATTTGTTAGACATCACATGACTGAGTGAGACTCTGTCGTTGCCGTGCAAGTGCCTCTAGTGGCTATCAGGCAGTTACTAGAGTTGTGTTTAACCCTTCAATCAAAACATTGCTATATTTGCTAAATGGCAATGTTTTACATTGCAGGGTTAAAACTACAGAGCCACTGGCCCTAGACCACTTCATTGAGATGAAGTGGTTGAGTGCCTTTAGTGGTCCTTTAAAAGTATCATGCTGTTATTTTGTAGCACAAACATAACCACAATAAAAGTGCACACTATATTGCCATATCAAAGGGAAAATATATTTTATAAACAAATAGGCAAACTCTAGTCAGAAGTTATAAGATTCAGCCAGGAATTTCAAATATGAATAATATATCAGGATATTACTGTGCATATGATCATCTTATCTTCAGCAGACAAATTAGATAAAATATGTATTCCTTGGGAAGTGCTGCATGTGGCTTTTCCATTTACTTAAAAGTCTTCTAGTCAGCATGGCAGGTAGTGTGGTATTAACATGTTTGTATTTTGCCGACTGTACAAAAGTGCAATACACATATTTATCAGAAATAGTTTTATAATAATATTAATATATTTCTCTTGCACTGCATAAACAGATATTAAAGGAACACTCCAGACTGTTAAAGCATTTTAACTTGCTGAGATGCTTTCTGTGTGAAGAGCAGGGCTCGTGTGGGAACACCATTTCTGTAAATTTAGGAACACCATTCCTGCTGAGGAAAATGTAGGCAGGGCAGCACCAGCCCAGATAAGTCTATCTGTCCCTTGGTCTGTGGAGAGATCAAAACTCTCCCTCTCCTGCTTTAGTTTTACAATGTCCTGTTCGATAAGATATCAAAATCATTTTTAGGATCTGTGAGTATCATGAGAGGTACAGAAGAACCTTCTAGTAAGTGACACCATTCCTTAAGAGCTAGAACTATAGCCAACAGCTCCCTGTCACCAATGTTGTAATTCTTTTCTGCTGGACTCAATTTATGAGAAAAGAACCCACAAGGATGCAATCTTCCTCTGGGAAAGGATGGCTCTCACACCGAATTTGGAAGCGTCCACTTCTACAATGAAAGGCCTCGAAGGATTTTGGTGCACTAAAACAGGAGCAGATGCAAAAGCATTTTTTAAGAGAGTGAAATAAGCCTTGGCTTCCATAGAAGCTATAATCTGAGAAAAGTTTTTGATAAAACATACAACCTTTGTATAGCTTTCAATCCAAGGGGCAACAGCCACTTGAGAATAGAGGATAGTTTCTTAGAATCCATTTGAAACCCTTTAACTGAAATTATGTAATCTAAGAAATGTATGGAAGTCTGATTGAACAAACACTTCTCTAAGTTACAATACAAGTCATTGGCAAGAAGTGACTGCAATATTCTTCTGACATGTTTATGATGTGTTTGTACATCAGGAGAATGTATAAGTATTTTGTCAAGATATATTATAGCAAAGGTGTGAAACAATCTCTCAAGACATCATTTAAGAGATCTTGAAAGATAGCAGGGGCGTTACATAGGCAAAAGGGCATTATGGTATATTCGTAATGACCGCTTCGTGTGTTGAATGCGGTCTTCCATTCGGCTCCTTCTTTGATACGAATTAGGTTATATTCTCCTCTGAGATCCAACTTGGTAAAAATTTTGGATTCACGCAGTCTATCAAAGAGTTCTGTTATCAAGGGTATGGGATAAACATTCTTGATAGTAATTTTGTTCAAACACTTATAATCTATGCAAAGGCGAACGTCACCCTCTTTTTTGGAGACAAAAAAGAAACTGGCTCCTGCTGGTTAGGAGGAATATCTAATAAACCCCTTTTGTAGGGATTCTTGTATATATTCCTCCATGACCTTCTTTTCGGCTTGGGATAGAGGGTACACTCTTCCCCTGGGTGGAAGAGCACCTTGTAGAAGTCTGATGGCGCAATTGTAGGGACTATGAGGAGGTCTGCCTCAAACACTTTCTTAAGGTCTATGTACTGTGGTGGTACTACAGTTGATAGTGGAGGAGAACTAGGAGTGTTAAATGAGAAAAGGCATCTGACATGACTGATACATGTATGCCTACATGAAGGGCTCCAGAATAACACCTGCCTTTCTCTCCAATCAAGAGTAGGGTTATGTTTCTGCAGCCAAGGAAAACATGGTACCAGAGAACAAGAGGGAGAAGAAATTGCCTAGAATTTTATCTTCTCTTTATGCAGTATGCCGATAGGATAACAGCCTTAGTTTGGTGAGTAACTAACAGAACTTTTAATAGTGTACCATCTATGGCCTCAATGCCCAAGGGTGTTTATTTCTCTTAGAGGAAGAGAAATAGATGTAGAATGAGTCTGGTCAACTGGTCAATAAAGTTGGGGACGGTGCTACCAATAGTTGTCTTTCTCCAGCGCACAATGTGTATTAAGGGTGAATGCCTTTTATGCACAGATTTATAATTAGCAGCCAATCACTCTTGTTCCGGACTTCTAATAATACTGCTGGAGGCAGACTTACTACTCTGGCAGCAAAGTTCATTATTTGTGTATGCGGCATTTCTTACGGCACTTAAAGGACCACTCTAGGCACCCAGACCACTTCAGCTTAATGAAGTGGTCTGGGTGCCAGGTCCAGCTAGGATTAACCCATTCTTTTATAAACTGCTATGTTTATGAATGGGTTAAGCCTTCCCCCAAAGCCTCTAGCGGCCGTCTCATTGACAGCCGCTAGAGGCGCTTGCGTGCTTCTCACTGTGATTTTCACAGTGAGAGCACACCAGCGTCCATAGGAAAGCATTGTGAATGCTTTCCTATGCGACCGGCTCAATGCGCGCGCAGCTCTTGCCGCGCGTGCGCATTCAGCCGACGGGGAGGATCGGAGGAGGAGAGCTCCCCGCCCAGCGCTGGAAAAAGGTAAGTTTTTTCCCCCTTTGCCCCTTCCAGAGCCGGGCGGGAGGGGGACCCTGAGGGTGGGGGCACCCTCAGGGCACTAGAAAACGAGTATGTTTTCCTGGCACTTTAGTGGTCCTTTAAAGACTCCAAGCACCGGGGCCACTTCACATCTTAACAGATTTGCAATAGTAGATTTCAGTTCTCGGCAGGTCAACATTTATTGAATATTGTGGTTGAAAATCCAAATTCAAAAGATTTTGGCTAAAATTGCTAAACTGTGAGTATAACTGAGTTGGAGAATTTTCCTTTACAAACTTTTTTAAAACAAATTTTGCAATTTAGATTTCAATTCATTACAATTTAGTAAAATCATAAATACTTATAGTTGCGCCTAGAAATGAGAAGTGGTAATGTTTAAATGGTTTCCCCAAATTGTAAAAAGATATATTTCTTTGTTCGAAATGGAGATATTTTTCCACAACTTGAGTGTGTCATGGCTTACCACAACTCACTGTTTAGTTAGTAAACTCAGAAGTCTTAAAGCTGTTGTTAGAATGTATCTCTTAGGCCCTATAAATCGTTTGCTAAATTTGTTAAATGTATTGTGTTGAAACTATTGCAAGTCATAAGGATGAGCAATATTCTTTCCACTCAGAGGGTTCTATTCATGAACTCAAATGAAGATAATTGCTCAGATATAAAGCTATTTCCCTTTCACTTTTTATCCACAATGTGCCTGCCAGATTCCTTTCATCACACAATACATTACTTTATCTCTTGCAACACTTAATGCAAACAGTGCCTTCACATACAGGGTTATTCACTAGAGTGAGAATTGTTGGATATTCAAAGTGAATGTCAAATTTAAGGCCAATATAATCAAACTGAATAAACTCTCCATTTCAGGTATGCTTCCAACTCGGCTACTTTGACCTAAATTACCCCTCCCCCAGGTAAATCTGTATAATTTGGTTAGCTTCCCACAACTGCTATATTCCTTATAGGTTCTCTCTATCATTCTCTCAAAAAAAAGACAAATGCCTTTTAAATAAAAAAAAGTAAGACAATTTCTTTGGCAGGGGCCAAGGGCCCAACTCTGAACAACTCTGGATTTCTATCAAATCACAAAAAAGATTCTCTGACCTAGCCTTTGAATCCTTTCTGGCGCCATGTGACTCTTTGCCACCCCTTCTCCACAGATTGCACAATCTTCTTCCTGACAACATTTCTAAAAATCCTCTAGTGGCCATCCCAGTTAGGGCCTGGAAGCTGTCTCTACTCTTTTTGCTTTGAATTCCAAATCCTGATTTTCAAAATGGGTCCAATAATTATATAATTAACAGTATGCCTACAGACATTAAATTGCTTTGTGGACTTTAACATCCCAAGATTTCGCTCTATCCACGTCTCAAGGAATGCTTCCCAGACCTTCCACTACCCTGGTTTGCATACTTTCAGGTACTACAACAATATACAAAACACTTCATGACAGAATTTTGGAATAGCCCTTTGGATAATCTCTTATTATTATTATTTTATTATTTATATAGCGCCAACAAATTCCGTAGCGCTTATGTACCTCTAACCCTGCCTTCTATTCCATATCCCAATTATATACACTCTTGCGATGCACCCTTAACTGGACCAAGATTATGATGGGTCTGGTAAAATCGTGGATGCACTTTCCTGATGTAAATTGAGCAGATATCTTAGTTGCACACTATACCCAAAGCCAATTATTCCCCATGGTCTCTTATCGAGATATGTTACTGAATATTACACATTATGCTTATTCATCAACTCCACCACTTGGCTAGGAAATACACATCAACCTGTTTTAAATGCACAAGCACAAAGGTGGATTTATATATGACTTGTGACTTATATGCGACTTGTGAGCAAAATAAAAGCCCTGAAAACAGCTGACTTTTTTTTTTTTCTTCCAAATCGGCAAATCCTATTTGAGCTTTAATTAAGAAAAATTGCACAGAGGAAGATGTATACAAGGAGCAACTAGATAAAGTAAGGACCCAGTTCATAGAGAAGGAATATAATCCAGACGTACTTAATAAAGCGGTAGAGAAAGTGATTGCAAAACCCAGGAAGGAGATTTTGGCAATTAAAGACAAATGTGAAGACACAAATAATGAAAAGCTCCTCTGTCCCCTCATTTTTAACTTTAATGCTCAAGCTAGTTATATTAAGAAAGCAGTTCAGAAAAATTGGAATCTGCTAAAACAAGATCCACAACTAATGTCCATATTACCAGAAAAACCTAAAGTCGTGTTCAGGGGAGCACCAACTCTAAAAGACAAATTAGTTCATAGTCATGTTAGACCATCCCCGGAAAAACATTTTTTAAATTCACAGAAAGGTTTTTATAAATGTGGATCATGTAGGATTTGTAAACTAATAGGTCCCCCCTTTGGAGTAGTTTTTGAATTTAAGTCTACAGCAACTAAAAAGGTTTATAGAATTAAAGAATGTATAACCTGTAGTACAAAACAGGTTATTTATTTATTGAGCTGCACCTGTGGTTTACAATATGTGGGACAAACTAAAAGAATGTTAAAAATAAGATTAAGTGAACACATTTACAACATTAACAGGAAGTTTGAAAAACATTCACTTTCGGAACATTTTAAAAATTATCATAAAAGTGACCCAGGATCCCTATCATATTGTGGGATTCAAAATGTCAAAATTCCCTGGAGGGGGGGGGATCTTATAAAAGATTTGCTATATAAGGAAATGTATTGGATCTATACGCTAAAAACTCTAGCACCTTATGGACTTAATGCGGAACTGGAAATGTCACAGATTTTATGAAGTAGGACCATGTAATTTTTATTTTACCATTATTATTAACCATTTTTTCATCTTTATGTTTTGTATTTTATTATTTTTTATTCTTTTATTCTAATGGATCTTAGATAAAAGAATAAGAATTCTTGATTAGACATTCATTTTTAATCATAAGATTTTTTAGGTTATTTCTGGTTAAAAAATCGAAAATTAAAAAATAATAATTTGTGTATACATAAATGTTATTTATACAATCATTCTTATGTAAGAACATTGGCTTTTATATATATGTTTAATTATATTAGTATCTATCATATTTTTTAGCATATGAGTATAACAGCAATAGCTGCACGAACTTATGCTTTATGTATTAGATTAGTGAAAGAGACAATTTGTCATAAATTATATACACTCAATGTACAAAATAATCTTTTATTTTTTAAGAATGGATTTTTTTGAATTGCTCAATATGAATTATGAAATTTTATGTCGATTCATTGGGATTAATTGATAAGAATTGTTCTATCATAGAAATTTAAACCATATATTGATGTTAAACAAATTAAGATTATTAGAAAGTAAAAGAAGCTGGTCATTGTATTTTAATATGTTTTCAAGTAGGAATTTACTTTGAAAACGAAATTGTACAATTGGACTATGTGGTTTAATGACAAACTAACGGATTTATAATTGAAAGATTTTTTAATTGGAAGAGGATTATAAATATCCATTGTCCCTCCATACACTTCATCTTGAAAAAGCTCAGTTCAATGAGCGAAACGCGTAGATGTGTTTTTTGGCGGGACTTTTGAATATACCACAGCACAGCAGTATCTGGAAGTCGGCGTTCTTGTGAAGGACGGGTCCAAGTGCACAGGATCAGTTCGAACTATCTATTCACGGAGCGGTAACATCTCATCCTTCCATTGATACTTTGTTTTAATTTGCTGTAACTGTGAATCTTAGAGATAAGATTCACAATACTACATTGTAAGAGTTTCTCTTAGGGGTTTTTTTTTAATATATGGGAATAAAACTGTAACGTTTTTACGCTATGTCAGTTTCCTTTTTTTAAAGGTCTGGATACACATAAGGATACAGATTTGCTATATGTGCCATTGTTACAGAAACCAATCCCTGTGAAATTTGGAAATACCCCCTATAGAATCATTGGAATTGAAACTCTGCATTGAATGACTATTTGGTTGTGCTGGACCCTTTTTTTAACCAATAGGGACTTACCCACTAAGCGCTGATTTCGTATTTATTTTTATTTCTATTTGAGCTTTGTCTTGTCCTTTCAATAGACAAACTTTGGAAACATCAGAACGTGGTGAGTTCCTCTTGAGTTGTCCTGTGTCACAGTGGATAAGTATTTAGAATTCTCTAACTATCCAGAGTTACAACTAAATCGTGAAATTTGAGCTCTGCTGTTTTTAGCAGAAAACCTCTGGCTTTACAGAACTAGTTTCTAGAACATTTAAAGTCAATTCAAACTGTTTAGATACTACAGTGCTCAATACCTACTTACAAAATATATTTTGTATGTATTAGTAATGGTATTATATGTATCAGGTTGCTGGTCTACAGGATTCTTTTAAAAGCAGCTGGTACAGATTATGCAGTAATAAAATAGGCTCTCCCACATGGACTATTTGCCATTACCTAAAGTGAGAATTACATGGAATTCTAAGAGAATAGTTCAACACCAAAGTTGCCTCCAGTGGCAATCTCCACTCCCCCCAGAGGGCATCTGGCTTTGAAATTTTACTTACAGGAGTGCCCGTAGTGCCGCCGAGCAGGGGTGCTGCTGATTGGCTGAGAGGGTTAACACATCCTATTGTACAGTTTACAGTCAAGCAAGTCGAAATTTAGTAATGTGACTAGCAAGCCAAAAAATATTGTACTTAGCTCCCATAACTCTTAACCAGTATCTGTCAACAGTTTACAAGAGAAATGTTATCAGGCTTAATAGGCATACAGGCTTCCTGCTCTGCTTGTTACATTCAGGAAATTGGCTTCTTATGATGGCTTCATTGTGAAAAAAAAAAGCTTTTCTGGTTTTGTGGACCAGTATTTTCACGCTGATAATTTTCTTCTGATATTTGTTTATCCTTGTCCTGTGTAAGATGTGTTTCGGTGTAATGATTCATACTTACTTTTTGCTTATTGAGCTATAAAATAGAGCTCAGTGACAGTGGAGTTTAAGCAGTTAGTGCAAGGGTAACTTATAAGTAACCTAATGTTCCTGGGAGGAAGAATGTTTTATGATCAGTAGATTTAGTAGCTAGTTGAGATCTGCTCCAGATGAAGAAATGCCTTATATTTCTGTGCTAGAAAAGGGTGAAGATTCTCTTCCCATATTCAGAGTAACTACTGCTGCTTGCCAGGATTGTGTTTGAGTGCTTTTTCTAATTAATGTTGCCTTCCTGTTTTGGGGCTTGTATGTGCAAGTTCTAGTGTCATAAAAATGTTGAATAGGATTGTAATTATTTAACAGTACAACAGTATCTCAGAAAATTAAATGAAAAAAAAAAATGCCTAAAATGTTAAAAATACTTGCATTTAAGAAAAATATTTCAAAAGATAATGCTTTGTACAAAAAAAAAATAAATAAAAGTAAATTACAGTTGCCCAATCTAAAACTTTCTCTAAGGTAAATGTTCCACTGGGGACTCCCGGGTTTAATTTACGGGGTTATTTACAAATGTGAGAATTGTTAGGAATTGAAAGTGAATTTCACATTTAAGGCCAAAGTAGCTGAACTGGAAGATTAGCTGACTCTGAGAATTTTTCCAGTTTGTCTTTTTCCTCAAATTTAAAATTCAGTTTGATTTCCTGCAGGGCCGCCATCAGAAATTTTGGGGCCCCTAACACAGCTCAAGGTCTGGGCCCCCCTTCAAGCCCGCCCACAGGGCCCGCCTCCAAATCCCGCCCACACTAACAGATACATATACTGAAACAGACATACACACATGCATAGGGAGGTACTGACACACACATATACATGCAGACATACATACTGACAAACAAATATATACATACACATACTGCATACTGATATATACATACATACTGACAGGCATACATACATACACACACACTGGCATACATACATACAGACACACACTGGCATACATACATACACTGGCATACATACATATTTACAGTCTCCGAAATAACCTGCCAGTGAGGAGCGGAAAAATACTTCCTATGATCAGCAGGGTTAACTCCAGCAGTTAAACAATGGACATGGCACCTTGGCACTTTGGTATATCAGCTGCTGGGTCCAGGAATACAAATATAACATCATTTTAAAAAATAATGTCCATCAGTTGCAGTCAGATAAATAGTGTTTTGGAAGATTTATAGCCAGCTTTGTTTTGTATCCATCTGTACAAAGTGTAATACATTTCTATATATGCACTGGCATACACACACTGGCATACATACACACATACACTGGCATACATATACACACACACACTGGCATACACATACACTGGCACACACATACACTGGCATCCATACATACATACACTGGCATACACATACACTGGCATCCATACATACACTGGCATACACATACACTGGCATCCATATACACTGGCATACATACATACACTGTCATACACATACATACATACATACATACATACATGCACTGGCATACACATACACTGGCATCCATACATACACTGGCATACACATACACTGGCATCCATACATACACTGGCATCCATACATACACTGGCATCCATACATACACTGGCATACACATACACTGGCATACATACAAACACTGGCATCCATACATGCACTGGCATACATACATACATACACTGGCATACACATACACTGGCATACATACATACACTGGCATATGCAGGCAACCATACATACACATACACTGGCATCCATACATACACTGGCATACACACATACACTGGCATACACACATACATACACTGGCATACACATACACTGGCATACACACATACATACACTGGCATACATACATACATACACTGGCATACACACATACATACACTGGCATACATACATACGCTGGCATACACATACACTGGCATACATACATACACTGGCATACACATACACTGGCATCCATACATACACTGGCATACATACATACACTGGCATACACATACACCCTCCTCTCTTCCTTACCATTTTGTCGCAGGAGGGTGACTGTCGGCTGCCTCTTCTCACGGCCTTTCTCTCTGCCTTCCCGTGCGGAGTAAAGTGGGAGGAAGTGACCGGACATCACTTCCTCCCAGCAGCACTTGCTTCCGGCTGCATTTATTTATTTTTTTAAAGAAGCACGGTCGCGCTATTACAGCGCTGACCGGGCCCCTGAAGATAATAGGGCCCATTGGGAGGCCGTAAATGCTCCACTGATACACGTGGGGCCCAGGCGGCTGGGCCCCCCAGGACCGCCGGGCCCGTGACAATTGACAATTGTCACGGTTGTCATGCCCTGATGGCGGCCCTGATTTCCTGTCAATTCTCACTTTAGTAAAAAAAAAAAACAGTTAGTCAGATAACTAAGGAGTGGAAAATTGCATTATACTTCTGGATAGAGAAATATCTTCCCCGTCTCCTCCAGGGATTGTTTGTCGTGGTAGGAATATTTTCTAAGCCACGATTGTGGGGAGAGTGTGGCCATAAAGGGATTATTAGCACTCTGTCTCTGAATTTGTTAAATCGACTCCCTAACAGGCCCAGCATTTACACCAAGTTAACTTACTTCTTATCGTTAATTTGAAGCCACCTTAAAGACACTCCAAAGAGTTGAAGAACATATGTAGACCAGTGGCATCTCTAGGATTCATTTTTAGGGGGGAAAAAGTAGGGACATTTTGCAGCACAGCTATTAATTACTATCTGTGTATAATAAATTGGGACAGTCAGTGCTCCCTGTATAGTGCTGCTCTCTGTATAATACAGGTCTGTTTGTGTATAATATCCCAAGACAGAGAGCAGCACTATACAGGGAGCACTGACTGTCCTGGGATATTATACAGACACAGGCCTGTATTATACAGAGAGCAGCACTATACAGGAAGCGCTGACTATCCCGGGATATTATATGCACACAGATCTGTATTATACAGATAGCTGAGCATATACCCCATGTCCCAATCTCTAGACTACTAGTACCTGTCAACAGCAGCTCCCAGACGCATGTAACAGGGCTAAAGTGTGCGGCAGCTCACACAGATGATTCAGCGGTAAAGTGCACTCGCTGGCAGAGCCAAACTGGGAATCCCTGGGAATCCAAAGCAGCCCTGGAAAAAACTGTATGCCATTCCTACAAGTCAAAATATATATATATATATATATATATATATATATATATATATATGTATATGTAGTACAGTAAGCACACAAACTCACTGACATGCGCAAATAGGCTTACTGACAGACAAAACTCTCTGACTCACACACAAGCTTACTACAGACAAACTCACTTGTATAAACAGAAGGCTCACTACAAAGAAGTTCAGGGACACACACAAGCTCACTAAAGACAAGCTCACTGACACACACATGCTCACTAAATAGAAGCTCACTGACACACACAAGCAGTACCATTTTAACAGCGTTAAGGGCCCCCGGGCAAAGCAATGCACTGGTGTCCTTCCTACACAACAACTCACAGGAATTGTAATTATTGATAGACTGCTGAGTCCATACACACACAGACTGCTGAGTCCATACACACACACAGACACACAGACTGCTGAGTCCATACACAGACTGCTGAGTCCATACACACACACACACACACACACACACACAGACTGCTGAGTCCACACACAGACGTAGACCAACAAATCACCTTGCCAGTATACCAGAAAACTATTAAAACTAAATCCAGCTATTCTCGGAAATGGAAAAAACTGAATAGTCAAAGACACATCAGTTGAGTTTACTCATCTCTGCATCGCTATTTGGTGCCATTAGGGATAGCCATAAAGCTTTGTTTTTGTTATCGTGCTGGTGAACTCACTACCATTATCTGTAGCTGTATTATTGCGCCAATACTGGAAATGAAAGAGGATAATACATTGGGGTGGCCCACTCACTTGTGACTGTACTACAGCTACACATATTGGAGATTGGTGAGCCTTGGGGGTATTGGAATGAGAAGCCAATTAATGGCATTCAGATACATGTGTTATGCCTTCAAATACACCCCAGTGTGTGTGTATGTGTATATGTATGTATATGTATGTATATATATATATATATATATATATATATATGACACACACACACACACACGTATCTGTGTTCCACACACATACACCCAGTGTACCAGAATTATTGAGAGTTATTTTATTGAAATTAATAAGTCCTAAACATTTTTCCATTGATGTGACATTAGGCATAATCCTTTTAGCAATCATTGCATAATGCTGACATTTCATGATTGAAGAACCCATTTCCCCTTTTCCTTTAGGTATTATAGCAATGTACATACATCTCTATGGCTCTATGCAAATTGTATCACTTTACCAGTTTTGTATGCCTTGTTCATTTACATATTGCACGTTGGAAGATTTGTGTTTTTTACTTGGTCAGAAGTGCAAGACAAACGCAAACTTATTATTGAGTAGTCTGCTTAGGTTTTCAGATTTGCTTGCCCGTGGCAGGTGTAAAAGAAAAATAAAGTGCTCGTTTGTCAGGTAGTAGGAATTCTACACCCCCGTGTTTCTGTGCATTGTCGTTGTGTGTGTGTGTGACAATGCAGGTATGTGTATGTGTATGTAAGCATGTATTTGCATAGAGAGTCACAGTGTTTACGAATGCAGGGGTTATTTGGCCTCATCATGTCACAAGCATGTGCCATGATAATCTCCCACTCTAATCTATGTCAGAATGCTAGTTTCTTAATTCCTTTGCCACTTTCACCCATCCCTATCTTCTCTTTTTGTTACTTCTCTATGCTATATCTACCCACCATATCGACAAATGTCAAATTAACCACTACTTCCCCCTTACAATGTCACTTATATTTTCACTTTCTCCATCCTATGTCACTTTACTTTCAGTCTTACCCACCTGCTTCCCTTCTCTGTCAACTAGGCTCTGTAGGTCCAGATTTTTTATGCTAATGTCTACAACTACTAATTTGATCTCATCTTTTAGACAGTGACTTTCTTATTTTGTTTTAAAGGGCTTAGAGGAACAATGCAGTTGCTGGGTTAAAGGACCACTATAGTCACCCAGACCACTTCAGCTCAATGAAGTGGTCTGGGTGCCAGGTTCCCCAGGTTTTAACTTGGTCACGTGACACGGAAACCATGTAGGAATGCTTTGATTCAATGGTTTCCTATAGGGAATTTTAAATGTGTGCACGGTGGTGGCCGTGCATGCACATTAGGTCCCCGGTGCTTCTTGGATTGGACCATTGTGGAGAAGGCCATGCCTCCTCTGTGATATCGCTGGGGATGGAGAGCTAAGCAGTGCCAAGGATGAATCGGTGCTGGAAAAAGTAAGTCAATCTTTTATTTATTACATTTTTATTGCACCTGGGTACTAGAGCATTAGGAATACCGATTTATATTCCTAACACCATAATGTTCCTTTAAAGCAAGTTGGTAGGAACAACATTCAGACCACTATCTGATTTTTCTTATATGGACATAGGAATTATCCCTATAGGGTTATGACTTCCCAGACCGGGTGTGTTACATAGCTTGCAATTCTTTAGATTCATATTGCTATTTACCTTTTTTATCATTTGTGTTTTCTTTTTAGCTAAATATCCTCTATATAATCTTCAACTAACTACTACCATTATCTCCAGGCAGGGGAGGCATAGTCACCTTTAGTGTACTTGCATACCTCTTTTCTTATTTTTGTAACGTTGGCACTAGTGGGTTAGAAAGATCCCTGGGATCTCTCATGGATGCTCTGTTAGTTTGGACCACTGAGACATAACCTATTTACGGTCTGTCACAGTTGATCCACACTGATTATTTTCTCTACATGCACTTTACAGTTTAGTTAAAGGACCACTCTAGGCACCCAGACCACTTCAGCTTAATGAAGTGGTCTGGGTGCCAGGTCCCTCTAGGATTAACCCTTTTTTTTTTTATAAACATAGCAGTTTCAGAGAAACTGCTATGTTTATAAATGGGTTAATTCAGCCTCCAAATCCTCTAGCGGCTGTCTCATTGACAGCCGCTAGAGGCGTTTGGGTGCTTCTCACTGTGAAAATCACAGTGAGAACACGCAAGCATCCATAGGAAAGCATTGTAAATGCTTTCCTATGAGACCGGCTGAATGCGCGCGCAGCTCCTGCCGCGCATGCGCATTCAGCCGAAGAGGGGGAGGAGAGGAGGAGGAAAGCTCCCCGCCCGGCGCTGGAAAAAGGGTAAGTTTTAACCCTTTCCTCTCCCCAGAGCCAGGCGGGAGGGGGACCTTGAGGGTGGGGGCACACTCAGGGCACTATAGTGCCAGGAAAACGAGTATGTTTTCCTGGCACTACAGTGGTCCTTTAAGAAACACTTAGTATTTTTGGAAAATCGACCATAATTAGAAGTGCATGGTGCTTGAACATTCTGGTTTTAGTATGGATTTGTAAAGCTGTTACCATCCAAACCCACACACTGTTACAGGCATTTTCACAGAACATAAGGAATTGATTCAATACTTTCCATTTACTTAGTTGAAATAGGAACCACCTGGATTTTATTACTTCTAAAAAATATATATATATAAAAAACAGACATTGCAGTTGCTGTGCACTGTGTAGAATTTTCTGTGTTTACATTTGAAGTATAAACTTTTAATCTGCAGATTTTTAGTGTATTGTACTATAGGATTTTTTTTATTATTATTATTATTAATTGCTATCTGTGGATTCTAACTTGGAAATCTTTTGTTATGTTATGGGTCTAATTGGCAGTCTGGTAGAGCTTTACTTTGCGTGAAGGAAATTACCTTTAACACTTCCATCTGTGTATTCTGCCCTTTCTGAGGCTGATCAACCCTCCTTTCATCCCCTTCTCTCCAAGGAAGAAGGGAGAGGACCTAACCCCTTAAGGACAGAGCTTCAAAAGCTTGTCTTTCACTTAATGACAACAGCATTTTTTTTCATTTTTTGCTGTTTGCGTTCAACTGCAATTTGCATTTTACTAATTTGTTGCACCAACACATATTATACATCGTTTTTTAAAGGACAGAAAGGGCTTTCATTTGATGTAACACACATATATATAAATGCTTATTTATTATAAAAAAAATACAGAAATATTTAAAAAAATGAACATTTTGTGTTTTTTTTTTACAGTTTTTGCAATAATAATGTGTGCATAATTAGTGCAGGTTAAGAAAAGTAATTAAAAATAAATTAATTTAGTTGTTCTGATTTACAGAATATATAATGTGTCTGGGATTTTAAGTTTTTTTTTGGTAGTTACAGGTCACAAAGCACAAGGAGTAAAATAGACTTTTAATGTGGAGCGATTTTAGAATTTGGTATGTTTGTCTTGTAAGCTTAATAGCCATAAAAGAAAACAAAATTGCTACACAAAAAGTATATATTTATATAAAGTAGACATCACGGGCTATTTACCTAAGGTTGTTTTGACACTTTCTACGTAGCCATTTCACCGCCAACCTCTGCTAAATATTGGAGTAAAATTGTGTTTTTTTTGGTTTTTGGCACACAAACTTATAACAAAGAAATTCTCGTGTATATTTTGTAAAGTTGGTCTGTGCTATTCCTGTACAAAGTTTTATTTTGTGTTCAGTTACATCTGCTGAGTAAAATGACACCCCCATTGTATGTCTTTGGCACTATTACGTGAAGTTACAGTGCCATACAGGATACCTGTCCTTTTCAATATTTACAGTAGAATTTTGAGAGATGGATTTAATGAGCCTTAGCTTCCATTTGGGGTATTATAACAGTTTGACTGTTCAAAACCCCCCCACAAAGGCCTACCATTTGTAAAAGTAGAAACTCCAGGGTATCTCATAAGGTGCATATTGTGCCTTAACATGCCCCCATTTTTTCACCAATATATGCCAAAGTATGTGGTAAAAAATAATTTTGTGCATTTTTTACATACGGATTAGAAACATAGATAGAAACATAGAATGTGACGGCAGATAAGAACCATTCGGCCCATCTAGTCTGCCCAATTTTCTAAAAACTTTCATTAGTCCCTAGCCTTATCTTATAGATAGGATAGCCTTATGCCTATCCCATGCATGCTTAAACTCCTTTGCTGTGTTAACCTCTACCACTTCAGCTGGAAGGCTATTCCATGCATCCACTACCCTCTCAGTAAAGTAATACTTCCTGATATTATTTTTAAACCTTTGTCCCTCTAATTTAAGACTATGTTTGCATTTTTGCTGGGCGTTTTGTATATTTCATATGTGCTGCTAAGTTCAAACCCCCCAAATTATGCTCAGCTAAGTCTTCTGAGTAAAATGACACCCCATATGAATGTCTTTGGCACTATTTCGTGAAGCTACAGTGCCATATAGGAGACCAAGCCATATCCGTTTTTACCAAACTTTGAATTTTGACGCTGGGCCTATGTGCAATTTCCAAGCATCTTTGCAGGTTTTAAATTCAATCCTTTTGATTTTTCCGCTAGCTTGTACCAGATGTAGTGGTAATAAGCATTTTTTCTGCCTTTTTGACATACAAAGTGAGTTTGCGCAGCATATTTTGCAAACCTTATGTGTGCTACGACTGTATAATACTTCATATGTTGCTCAGCTATGTTGGCTGAGTACAGCAATACCCCTGTATGTACCTTTGCCAGGTATGTGTGGACATCGGAGGGGCACATTTAGGACACAGCCATTCCAGTTTTTTCAAACTTTGAATTTTTATGCTGTGCCTATGTCCCATTTTAGAGTATTTTACCAGGCTATATAATCCAAATACCCCATAAAGCCATACCATTTCTTAAAGAAGACATCTCAGGGTATTTCAAAAGGCATATTTTGAACCTTAGCGTGGGATCATTTTTCCGCTAGCTTGTACCAAGTGTAGTGGTAATAAGCATTTTTTCTGCCTTTTTGACATACAAAGTGAGTTTGCGCAGCATATTTTGCAAACCATATGTGTGCTATGACTGTATAATACTTCATATGTTGCTCAGCTATGTCGGCTGAGTACAGCAATACCCCCGTATGTACCTTTGCCAGGTATGAGTGGATGTTGAAGGGGTGCATTTGAGACGCAGCCATTCAGTTTTTTTCTAACTTTGAAGTTTTACGCTGTGTCCATGTTCCAATTTAGAATAGTTTAGACGGTTGGTTATTGAAACTATATATTAAAGAATACACTCTGGGGTAATTCAAAAGGCATATTTTGAACCTTGGCGTGGGATAATTTTTTTCTCTAGTTTGTTCCAGGTGTAGTGGTAATGAGCGATTTTAAAATGTATTTTTTTTACTTTTTTTTAACTTTTTTACTTTTAAAAACTAGTTTTTATACTTTTGATTTGCTTATTAATTTTTTTTAAAGTTTCCTAAACTTTCTTAAAACTTTTTTACAGATTTAACATTTTTCTAAGCTTTTTTTTTACCGTTAACCCCTAACTAGCAGTAAGCAGCACTAACAGTAAATTCCCCATTTTCCCATAACTCCCACCCACCCCAGCTAGCAAAATATATAGTTGTAAAATATTTAAATTAATTAAATAAATTGAACCCCTGAGGGTTAAAAAATAAATAAAAGTTAATCCTCAGGGGTTAAAAAAAATTAGATCACAGTATAATACTGTGATCTGTATTTGATCGCTGTAGGCATTGATCGACTGGCAGGGAAGGGGTTAATTTTTATATAGACTAGGTAAAGGGGGGTGTTTTTTTTATTTTTTACTTAAACATTATTAAAACTTTTTTTAAGCTTAATTTTTAACTTTTTAAAGTTTATTTTAAAACTTTTTTTTAACTTTAACCCCTAGTTAGCCTAACGCCAAATCCCCCAATTCCCCACTAACTTCCACCCACCCAGCTAAATATATAATTTTTAAATATTTTAATTAATTAATTAAATAAATGTAACCCCTGAGGGTTAAAAAAAAAAAAGAATTAACCCTCAGGGGTTAAAAAAAAAATCAGATCATTGTAAAATGTAATCCCTGCCAATTGATCACTTGCGGTCAGAGAGAGCACATGTACTGGGCAGCCTGACCGGGTGCTCCCTGTCTGCCTCTAATACAGAGGCAGACCGGAGCACCATTAACCCTGTGATCGCCGCAATAGCGTCGATCCGGGGTTAATTTTACCACGTGACGGACAAGGTCCGTCACTCGTCACTAAGGGTCTCCCCTCTGTGACGGACCTCGTCCGTCACCCGTCCTTAAGGGGTTAAAGGAACTCTAGGCACTCTTACTGTTTTATTTTATTGAAGTGGTTATAGGGCCTGGAATCCTACGAATCCATTTTTGACTATAGTGTCTAAAATATCACTTTAAAGGAGAGGATTTAAAGGGACTCTAGGCACACTTACTGCTTTACCTCGTTAAAGTGGTTATGGTGCCTGGTGTCCGACTTACTGATTGACAACTCCCTCGGAGACCCTTCCGAGTTCTGCCCATCAAACTCCACCTATGCGTTTGACATCAGACGCAGCCGCGTTTTAGGGAAGCCGCGGCAACTTTTAAATCGCTTAGTAAACTTGTAGCAAAGTGATATAAAGTTGCCGCCTGAGCTCCCTACTGTGAATTTCTGTGTACCGAACCTCTGCTTTTCCTAAACTGACACTGCTGATCGGTCCAATCCCTTGAAAACGGAACAGACTTTAACTATTCTACTGCCTGCTGATTCAAGTTGTTATTTTTGATCTATCTACTACTACCTTAAATAACTGCAAGGACTTTAACCCTACACTCGCCTGCTTGCTCCTAAGCTAATTGAACTACTCTGCTCTTTTAATTCCTGCTCTTGTTCTTGCCGGCTTTATACTCATCCTGAATTTTATTTCAATTCAACTACGGAATTAATTGCCTGCTTAATTAATCTACTTACTGAAACTCAGCCTAAACTTTGCCTACTGGCTCCTAAACCAATTCCTGCATACATTTCTCTGAAGAAGTTGCATATTTTCCTCCAAATTAACCATTTAAGTTCTCCTACTGAGAAAAGCTGTTATTCAACTTTCAAGGCTTTAGTAAGTGAATATTTATAGAAACATAGAATGTGACGGCAGATGAGAACCATTTGGCCCATCTAGTCTGCCCAATTTTCTAAATACTTTCATTAGTCCCTGGCCTTATCTTATAGTTAGGATAGCCTTATGCCTATCCCACGCATGCTTAAACTCCTTTTACTGTGTTAACCTCTACCACTTCAGCTGGAAGGCTATTCCATGCATCCACTACCCTCTCAGTAAAGTAATACTTCCTGATATTATTTTTAAACCTTTGTCCCTCTAATTTAAGACTATGTCCTCTTGTTGTGGCATTTATTTCTTAAAGTGATAGAACAGTATATTCAGATTCCTGCAGTTGTGTTCCAAAGCTTCTCACTTTTTTGGTTATTACACCTGAAAACCCAGGTTATTACACCTGGAAACTCCTGGCACCATTTTTAGCTATAGTACCTAGAATGACATTTTTAATTAAAAGTGTCATTCTAGGTACTATAGCTAAAAATGGTGCCAGGGGTTTCCAGGTGTAATAATGTTAAAAACACCATCAAGCCCCCCTGGCCTACCTAAATATAGTAAAATCTTACCTTTATTCCAGTCTGCTAGTGCTGGCTCGGCCCTTGATCTGTATGCTTGGCTGACATAATCAGAAATGATGATCTTAACCAATCTCAATGATTTCTCATAGGAAAGCATTGGATTGTCTGCGAGTTTCAAGGAGGCAGATCAGGGGCAAAACCAGCACAAGCCAAACACAGCCCATGCAAATCAGCATCTCCTCACAGAGATGTGTTGAATCAATGGATCTCTATGAGGAAAGTTCAATGTCTGTGCAGCACTGCCCCCAGAAAGCACCTCTAGTAGCCATCTGAGGAGTGGCCAGTGGAGGTATCCCTAGGCTGTAATGTAAACACTGCATTTACTGCAAAAAAGCCTGAAAGGAATGATTTTACTCACCAGAACAAATACAATAAGCTGTAGTTGTTATGGTGACCAGGCCCGGACTGGCCATCGGGCATACCGGGCAAATGCCCGGTGGGCCGCGATGGCTGGGGGGCCGAGGCCAGCAGGGGATCTCTCCTGCCAGCCCCTGCAGGGCCAGCGCTATCCAAGCACCGGCCCTGCTATGTGCCTCCGTGGGCCGGTGGGGAGATCAAAGATCTCCCTCACCAGCCCAGAGGCATGGAGATGCGGCCGCAGGCTGGGGAGTGAGTGAGGGAGGCAGGAGAGAGGACCGGCGGAGCTCTAGCCAGCAGCTCCGCCGGGTTCTCTTGCGGTTCACTCTCACCACTGGACCACCAGGGAAGGCAACATGGCACCCCACCCCCCAGGCAGAACGGATCTCCTCCCCCCCCCTCCCAGGCTAAAGGTAAGAAGGGAGGGGGGGATATCACTTTTTTTTATTATTAATAAAAGAAAATATTTAAATTTAAATAAATACATTCACTTACACACACAGCACCCAGACACAGCACCCCCCAGACACACACAGCACCCCGACACACGCAGCCCCCAGACACACACAGCACCCCGACACACACAGCACCCCCCGACACACACTGCACCCCCAGACACACACAGCGCCCCACACACACTGCACCCCCAGACACACACACAGCCCCAGACACAGACACACAGCACCCCCAGACACACACAGCGCCCCCAGACACGACAGCGCCCCCAGACACGACAGCGCCCCCAGACACACACAGCGCCCCCAGACCGACACAGCAGCCCCTAGCCACACATATTACACCACAAACACAAATGAAATTGACCTATTTACACAATACCACACCACACTCTACACACACGCAATCCCACAAGCAGGCTCCAAACATATGCACCATGCACTTTCCTGGCCCTTTTGTCCTCTGGTATCCCACTTGTGGAGACACCAGAGACAATTTAAAAGCAAACACAGCGCAAGCATGTTATTAAATTTGCTTGCGCTGCGCAGAACAAATTCAGGGCCTTTTTCTAATGCCAGAGCTCTTCAGCAGGGCTCTGGGCATTGAACCAACATGCTCACTTTGAGAGGGGGCGTGCTTGTCATTAGTGATGACAAAACACACACTCTCCTTCTTAGGGGGCCACTCTGATTGAAAAATGCCCGGATGGTGACTATAGTGTCCCTTTAACTATTCGCGTGTGTTTCCATATCTCTGTAGTCTAATGCAGAGTTTGTCAACTTTTTACTGAGAAGTACCCCTGCAGGTCTAATTTTTTTTTACAAATATTTAAATTACAAATAAAATGTGTAGACACTGATATTTAAGTTAATCCTATATTATATAACAAGCCTGATTTAAAGGATTTTTAAAAAAAGTTTTTTTAAATAAATATGAAGTAATGTGAATATTGTGTATACAAAAACTACAAACTTAGTGTGCAAAATAAGGCGGTTCGTGAATGAATTAAATGTGACTTAAAGCAGCTGTATAAGACTCCGTGGATATCCCCCCAAAAAACCAAAAAACAGAAAAATTGAAACTTAATCCCTTCAGGACCGGCCTGTTTTGACCATGTTGTACGTTAAGGACCAGGGCTGTTTTAACACTTTTGTGGTGTTTGTGTTTAGCTGTAATTTTCCCCTCTCTCATTTACTGTTCCCATACAAGTTATATATTGTTTTTTTCAGGACAAAAAGGGCTTTGTTTGCATACCTTTATTTGTTTCATGTCATATAATTTAATTTTAAAAAAATAAATAAAATATGGTGAAAAATTGAAAGAAAACATGTTTTTTGACTTTTACTTGAAAAATCTTTTACTCTACAAAAGCTAATGAAAACAACTGCCAAATAGATTCAAAATTTTGTCATGAGTTTAAAAACACCCATTGTTTACATGCTTTTTTTTTTTTTGCATGTTATAGGGCTATAAGTACAAGTAGGACATTGCTGTTGCAAAATATAAATTTTTAAAAGTTATCAATAGTGACATTGTAACACTGTTATCTGTCATACATCTCTTAAAAACACCCCACATGTACATATTTTTTTTTAAAGTAGACAACCCAGGGTATTCATCTAAGGATATTTTGACACTTTCTATGCAGCCATTTTACCACCAATCTTTGCCAAATTTTGCATGGGTAGTTTCTTTTTTCTATTTTTTTCACATACATTGCAATTCAGGTATAAATTCACAGATCCTGTTATGTGTCACTGTCAAACAACACACTAATATGTGTTCAACAACATCTCCCGAGTACAGTGATACCACCCATGCATAGGCTTGTTGGGTTGTTTGGAGGCTAAAAGGCCACATTTGTTAGGTGCGCATATCCGTTTTCCATATTGGAATCTTGACATGTAGTCAACCTGCGCCCATGTCCTATTTGGGACATTTTTGAAGCCGGCCAATGTATTTTACCCCATCAAGCCATATATTTTTGAAAAGTAGACAACCCAGGGTATTTTAAATGGTGGCATTTTAACACTTCTCATGCAGTGAATTTACCACCAGCCTTTGTCAAACTTTTGGGTAGTAATTTTTTTTGTGGTTTGTTTCACACACGTTGTATCTTAGGCATGAATTAACAGATCCTGTTATGTGTCACTGCCAAATAACACCCCAATATGTGTTCAGCAACATCTCCTGAATACAACAGTACCCCCAATGTACAGGTGTTATGGGTTTTTCCAAGTTACAGAGGTCAAATGTAGGGCTTTCCACTTTTCCATGTTTGCGCATTGAAATTTGCCAGATTGGTTTGCTGGGCCTATGTTGCCTTTGATACGGTATGGCAGCTCAGAAATGAAAATTAACCCCACCATGAAATACCATTTAAATAAATAGACAACCAAGGCTATTCAAAATGGGTTATTTCCAGTCTTTTGTAGTAGCCACTGAGTCACAAACGCTGGCCAAAGTTAGCACTTTTATTTGTTTTTTGTATTTTTTAAAACAAAAACTGCACTTTTACTGGTGATATCATCATTGTGATAAGTTTTACTTTTTAAAACACTTATAATTGTGTTCAGCGAAGTCTCCCGAGTAGAACAATACCCCCCATGTAAAGGTTTTATGGTGTTTTGGAAAGTTACAGGGTTAAATATAGGGCTTGCCAATTAAATTCTCTGGACTGTCTGCCTGGGTTGTCAGGCAGGTCCCTCAAATTATAATCAATAAAATCAAATAATTATGTAGTTAATAGTTAAGTATATATGTATAATGTGTGTGTGTGTGTGTGTGTGTGTGTATATATATATATATATATATATATATATATATAATATATATATATATATATATATATATATATATATATATATATATATAAAAAATTTACTACTTCTGGCACTCTTCCCCAACAAAATCTCAAAAACAAAATTAGGACCAAGGTGCTTTCTCAGTGCAAAATATATAATCCAGGAAAATGAGAGCACTCACTGGGTTTAGAAAAAGTATATATTAAATATTAGACAAAATACATCAACGTTTCGACCGTCAAGCGGTCTTTATCAAGATTTTGATAAAGACCGCTTGACGGTCGAAACGTTGATGTATTTTGTCTAATATTTAATATATACTTTTTCTAAACCCAGTGAGTGCTCTCATTTTCCTGGATTATATATATATATTTACAAACACACACTTTTATTTCCTATATATGTATAATATATTATAAAATAATTAAAGCACTTTATAATAAGCATATATAATGCATATATATGATTACATTAGAAGTGTATTTTGAGATATAAGTGTATATATCTCAAAGTACACCTATAATGAAATCATATATATGCATTATATATGTATAATATATTATAAAATGTTTTAATTATTTTATAATAGATTATATATATACAATATATGTATAATATATTAATTTGATTATTAATTTTTGCCTGACAGCTCAAACAGTCCCCCTGCTGGCAGCTCTATAGACTCCTATTGCAGACATGTGATCATGGTAATCACAATTCCCTGGAGGACCACGGTGTCCGAAGCTGCTGCAGGGGGACTGCTGGGGTCTCCCCCCGACCGGGATCATCGCAGATTGCCAGTACAGGTGAGTACAGGGTTAATTTTTGCCGCAGATGTACCAGGTAGGTACGAAGTCATTAACGACTGTTTTTTGTTGGACATACCTGGTACGCCCACGGTTGGGAAGGGGTTAAGGAGGAGTGTATGAACTACACATTCTCTCACACACACTCACAAAATATTATTTTGTAAATTATTTTTATTTAAGGCCACCCAGTCTCCCTACCTTTGGGAGAGCTGGAGTGGATCCTTTCTCTGAGTTCAGTGTGGGGCTTGTCTAATCTTCATGCTCTTCCAGCACTGCTGTGTATAGTGATGTCTAAGTGACATCATAACCCTGCTCCTGACATCACTGCAGGACACGCAAGGGAGCAATGCTGTAAGATCATAAAAAGTACAGTTTCCCACAAAAACAATCTGATACAAGAGTTACAATTAATTAACGGAAAAAAAAAAAAACACACTGACAGATCAAAACACCAGTTGAAAAACCAATGACTGAAAAAACAGGCTTCTCGAAGAACAAACGTACTGCTAACCAAATAATTGTCTTCTTTCTGTATATGCACAGTTTTTTGTTTGTACCACAAAAGCCCGGCTTTTGCACAAGCCGATTACATGATTATATGTTTACAAGTTGTATCGTATGTCAATGCATAAATAAAGAATTATAAAAAAAAAAAAAGTACAGTTTCCTCGCTACCTCTGCCTCCATTCTCCCATAGCCGGCCGCCTCCTGGGGGTGGAGGGGGCCAGTCGGCCACCTCTTGGCGTACCCAATGCCTTTGGTGCTCATAACCCCTGAGGGAATGCTACCACTGGTTAAGAGAAGTCCTCTCCCCGTTTTTATGGACATATTTCCATTTATATTAGGTATTTACAGGTCTTCACGACATCTTAACTGCAAAAGGGCATTTCCTTTAGAATCATTGATGTTGATGACGTATTTTGAGGTGTTTTGCAGTGTCTGTTATTTTAAGTATTTATTGTTTGTCTCCATTTATGAATACATTGACAATCATTGAAAATATACATATCCTGTGTGGTGTGGATCACCTGCATAATTTTTACATTTTGTTTACCATATATAGTGACTTAGGTCTAGAGCACGGGTACGCAAACTTTGGCACTCTAGATGTTGTGGACTACATATCCTCTGTTGCTTTGCCATCATTATGGCTATAAGAGCCTTATGGGAGAGGTAGTCCATAACACCTGGAGTGTCTATGGTTACCTATCCCTGGTCTAGAGGCTAGTGACATGTGATGATATAAAAGTGATCATGTGACCATGTGCTGCCCAGTAAATCATAGGAGGTGGCCTGTAATCATTTGGATAATGTACATGCTTGTGATGTCAGCAACTCCTTTCTAGTTGTCTGAGTATTGACTTCCTTTCAGGAGATTTAGTCTGTTCTGCTTACCCTGTGAATATGGTATTAATTGGCAGTGGGAGAAAGTCTGCATTTATTTCACATACTTTCAAGCACATTCCATGCTAATGTAGGGAGTTGAGTACAGTTTGTACTGTAACTAGTGCCCCAATCCCCCATCCCCTATTCTAGGGCACAGATACAGGCGTATCTATAATGGTATGATGCATAGACTACCTCTTTAACAACTATATTTTTACTATATCCTATATTAAAAACTATATTTATTCTATATTTAAGTACATTCAATTATCATTTCATCATTTCATCATTTACTAGCATGTTAAAGGTAGTTTTTAAAAATCAATACTTGCGCAACTTGGCAAGTCAGGTGGATGGAAACACTTTATGTAACTGCAGGTGAACTGAGCAAACATTTTATTGTATCCTGATAGAGTTGCTATGGTAATTAATTGGAAAACTAGCCTTTTTCTTGATGTATATACAATACTGGAAAACCAAGTGTTGGAATCAATGTAGTCTTTAAAGGCAGGGTTAGAAATAACATGGACACCTGTTGTAAATTGTATTTGGGCAGCACACATCTGCTGGTTATTGGTATTAACAACGTTTAGGTGTTTTCCATACTTGATAAGTATTATTAACAGATTAATTATTTTTTTAAATGTTGCTAATATACTGTGATTTTATTCTTGTCAGGTTGTCTTCACAATGCCATGCCAATGCTGCTTTCTTTTCTTCTCTGTATCTTTTCTTAATATAAAAAGACTTAAAAAACTGCCACACTCATCACAAGTCTAATGAATAAAACACAAACACGTTCTTCCCATGCTTGTCTGTTGTAAGGTAGTTGTTAAAAGTAGTGACTTGTTCTTAACCAGTTACTGGAATAAGGGGGTTACTGGTTACCCCTTTTAAAGGAGTCAGGGCACCATGACAACTTCATCTAAATTAAGTTATTATGGCACCAGGAGGTCCCTGGTACCTCCAGTTAAACTGTTGGCTATCAAGCGTTGTTCCTTGCTTTCCCTGTCCGTATGCGCTTTCAGGAACTGCGCTAGACTGACGCTATAAGTCAGCCAGCAACTCGCCCATTCAGTGGCTGTCTGAGGGACAACTGCTAGAGGTGTCCATGGGAAGCAATGTAAACACTGCTGTTTACTGTAGTGCTTCTGGTGTTGGGGATCTCTTTTAAAAAGGAATCATGAAAGAAGTGCTTTGCTTCAGTGGATCCTAGACTGCAACTGTGTTACACTTTATCGAACTAATGCAAAAATGTCTGTTTTTGTGATACAAAATTATATAAATATTTGAAAAGATCCAGCATTTGTTTTTAAGTTGCAGCGTGTACTGGTAAATGTGTAAATATGTGAATAAGAGAAAAAAAAATATTATATTGTTCTTTGTCTTGTGCAGTGAAAATTGTTAAAGGACCACTATAGTGCCAGGAAAACATACTCGGTTTCCTGGCACTATAGTGCCCTGAGGGTACCCCCACCCTCAGGGTCCCCCTCCCGCCCGGCTCTGGAAGGGAGAAAAGGGTTAAAACTTACCTTTTTCCAGCGCTGGATGGGGAGCTCTCCTCCTCCGATCCTCCCCGTCAGCTGAATGCGCACGCGCGGCAAGAGCTGCGCGCATTCAGCCGGTCGCATAGGAAAGCATTTACAATGCTTTCCTATGGACGCTGGCGTGCTCTCACTGTGAAAATCACAGTGAGAAGCATGCAAGCGCCTCTAGCGGCTGTCAATGAGACAGCCACTAGAGGAAATAGGGGAAGGCTTAACCCATTCATAAACATAGCAGTTTCTCTGAAACTGCTGTTTATAAAAGAATGGGTTAACCCTAGAAGGACCTGGCACCCAGACCACTTCATTAAGCTGAAGTAGTCTGGGTGCCTAGAGTGGTCCTTTAATGCTTGAGCAGATGGGCTATATGTTAAATGCCCCTTTTTTGTTTTATTCCATGAAAAGGGAGTTGTCTATACCCTGATGTGTATACACTTCACTGTTCATTGACTGACTTATTTGGTATATGAGGATACAGTCATGGCTTCTGATTAGTAAAACAAAGCATTGGTCTTGTCCTCTCTCATAAAATATCATGCAAGAAGAACCTTCAGGGAGATGACTGTTGCAGTGTCTGTAGGGTAACAAAACGCATCAGCATATTCATTGTGTTGATTTTCTCCTTTTGTTGAGTCCCAGCATGAATTTTAATATGAGAAAATAAAGGTATATATTTTTTAAACAATAATTATTGAGTACTTGGACGTTCATGTCCCTGAAAGTCTTGCATCCATGTTATTTTTTGAAACATGCCGCAGACCGAGGAATCTGTCTAGCCCTTGTACAACTACATACTTCACTATGCGATTTCAACAAATGTATCCATGTACTTCATTACATAAAAATAAAATATTGATTGCTCCGATCATTGACCCTCTCCCCCCCCCCATTTTCACCTCTAACATTTAACCCCTTGTATACACAAATCAAGTAAAACAATTTTATGTATTTTGCAGTATAAAATCTAGTCTGGAAATTAATTCATAAATATAGGATGACACCAGGTCACTGTAGCAAACTTAGCTGATCCTCGAACCCAGGATGCTCCATTAATCGGACCTGAACAGAGAATACTTACCATTCGGCGACCCAAACATCTAGGTGACCCCATATTCTATCAATTTAGCTTGTCAGATATGACGTGGACCAATTAGAAAGTTTGTTAGCCTATATAAAGTTAGTTTGGGCCCTTGTTTATTGCCCTACTGTCAGAGGCGTAACTAGAAACCATAGGGCCCCGGTGCAGAAATTGCCCTGGGGTTCCCCCCTATACGTGTCACCCTCCCAGCCCCTCCATGTGTCTCATTCACGTCCCACAGGGTTAGTGTGGCATGGTTGGGGGGGTTGAGTATGACAGAATTGGGTGAGAGAGGCAGGGTGATGGAGAATCAGTGTGACAGGATTGGGGTGAGTGTGACAGTGTGAGAGAAGGCGAGTGTAATAGGGTCAATATGGCAGAGTGATGGGTAGTGAGTATGGTATGGGTGAGTGACAGGATTAGTGTGACAGTGCGAGAGAAGGTGAGTGTAATAGGGTGAATATGGCAGAGCGATGGGAGGTGAGTATGGTATGGGTGAGTGACAGGATTGGTGGCGTTATTGTGAGTGTGGCAGGGTGAAAGGGGCTGACGGTGTGTGTGTGTGTGGTGGGGTGACCGTTACAAAGACAGTTACAAAGACACACTCGTGCATACCCAGTCATGCAAACAAACACACACTGATATACATGCAGATACACACCATATAATACATACACACACTGACACACATGCAAATGCAGACACACAAACTAACACAAAGATACATATATTCATGCAGACACACATGCAGATGCACACACACTTAAGGACAAACACTAAATACACAGAATGACACTCATACAGATACAAACAGTGACACACACACACACAGATACACAGGGCACACACTGACATACAGATACACATGCAGACAAATAGATACACATACAGACACACACACAGACACATACATAGACACAAACACAGATGCACACACATACATACATACAGAGAAACACACATACAGAGACACACACACAGAGATATACATACATACAGAGACATGCGCACATACATACAGAGACACATACGCTACATACAGAGACACACACACATACAGAGACATACACACACATACAGAGACACACACACACACACACATACAGAGACATACACACACATACATACAGAAACATACACACATACATTAGCCACCCTCCTGTTTCCTACTTTTTAGATGCAGGAGGGTAACTTCCCTGCGGTCCAGTGGTGGCTCAGGCTGATGCTAGCTCCTCTCCTTCCTCCCGCACGGCGCTGTGTGTCAGCTGGGAGGAGTTACCGGGGAAGTCACTACCACCCAGCGTCTTTATCTTTCTTATGTTAAGTCCGGCCATTTTACGGCGTGGTAATACGTCTATCTAGTACCTCTGTTTGTGTGATTTGCCATTCCTGTAAACTGGGGCATTGTCAAGAATGAGTAACCCACACACACACACAGAGCATAGCGAAACAGTAACCAGAATGAAGGAATCAAAAGGTATACCTGATCTTAGAGTGGCCGGGTTAAAGTGTGCCCTAGATAGATGAAAATACAGAGTCAAAATTGAAAGCAAAGGTCAAGGACCCCAGAGATACTCAAATACAAAATAACAAGCTGAAGTCAGGGAAAAAGAAAATCTGAAAAGTCAAATACATAGCCGGGTCAGTAAAGAGAAAAACAACTACACAGTATGCACTCTCGGGCAGAATAAACCACGACAGGACAATGATCTCCAGAAAGAGGGTAGTTTAAATAGGGAGAGCAAACATTTTATTGGACAGCATCATCACCCTGCAACAAATCACACAAAGGGGTGTGATCTGTGAAGGACAGATTATGTGTCCCAATAATATGACCTGTCACTTTATTGCTATAAAAAGCCTACACCTACAGGGTCCTGTAGGTTCCAAGGACGCCTGCAGCTGGCTCAAGGCTGCCAAAAAGATTAGGAAGCCTGGCAAGAAGACAGATCATGCAGGGGTTGCTCTGCATGAGGAGAAACCAAACACCACACGACGTTCACTGTGGCCGGGACGGCATTGGACCAGAGACTTCGTGGCTGCTATGTGGCACCCCCTGGACCCCCATGACAGTCACACATTTAGAGTGGAAGAAATTAAATTTAGCCAAAGGCAAAGGAAAGGGTTTTTTTAGAGTTAGAGTAATAAGGATATTGGATTTTCTTTTTGAAGAATTGGTTTTATCAGAGTTTAAACAGCAATTGGATGAATACTTGCAAAAACACAATATTCAGGGATAAAATCTGTAATTAGTGGGGTAATCCAAGGAGAGATCTGAGTGCCAATCTGAGGTCAAGAAGGAATTTATCTCCAGTTTGTTGTGTCATTGTAAGTGCTTCAAACTGCTTTTTTTCCCCTTCTTTTGAGTCAACAGTAAAAACAGATGTGAGAAAGGCAGTACTTGATGGACACATGTCACTTTTCACCTATGTAACTATGTAGCCAATAAAGCCTTACTCGCCCTTATTCATACATACTGAAAATATACCCTCTGAATTCAAACAGCACAGGAAGTTTCAATGCTTCATACCATTCCTACAATCAGGGAGAGGGGAGGTATGAAAAGATAATTGCATTGTTATCATTTCATTAGCATTCTAGAGATTGATAAAGCTATATCAGTTTTATATACATTTATTTTAGAAATACATGGACTAACTATATTTACTGTATATTGGCATTATGCATAAATGCAGGCATTCAAATTATATTGTTCCATTTTCAGTAGGCTGTACTGCTAGCAATGCCTTCAGGGTCCTTGCAAATACCTATAAGCAAGGTATTTGACCATTTGTTTTAAATCTATTCTGTCACATCCACTATGCATGAGAAAATTGCAATGTTGCTTCCATTGTAACATTTCATACCCTATGTGAAATATTACAAGATAAGGGCCACTGTATACTGTTTAAATATTTTTATAAAGGATGAACAAATAAGTGGAAAAGAAAAATTGTCTACATTTACATATTTTTGTCTGCAAATACAAAATTGCTGTATTATGATAGGTTTCCATGCTAGCTATGCATCCCGTGCTTCAAATAACTTTATGCTAATGTTTGCCAGAAAAACGCATGGCAAAAAAGTTATAAATTGATTTGCATTTCAATGAGTGAAATAAGTATTTGACCCCTTCGACTTGTTGGCAACAACAGAGGTCAGACGTTTCTTGTAGTTTACCACCAGGTTTGCACACCTCTCAGGAGGGATTTTGTACCACTCCTCTTTGCAGATCCTCTCCAAGTCATTAAGGTTTCAAGGCTGACATTTGGCAACTCGAACCTTCAGCTCCCACCACAGATTTTCTATGGGATTAAGGTCTGGAGGCTGAGGTACTCCTGTACCTCAATGTGCTTGTTCTTGAGCCATTCCTTTGTTGCCTTGGCTGTGTGTTTTGGGTCATTGTCATGCTGGAATACACATACACAACCCATTTTCAATGCCCTGTTTGATGGAAGGAGGTTCTCACCCAAGATTTGATGGTATGTGACCCCATCCATCGTCCCTTTGATGCGGTGCAGTTGTCCTGTCCCCTTAGCAGAAAAACACCCCCAAAGCATAATGCTTCCACCTCCATGTTTGAAGGTGGGGATGGTGGTCTTGGGGTCATAGGCAGAATTCCTCCTCCTCCAAATACGGCAAGTTGCGTTGATACCAAAGAGCTTGATTTTGGTCTCATCTGACCACAAAACTTTCACCCACTTCTCTTCTGAATCATTCAGATGTTCATTGGCAAACTTCAGATGTCCTGTATATGTGCTTTCTTGAGCAGGGGGAACTTGCGGGCCCTGCAGGATTTCAGTCGTTCACGGTGTAGTATGTTACCAATTGTTTTCTTGGTCACTGTGGTCCCAGCTGCCTTGAGATCATTAACAAGATCCTCCCGTGTAGTTCTGGGCTGATTCCTCACTATTCTCATGATCATTGAAACTCCACGAGGTGAGATCTTGCATGGAGCACCAGACCGAGGGAGACTGACAGTTATTTTGTGTTTCTTCCATTTGCGAATAATTGCACCAACTATTGTCACCTTCTCACCAAGCTGCTTGGCGATGGTCTTGTAGCCCATACCAGCCTTGTGTAGGTCTATAATCTTGTCCCTGACATTTTATGACAGCTCTTTGGTCTTGGCCATGGTGGAGAGTTTGGAATCTGATTTATTGATTGCTTATGTGGAATGGTATCTTTTATACAGGTAATGAGCTGAGATTAGGAGCACTCCCTTTAAGAGAGTGCTCCTAATCTCAGCTCGTTACCTGTAAAAAAAGACACCTGGGAGTCAGAATTCTTGCTGATTGATAGGGGATTAAATACTTATTTCACTTATTGACATGCAAATCAATTTATAACTTTTTTGACATGCGTTTTTCTGGATTTTTGTTATTTTGCTCTTACTGTTAAAATACACCTACCATAAAAATTATAGACTGATCATTTCTTTGTCAGTGGGAAAACGTTCAAAATCAACAGGGGATCAAATACTTTTTTCCCTCACTCCATTTTAGCAAACAAATATATTATTATTTTCCATTTCCAAGAGAGGTGTTACTTAGTTCTGAATATGTTTCACTAATTTCATCAGATTATGTTGTCGGTGCTAAACTCAGCCCTCAAAGATGCTTTAAGTACACGCTCTCTATCTGTATTCTCTTTGTAGACTCGGTACAATCATTAACCTTTTTGTTAGATGGGGCCGAAAGGTATGTGTTTCTCCTAAATCCGTTTCTTTGGACATAAGAAGATGTGATCCCATTGTCGATTTTTGTATTGTTTCACTTATGGATATATATATTTTTTCTGTTGTATTTTATCTTTCATTCCGTTAAACATTTGATGTTTCTAGATAACAGAGCATGTGTCATATAACAAATAACAATAGTAGTTTTTATTTTTGACTTTATTTTTAAGAGAATTTGAGGTGGCACAGTCTTTTATACTTCTATTTCAGATCCTCACTAAGCAGAGTTTGCTTGTGGCAGCAGTTAAGGATTACAGATGTTGGATATGCTCATTTTCTACCTTGTCTTTTCTATTGCCCAGTTTATATGATGTGGATTTTACCAGTTTCCCATTAATCTGCAATGACAATATTTGTCTGAGATCGTTGCATGCTGTTCAATGTCTTGTTATTTGTCTGCTCATTCTAGACCCCGTATTCTTAGCCCACTGCCTTTGCGTCCATACCCTAGATGTAATCCTATTCTTTGCTCCAATTTTTCGTATTGTCTTTCTTTCAGTTTCATTCTTCAGTTCATTAAAAAAAGGTATTTGTCGCATTTAATGAAGGCAAAATTATACTTTGTAGGGTTTTGTTTGATTCACGTATCTGTGAACAGACTTCAAGAAGCATTTCATGTAAAAATAATATACAGTTGCAAGAAAAAGTATGTGAACCCTTTGGAATGATATGGATTTCTGCACAAATTGGTCATAAAATGTGATCTGATCATCATCTTAGTCACAATAATAGACAATCACAGTCTGCTTAAACTAATAACACACAAAGAATGAAATGTTGCCATGTTTTTATTGAACACACAATGTAAACATTCACCGTGCAGGTAGAAAAAGTATGTGAACCCTTGGATTTAATAACTGGTTGAACCTCCTTTGGCAGCAATAACTTCAACCAAACGTTTCCTGTAGTTGCAGATCAAACGTGCACAACGGTCAGGAGTAATTCTTTACAGAACTGTTTCAGTTCAGCAATATTCTTGGGATGTTTGGTGTGAATCGCTTTCTTGAGGTCATGCCACAGCATCTCAATCGGGTTGAGGTCAGGACTCTGACTGGGCCACTTCAGAAGGCGTATTTTCTTCTGTTTAAGTCATTCTGTTGTTGATTTACTTCTATGCTTTGGGTCATTGTCCTGTTGCAACACCCATCTTCTGTTGAGCTTCAGCTGGTAGACAGATGGCCTTAAGTTCTCCTGCAAAATGTCTTGATAAACTTGGGAATTAATTTTTCCTTCGATGATAGCAATCCGTCCAGGCCCTGATGCAGCAAAGCAGCCCCAAACCATGATGCCCCCACCACTATACTTCACAGTTGGGATGAGGTTTTGATGTTGGTGTGCTGTGCCTTTTTTTCGCCACACATAGTGTTGTTTGTTTCTTCCAAACAACTCAACTTTGGTTTCATCTGTCCATAGAATATTTTGCCAGTACTGCTGTGGAACATCCAGGTGCTCTTGTGCAAACTGTAAACGTGCAACAATGTTTTGTTTGGACAGTAGTGGCTTCCTCTGTGGTATCCTCCCATGAAATCCATTCTTGTTTAGTGTTTTACGTATTGTAGATTCGCTACCAGGGATGTTAGCATTTGCCAGTGACTTTTGTAAGTCTTTAGCTGACAGTCTAGGATTCTTCTTCACCTCATTGAGCAGTCTGCGCTGTGCTCTTGCAGTCATCTTTACAGGACGGCCACTCCTAGGGAGAGTAGCAGCAGTGCTGAACTTTCCCCATTTATAGACAATTTGTCTTACCGTGGACTGATGAACAGCAAGGCTTTTGGAGATACTTTTATAACCCTTTCCAGCTTTATGCAAGTCAACAATTCTTAATCGTAGGTCTTCTAAGAGCTCTTTTGTGCGAGGCATCATTCACATCAGGCAATGCTTCTTGTGAAAAGCAAAACCAGAACTGGTGTGTGTTTTTTATAGGGCAGGGCAGCTGTAACCAACACCTCCAATCTCATCTCATTGATTGGACTCCAGTTGGCTGACATCTCACTCCAATTAGCTCTTGGAGATGTCATTAGTCTAGGGTTCACATACTTTTCCACCTGCACTGTGAATGTTTACATGGTGTGTTCAATAAAAACATGGCAACATTTCATTCTTTGTGTGTTATTAGTTTAAGCAGACTGTGATTGTCTATTGTTGTGACTTAGATGATGATCAGATCACATTTTATAACCAATTTCTGCAGAAATCCATATCATTCCAAAGGGTTAACATACTTTTTCTTGCAACTGTAAACACTCCAAGTATCGTAACAACAACGTATGTTCTTTGCAAAGATTATGGGGCACGGATGTCACCTGTGCCTGTCTCCTTTCATTTTCTTAAAATTGCAGCAATTTACAGAAGCCCCTGCAGCTATAAGCCCTTCCTGCTGCTATCCTCCGCAGATGGAAGCTCTATGCTTGTATAGTTTGTAGTTTTATGTTTCCACCCCTGAACTCTGAAATTCTCAGTGTTTGTTAGAAAAGTCTGTGTTGAGTGGCTGCTAATAGATCCTTTTTAAAAAAAATACAGTGCTATTTTGTGAGGTCACAGTATCTGCACTCTTAGCATCATGTACTTTGCACAGCATTTATATTCATGTATTTTCTTCTTAAATTAGTGAAACATCTGTCAAGTTCTAAAGTAGCCCATAACCTCTTGCTGTGCAAAGGCTTGTTTGATATACTGAGTTATTTTTTTTGCTAAATTTTGTTCACATAGGAATCATGTTCAAAGGCAAGTCAAGAGAACTTATTATTTTAGGAAGTCAGATGTAGTTTGATAAAGCATCAAATCAAGACATCAGTGGATGAAAAATGTATCTAAAGGTTTAGTCAACCAACTTGGCAAAAACTATAATCATAAGCAGGCAACTCTAAACATTGCTGTGAACACAAAGAATAAAGCATGACTTATAACTGCCTGAAATAAACACGTCATACATGGTGTCTCCCATAAATGCAGATGACAGATATAAGAATGTGTGAACACCCTATTTCAAATTTTCTCTTGGTCCGCTTGGTTTGCAAACACTCTTGGACCCAGTTGTAATCATCTTGACATAAAAAGAAGTGTTTCATGCAAAAACAATATTAACGATACTGCACTACAAATTAGGAATCCAGCATGTTCTACAGTCTTTAGTTCATCCGATGCCAGAAGTTTTGTGTCAGATGGTGAGTTTTCCAGGAGCCACTAGCATGCTTGTCCACCAGAGTAGGTGACTTTATGGCATGGACAGTCTAGAAAGAGAAGTTTGAGGGGATAGTGTCCTGTAGAAAAAAGTGTACCAAGCAAGGATGGCAAAGCCTGACATGTGTCATGTGTCAGTAGGAGCAGTCATTAGTACATTTGGTGCTATGACCTCCTCTGGTTGCAAGGCGATGCACTGCAAGGGGGCCATAGTTGACATGATCAAAGAAGGCAGGTATGGGACTGCCCTTCACTATGGAGGTGAAATTCTAATCACCAGACTCACATGCACCTCCCATATTTGTAAATAGTCCTTCTGGGTCTTGGACAGGAAGGTGGGAACTTATGTGGAAACTGCTCTTCTGTTCTCTATTTTTTAGAACGTACACTATATGACGTGTTTATTTGAGTGATGTTCAAATTAGTTAATGTATTCAGCATGATTAGGGTTCTTCTGTTGATGCCATGTTACCCTATTGGCTTAGAAGGGGAGGAGGTAAATCCTGAAAAAACTGGTACCATTATGCTACCAACCCTCCATTCTATGCTGCATGTGTGCGCTGCAATTGTGGCTGTCTCCAAGCACTACAGCTAATCCTTCTTAAGCCAGTTTACAATGTGCCTTAGCTTTTATTTAGTTATTTTTAAATAAAGGGACTCTTTTAGAGACATGTTATTTCTGAGCCTTCTCTTCAAGCCTCTAGATAGTATAACTTGAGATGGTCTTTGGTCAGTCATAAAATAGATTATTTCATATTTGTTAGCATTTTTCAATGCATTATCTGTATATTACATAATAGGACTATTAGTCACCCAGACCATATTGTCTCAATGAAGTGGTTCAGGTGCAGTGTACCTTAAGTTTTAATTCTGCAATATAAAACACTGCAGTGTTTTAGAAACAGCGATGTTTACATTTCAGAATTAAATCCACCTCTAGAGGGATAAAATCCACCTCAATAGGGAAATTTCTACATTGGCCAAGTATTACTCTGTCACGTGACATGGGATCCCTTAGGAAAGCATTGAATATAAAGCATTGAATACAATGCTTTCCTATGCGAAAGCATTGAATTGGCCACCACTGAATGATGTAGTGGGGCGTGGAGTGGCTGACATTGTCAAGGAAGTCTCGGCACTTGAGTAAATGTAAGAAAAAAATATTTTTTACAACTTTTTTTTAGGTGTTTGCATGAAACAGGCGAATTACTTAACACAAATCTGCAAATATGGCAATATAGTGTTAGGAGTACAGGATTATATTCCTAATGCTATAGTGTTCTTTCTCAAAAATGTAGGTCTGCTTCGTAACATGGATCATGAGTTTTGTCGACATTAACTACAGCAAAAGGGTACTTGCCTCATTTGACTCCTTTTGAGTGACAAGTAATAGTATGTTTTCAGTTATGACTACGGGGAGCAGTGGGATACAGGGACACTGTAGGCACCCAGACAACTTCAGCTAATTTAAGTAGTTTGGGTGCTGTGTCCCTATTGCACTTAGTGCTACAATGTAAAACATTGTTTACATTGCAGCTCTAAGTCTGCCCACTGTGGCTGTCTACCAGACAGCCACTGTGGGCGCTTACGGAATCCAAACAGACTTTTGGTCAGTTATCTGACGCTGGACGTCCTCACGGACCTCCAGTGTCAGATTTTTCCCATAGGAAAGCATTGGTCTCCCCCGCCGGCTGACAAATAATGTGAATTATATACAATGCCGCAAGATGAGCCTATTAGTTTATATCTACCTATTGAATATTTATAATGCACACACCTAGGAATATTGTTTTGAATTTTGTTTAAAAGAGTTATATTTTTTCCCTTTAATAACATGATAGCAAAGTAAACCTGGTAATTACCATATTTATCGGCGTATAACACGCACCGGCGTATAACACGCACCTCACTTAAGAAGGAAACGAGTATGTTTTCCTGGCACTATAGTGGTCCTTTAAGTTTTTTTCCCCTGAAATTTCCTTCTTAAAATGAGGTGCGTGTTATACACCCTCAGGGCCCCCTCCCGCCGGGCTCTGGAGAGAGGAAGGGGTTAAACACTTACCTTTCTCCAGCGCCGGGCGGGGAGCTGTACTCCTCCTCTCCTCCTTGCTCGCGACGTCATCGGCTGAATGCCACGCGCGCATTCAGCCGGTCGCATAGGAAAGCATTTACAATGCTTTCCTATGGACGCTTGCGTGCTCTCACTGTGATTTTCACAGTGAGAAGCACGCAAGCGCCTTTAGCGGCTGTCAATGAGACAGCCACTAGAGGCTCTGGAGGCTGGTTAAACCTCAGTATAAACATAGCAGTTTCTCTGAAACTGCTATGTTTATAAAAAAAAGGGTTAATCCTAGAGGGACCTGGCACCCAGACCACTTCATTAAGCTGAAGTGGTCTGGGTGCCTAGAGTGGTCCTTTAAATTTAAAATAAAGAACTTCTTACCCCCCTTTCTTACTCCCACCTCCCCCTCTTACTCCCCCTCTTCTTACTTCCCCCTCCCCCTGTTCTTACTTCCCCCTTTCTTGCTCCCCCCCCTCCCCTCTTACCCCTTCTTATACCTCCCTCTTCTTGCCTTTCTTACTCCCCCACCCCTCTGCCCCACCCCTTTCTTACTCCCCCCTCTCCCTGCTTCTTGCTCCCCTCCTCTTACCCCCCTTTCTTACTCCCCTCCCCCTCTTGCCCATTTCTTGCCCCCCTCCCTCTTGTTGCCCCCCTTCCCTCTTGTTGCCCCCCCTCCTCTTGTTGCCCCCACTCCTCTTGTTGCCCCCCACTCTTCTTAGCCCCCTCTCTTACTCCCCCCTCCCCTCTTCTTACCCCCTCCCCTCTATTCACCCCCTTCCCCTGTAGCGTGGACGAGCCACAGTGATAGGAAGGTGCACGCTCAGTGTGCACCTTCCTGTCAGTCCGACCGGGTACAGGAAACAGAAACTCCTGAGCGTGCACCTTCCTATCACTCCGGCCGGCCACCGCGGACAGCAGAGCGGCTCGGCCACGCTACAGGGGAGGTGAGTACCAACTGCAGCTTGACAGAGCGCTCAGGCGGCTGCAGAATTTAAAGGGCCGGCGTATAACACGCACCCACGATTTCTCCCCTATTTTCAGGGAGAAAAAGTGCGTGTTATACGCCGATAAATACGGTACTTAGAGGGACACTACATTCACCAGAACCACTGCAGCTTAATATAGTTTATTTAGCCTGTCCCTGCATTTTGTTGCCTAGTAACACCTCTAGTGACAGTCACTCAGACGGCCATTAGTGATGCTTGCTATTTCAGAGCTGCACTGTGTGTATCATCAACATTCACCATCTCCAAGCACTGCATGGAGATGCTGAATGCTTGATTCAGTGCATATCTGTGGGGATATGCTGATTGGCAAAGCTTGGGGTTTGCCGCGCAAGTGCAATAGCCTCCCAATACTTTTCAATGGGAAAAGCATTGGATTGACTGAGATCAAGATTAATGAACTCAGCCACAGAGGCAGGGCCATCTGCGGCAAGACTGGTGCACTGGCGGAGAAAAAGCTATTAAAATTACCTTTATCTCCAGTCAGAAGGAGATTTTAATCATCCAACCCAGATATTTGGGGATGCATAAGATGTTTATCATTGTATATAGTGAACCACACTGTTTCAAAATTTGGAATGTACATAGATTGGAGATCTTACAGAACAAAATACCCCAGGAAGTCTTTAAATGTGGTTAAGGCTTAGCATCAAATATTTTATACTAAATCCCCTTCCCTTATTTACTGTTCACTTTGCACTGGAGTATGAGCCCCGTAAAATATTAAAAAAACATTGTTTGGGTCTTCATTTTTTTATTCTGTATGTTCAATGGAATAAATATATTTATAATAAATACAGAAAAAGCATTCCACAGTTTTTTTGTTTGTTTGTTTTTTTTAGTTTAAGATGAAGAGAACAGTGTGTAGTATACAAAAGAGGAATTTTATACCAAAAAGTTGGTGTTAGAGGTCTATTTGCTAAATATGAGTAGACCCCTTAGGGTTGCAGTTACATAGCTGAAAAAGTTCAGCCTTCCTCACATTTGTTTTTTGCTGTTGATCCAAAAGAAGGCAAAAAAACCCAGTTTGAAGCACAATTTTGCAACAAGCTAGGAAAAAAATTCCTTCTTGACCCCAGAATGGCAGTCAGATTTATCCTTGGATCAAGCAGTTATTACCCTACATTGAAAGATTATATCCTTGAATATTCTGTTTTTGCAAGTATGCATCTAGTAGCTGTTTGAACATCTGTATGGACTCTGATAAAACCACTTCTTCAGGCAGAGAATTCCACATCCTGATTGTTCTTACAGTAAAAAAACCTTTCCTTTGCCTTAGACGAAATCTTCTTTCTTCCAGTCTAAACGCATGGCCTCGTGTCCTATGTAAAGTCCAGTTTGTGAATAGATTTCCACACAATGGTTTGTATTGGCCCCGAACATATTTGTATAATGTTATCTCTCAGCCCTCTCAGGCGACGTTTTTCTAAACTAAATAGGTTTAAATTTGTTAACCTTTCTTCATAGCTGATATGTTCCATTCCTTTTATTAATTTTGTTGCCCGCCTCTGCACTTTTTCTAGTGCCATAATATCCTTCTTTAGGACAGGTGTCCAAAATTGCACAGCATATTCAATATGTGGTGTACCAGTGATTTATAAAGAGGCAAAATGATATTCTTGTCCCGAGAATGAATGCCCTTTTTCATGCATGACAATACCTTACTGGCATTGACCACTGCTGATTGACATTGCAAATTGTTGCATAGTTTGTGGTCTATAACAATTCCCAAGTCCTTTTCGTGTGTTGTTATCCCTAATTCGCTTCCATTAAGGGTATACGTTGCTTGTGTATTCTTTACGCCAAAGTGCATAACTTTGCATTTTTCAACTTTCAATTTCATCTGCCATTTGAGTGCCCAGTCCCCCTAGTCTATCTAAATCCCTCTGCAGCAAAGTAATATCTTGCTCACATTGTATTATTTTACAAAGTTTTGTGTCATCTGCAAACACTGAAACATGACTTTCAATGCTGTCTTCAAGATCATTTATAAACATGTTACACCACTGAGGGACACCACTTGCCACCTCTGTCCAGCTTGAAAATTTACCATTAATGACAACTCTTTGTACTGTTTTTAAGCCAATGTTCTACCCAAGAACAAGCATTTTCATCTAGACTGATTTCCTTGAGTTTGAACACTAATCTATTGTGTGGAACTGTATCAAATGCCTTGGCAAAATCCAAATAGATCACATCCACTGCAACACCCTGATCCATACTTCTACTTACTTCTTCGTATAACGCAATCAAGTTAGTTTGACATGACCTGTGCTTCATAAAACCATGCTGATATTTGCTGATAACCATGTTCTTCTCAAGGAATTCTTGAATATTATCCCTTAATAACATTTCAAATATTTTACCAGCCACAGAAGTTAAGCTCACAGGTCTATAATTTCCAGGCAAGGATTTTGAACCCTTTTTGAATATAGGAACCACATCTGCCTTCCTCCAATCCTCGGAACACTTCCTGAAAGAAAAGAATCTTGAAAGATTAAAAACAGAGGTTCACTTATTTCTACACTTAGTTCCTTAAGTACTCGTGGATGGATACCGTCAGGCCCTGGAGCTTTGTTTATATTAACTTTCTTTAGTTGCTGCAGCACCTTGTCTTGAGTTAACCAATTACAATTATTCTGCAAGTTTTTAGTAGCAATCATTTGCACATCTATTGCCATGGGGTCTTCCTCAAAATATACGGAGGAGAAATAGTTATTTAAAATTCCTGCCTTTTCCCGGTCTTCATTAACTAACACCACTGTTTCAGTTTTTAGTGTACCTACACTTTCATTTTTGTTTTTTTTAGAATTT
This sequence comes from Pelobates cultripes, assembly GCA_933207985.1. Taxonomy (NCBI): domain Eukaryota; kingdom Metazoa; phylum Chordata; class Amphibia; order Anura; family Pelobatidae; genus Pelobates; species Pelobates cultripes. The sequence goes on from OW240915.1 coordinate 77,114,370, forward strand.
ATGTACTTAAAAAATGCTTTGGGGTTGGTTTTGCTCTCTTTAGCTATCAATTTTTCATTTTGAAGTTTAGCAAGTCTAATTGCCTTTTTTGTACGCATTATTTGCTTCTTTCACAATGCATATTTTTTTTATATATTGGGCATTTTAACTCCAAGTATTTACAGATGCCTGCATACATCTGATGAAGCTATTGCATTAACAAAATGCATATTGCATCTGGCACTTGAAGAATAGGGAGAATGCGGTACGCAGAACTTTAGATGCAGGTTGTTCCATTATCATGCCTCTCCTCAATTAAAAATATATTTTATTTAATTGTATGTAGTTTAATGGAAAATAAAACATTTAATATTGATTGATGGAGTGATTTTATTTATGTATTTATTTATTTTGAAGATCTCTAAATTCCACCTCTTTTGCAAAACCAGAGGTTACTTATGGGAATGTAGATCAATCCATATATCAGAAAACAGAACACTAATTTTAAGAATGGATCCCAGGTTCAGAAAGACTCTAGAATCGAGTCTCAAAACAGATTACCCATATGTGGGATCCATACAAACGTTATGAAACACCCCAAAAAATATATTATATAAATAAAAAAATAAATCTTTTTATTGGGAAAACATATATACAGAATAATAAATAACTGAAAAATAATCAGTGAAATACTCAGTGACTGTGTGAAGTGCATATAAAAAGGGAAAATCTCCTTAGTAGCCTGCCAGCTTCCTTACATGGGGATAAACGCAACTAGGTATAGTTCCACTTATATAACGCCTATAAATTCAACTCAATAGATACAATATTATAAAAAGAGTGAGAGTTAAATTGTACAATTGTTTCAAACAGAGTTGTTTAGAAGTAGGGATCGACTGATATTGATTTTTTTAAAGCCGTTACCGACATCGATAATCTGTGAATTTTCAGGCCGATAGCCGATAATTTACCGATATTCTGTACATTTTCCATTTTGAAAAAAAAAACTATTTCTAAAGGTAAATGCACAAAATATACATGTCACATGTAGTGGATGCAGTGTGTTTAGACAGGGGAGCTGTGTGTGTTTGTGTAGTGTGTATATAATGAATGCAGTGTGTATTTGTGTAGTTTGTATATAATGAATGCAGTGTGTATTTGTGTAGTGTGTATATAATGAATGCAGTGTGTATTTGTGAAGTGTGTATACAATGAATGCAGTGTGTATTTGTGTAGTGTGTATTTGTATAGTGTGTGTATATATAGTGAATGTAGAGTGTTTGTGTTTGTGTAGTGTGTGTATAATGAATGCAGTGTGTGTGTAGTGTGCGTAAAGTGAATGCAGTGTGTATGTAGTGTGCGTAAAGTGAATGCAATGTGTGTAGTGTGTGTATAGGGAATGCAGTGTGTGTAGTGTGTGTGTGTGTGAATAGAGAATGCAGTGTGTGTAGTGTGTGTATATAATGAGTGCAGTGTGTGTAGTGAATGCAGTGTGTTTGTGTAGTGCGTGTGTGTATATCATGAATGCAGAGTGTGTGTGTGTGTTTGTGTAGTGTGTGTATATCATGAATGCAGAGTGTGTGTGTGTGTAGTCTGTGTATATAATGCAGAGTGTGTGTGTGTGTTTCTGTAGGTATGTAATTTGTGTAAAATGGGGGAAGGGGAGTTATTTTTAATTTAATTATTTTTTTTAAATATAATTTAAAAATATATTTTTTTAAAAATACAGCCCCCCCCCCACCCCCCGCTTGTTTCCTGGCCATGGAGGGGGGGGATATAGCATTCTTTGGTGGTCCAGTGGCATTGCCCACAGCAAGCGTTTACTTACCTTCCGAGCAGTTCCCTTCAGCTCCCCTGTGTAAATCTCGCGCCCCGTGTGCCATGGGGAGCGTTTCCATGTTAACCCGTGGCAATTCTATGAGGGCCGCAGGACTCGCAAGATTTATACAGGGGAGCTGAAGGGAGCTGCTGGGAAGGTAAGTAAGCACTTGCGGCGCCCCCACACCCCCCCAGGACAGCCAGGCTTGTCATGGGCCCGGCAGTCCTAGTCTGTATTATCGGCAATATCGGTATCTTTATTGGCCGATACCGACATTGCCGAAAATACCGAATATCGGCCAGACCGATAATCGGTCGATCCCTATTTAGAAGGTAGTCATGAAGATACAAAGTAGCCGTATATAAAGACTTTTTGAAAGCTTCTATCTAGGGTAAGAGCATATCAGAGAAAAATGTCTAGATTCAGACACATTAAATTCCTATGTGACAGATAATTTTTTTGTCTATAAAACAGACAGAAAACAATCTATACTTTTCTGTTTTATTTATCATATAGTATCATAGTCCGAGAGCAAAACTGGGCAGAAAAGAAAACTCCAACCCTGTAAAATGAACTATATATTTTATATTGGTTGTATTAGTTTATATGTTCACTCTGCTTTGGTAAAAAGAAAAAGAAAACTTAGACTTTCATTCCACCTTATACTTTACTTTTCTTCCATTTTGTTTTCCATTTTTAGGTTTATTTTTATTATCCATATTTTATTTCATTACTTTTTCTGTGCTAATCCTCGTCTTAAATGTATTTTATCAGTCCCTGTTTTATACAGTTTCTTCTACAATGGAAAAACATCCTGTTATGCCATTGACACCATCAGCAAAATATGAGACAGTGTTTTCAGCACAATTTTCAAGGTCATTTAATAAACAGATTAAAAATACTCATCTCACTATCATATATCTACATCCAGTATTCCAGACTATTTATCTTTTAAGGTAAAAATAGATACCTGTATAATTTGATATCCGCAGAGAGTTCCCTGTATCAAATGTTTTTGTTGCTATCCATAGTAGATCGCAGTCACAACTGAGCTGTGTTACTACTGAGATTTTATTAGATAGAAAGGTAGTTGGAAATAATAAATTATTAATAAAAATATTCTGCACGTTTGCTGTAAAATGTTTATAGCTACACTTGAAGCATCAGAACCGCCATTCCTCTTTCATAAGTCAAGGTTTCTCAACCTGTGATACGCTCACCAAAGGCAGGGAGTATGCCAAGAGGTGGCTGGCTGGGAGAAAATGGAGGTGGAGAGGGAGCTGTAATCTTTATGACCGTTCAGCACTGCTCCATTGTGCCCTACGATGTTGCTGGGAACTGGGATATGATGTCACTCAGGCCCTGGCTACACTAAACAGCAGGTGAGGAAGCAGTGCTGGAAGAGCATGAAGATTACAGCCCCACACTTGACCCCATCGAAAGAATTCCAACTGGACCTCAGGAAAGGATCCACTCCAGCTCTCCCAAAGGTAGATAGGCTGGGTGGACTTAACCCCTTAAGGACCAAACTTCTGGAATAAAAAGGAATCATGACATGTCACACATGTCATGTGTCCTTAAGGGGTTAAATAAAAATAATAAAACAATAATAATAATTTGTGAGTGTGTGTGAGGGAATGTGTGTGTCTATCAATGAGTGTGTGTCTGTCACTGTGTGTCAAGTAAGTGTGTGTCTGTCAGTGTCCTCTTTGTGAAATACAGCTAAAGGAACAGCACACACACAAAAAACAAATACAGTTTTGCATTTTACAAGGCTACTTAAAAACACCTATCTTTGCAAACAAATATGATGATTCAGGTACACCATATTGTGTTAAGCCCACCACTAAGTCACATATCGGTTTGAGGTACACTACACTAAACTCATTTTAACATGTGAAATTTACATGCCAGCTTTCAATACTTACAGCTTCAATCGCTTTCAGAGACTCATTCTTTCCTGTGTTCACCTCCAAAAGGACCACCCTTAGTGAATGGGAGGGGTGCTCAGCCCAGTAGGCATCTGGTCTGGATTCCAAATCTACACAGATAGAAATAGGAATTGGGGGACCCAGAACATGAAGTGGTGCTACCAGGGCCGGTGCAAGGATTTCTGCCGCCCTAGGCAAAGATCCATCTTGCCGCCCTCTCATGTCACTCACTCACTGACAGACAACACTGGCAGACACACACTCACTGACAGACATACAATCACTGACAGATACACAGACAGACACTCACTGACATACATACATACACTCACTAACTGACAGACAGACAGACACACACAAACACTCATACACTCACTGACACACAGACTCAGACATCCAGCTTCCCTACCTCCCTGTGGTCCAGTGTTGGGCAGCTCCTCACTCTCCAGCGCGCGGTTTAGTAGGCCGGGGCCGGAATGACATCATATTCCGGCTCCCGGCATCACAGCAAATTTCAACTCACTGAACAGACTCACTGTTTATTTTACAGAGCACTGACATTACCTGTAAAGCTTTACAATTATGCAGTGGGGTTATTTAACAAGTCAATAACAGGCAAAATCATGCAGACACATACAAGAGGCGAAGAAGCCCTGTTCCAAAGAGCTTACAATCTAGGAAGAATAAATTTATTTGACGTCCTATCCAATACCCTTGTTTAATGATTTAACATCATTAATATCTTACAAACAAAGGGCATTTGGTTCAATCCAACCTGCCAGATTTTGGCTTTTCAAATTTCAAGAGATCTTCTGCATATTTCATGAAATGTTTGTTATTCCTTATCTATCAGTTTATAGAATTGATGTTGGATCTTTTCAAATAATAATAATAATAATAAAATCTGTAAATATGACATTGGTGGGAATATAAAGAGAAACAAGTATCTTCATATGAAACTAAAGTTATGAAAGAAATCTGTTGAGTAACCCTGTATTGCAGTGTCAAAAATCAATCAGAAAGCACACAATACCAGACCCCCCACCAACTACAAAGAATGTGACCTTTCTGACTGCCATCATGGCTGTTAACTGCACAGTGACATTGGACTCTTTTTAACCACATTTATATCTACATTGCTCCCCATATGGGGACTGGACTCAACTTTATAAAATGAACATCATCATCACCAGTGTCTTATCATTGATTACTAAATTCAGGATTAGGAATAACAATCTGGATTGACATCTAGCACTACAGATGGCTCAGCGTGAAGGAGTAGAAGTCCTTACAGTAGAAATGCCAAACATGGCTGGATGCTTACAGAGATCGCAAGCTAAATGTATCATAGAAGTATCACTGAGCTCTAGGCACACCTGCTCTTTAAAGTCGGCGCTTAAACTACTAAAGCACTAGGATAGCTGAGCATCATGATACTGGCCGTCCACAAAAGCTGGATTACCATAATTTTATCAGTGATCTGCTGATGGTCTGATACATACACACTCACAGCAATGCAAGATTCCAATGGAACACTCAGGAATCCCTGCTGCTGGGTGCACTTACCGCTCTTCTTGAGCCCATTGGTCTCCATTTTCGGGTGCATGGATGGATGATCGGCCCGGCGCTGATAGGGGACGAGAGGGGGGGCGGCGGTTCTAGAGCTGCTCACCCAGCGCTGCGGCCCAGGACAGGGGGAGCCCACCAGCAGGCCGGCGCCCTAGGCGAATGCCTATGTCACCTAACGGTTGCGCCGGCCCTGGGTGCTACTGTAAAGACCAAAATCTATACAGTTTTCTCTGTGTGTGTCAGCTTTCTCTGTCAGTGAGTGTGTGTCTTTCAGTGTGTCAAATCAGTGAGTATATGTAATTGTGTGTCAGTAAGTGTGTCTGTCAGTGTGTGTCAAGTCAGTAAACGTGTGTGTCAGTGTGTTTGTGTCAATGTCCTCTGTGTGTAAATGTGTGGTCAGGGTCCTCTGCATGTCAATATGTTTGTGTCAGTGTCCTCGGTGTTTAAATGTGCGTGTGTGTTTCAGTGTCTTCTGTGGGTAAATGTTTGTGTGTTTCAGTGTCCTTTGGGTGTAACGATTATGTGTGTATTATATTTTCATTTTGTGATTTTTATACTTAAGATTCACATTTCATACACTCCTCCTTACATGCAGAATATTCACATTGTGTCATATTTATTTAAAAGATAATCTTTACTATTTTTAATCAGGCTTATCCAGTATGGGATTAACTTAAATATCAGTGTCTACACACGTTCCATTTGGAAGTTAAATCAATAGAAATTACTTTTATCGAGGCAGGGGTACTTTTTTTTAGATCTGCAAGGGTACTTCTCCGTAAAAGGTTAAGAAACACTGTTGTAGGTTATAGTGCAAGAAACTCCCATGCCTCCTTTTATTGTAGTAAATATAGCTGCAGAGATTTGCAAAAATCCAAACTTGCCTACAAATTGCTTTTAAAGCCAACAATGTGCTAAAATAGAATATGTGATTTAGCTCTCAAAAGTTATTTCATTCATAAAAAAACACAAAGGAAGCTATTTGGTGCTATATACAAAATACAGAGATACAGCCAACCCATAATAGCGGAACAAAGAAACAGCTGCATAGTGTAACACTGTTTAGATAACTCACAAAACACTGCCCAATATATCGCACTTACAAACCACAAGGTAATAGTCATAGAAACAAATGCCAAGTGGTCTGGAATACACTCCAAATAGGTTGTCAACAAGGATCTTGATATTTCACAATGCTATAAATAAAATACAGAAGATGGTGTAGAATGTTCTATACAAGTTAACTCAATTAAAAATATTCACATCTTACATTGGCACCCAGTCCACATCATCTCATTGAAGTGGTCTGTGCACAGTGCCCTGTCCCCTTAGCCTTGCAATGTAAAACAGTGGAGTTTTAGAGAAACCGGGGTTGTTTACATTGCAGGGTTAAGACTGCCTCCGGAGCCTGTCTACTGGACAGCCACAAGAGCCGTTTAATGGAGGTTAACTTCGTGATAAGACGGTGGATGAACTCACGCTTTGCATGAGGATGCCAAGCGTCTTCAAAATCCCTGTAGGAAATCAATGATTTTGCCACGCATGCGCATTCGATTCCCCCTCGTGATAATCACAGAGTAGGTGGAGACAGAGCTGTTGCAGAGGGACCTCCGTGCTGTAGCAAGGTAAGTAAAAAAAATTTTGTTTTTAAATCCTTTTATAGCTAAGAGGATTCAGGGGAGAACGGGGGGTGAAGGGCAAGGAGAATCGATGTGGGGGCAGAGAGACACTATAGTGTTTGGAATACAGCTTTATATTCCTAACGCAATAGTGTTTTTTTTTAAAAGGAAAACTGTAAGCAACATACCGCTACCAGACCTCTCAGCCAGTAACTGTTGACAAGTTTGGATGAAATTGACACTGATAATGTGTAAGTGTTAATAATGTGTTACTTCCACATTATCAGTGCTGCGAGGGATCTTTCTCTATGCACCAGGGAGAGATCTTAGTTCAGGTCAAACTGTTGAGATGACTGCAGCTTTAAGAACTGAAGAACTGTAGGACACGTCCTCTGGAGTGGCTAAGTCTCTGTGTGACAGTTGAAAAAATTTTGAGCAGTTACCGAGGTATCAGCTAGTGACGCAGATATATACTTGAGGCGGTAAAAAAAGTCTCAGTAATATTTGGAGACAATTACTGACATAAGGTAATAACACAAAACTCAATGTAAAAATTTTGACCTAAACAGGAAAACTGGCGAAGTGGATTTGTGATTGGACCCTACAATGGTACTCATTTGTTTGTTTTTGTTAATTAATTTCATTGTTTACTTACTAATTTATTATTCATAAATAAGATTATTTGCAACTCCACTCTGTTAACATGTTGAATAAAGAATCCACCAACATATTTCCCCTGAATTGAATAGATTTTTTAAAATTAGTTTTAAGACAAATAAGTGAAAACAATGTATAATTGTTCAGAATGCACGAAAGATACTGAAAGTATTCTGTCCATCATTTCAATGATATCAAAATTTATACATGAACATAAATATACATCCATAATGATAACAGAATACACAACACCAGTGCTGATGCTGCCAGAAGCCAAAACAGTTTTTTGTATATATATATATGTACATACCAACAGAGCTGTGGTGGGGAAAAAAGTGTGGATGCAAACCCCTTCCAACTGAAGAGGATAGTTAATACATTGCTAAACACAAATACAGACACAAGTCAAGCCATAAGACTTGCTTTTCCCACAGAAATCTCACTTCTCACTACTGCAAGGGATTCTGGGTAGGCATATGCAAATGAGCTCAACAAAGAACCACATTTTTGCCTCATAATTCCACTTTATACATGGATTCCTTGGAGTATGTGACTGCTGTATACAACAGCTTTGAAACACAACACAACACAGCTTTGTATACAGCAGACACATACTTCAAGGTATCAATGTATAAAGTGGAATTATTAGGCAAAAAAATGATTAGGTGTATGCAAATGAGATCATTTGCATACACCTACCCAGAATCCCTTGCAGTAGTGAGAGCACTGTTAAAGTGAGATTTCGGTGGGAAAAGTAAGTCATATGGCTTGACTGGTGTGTGTATTTGTGTTTAGCAATGTATTAACTATATATACATTTTATTATTATAATTTTTCTTTTTTAAAAGAATTGCCAAACTAAAATATGTTATGTCCAGGATCAAGACCTTTAGATACTATTCTCATTTTGTTAAAACTTCATGTTCGAGCCAATTTTCAATGAATTTATTATCATTCATACACGTCGGGCTCATCCATCGTAATCCCTATTCCTATTCTGATTTTTAAGTTGTGGCCACAACAAGTTACTACTTCGATTTCATTCCCTAGCAATTAAAAGTATTGTGGACATCATTTAATGAATTTGCTAGAGCAGTGGTTCCCAACCTTTTTTCACTTGAGTACCCCTTGGCAGCCCATTTTCATAAATTGTACCCCTCATATTAGCAAAATGTTTGCAATGAACATAGTTGCTCTTATTTTAAATATATACATTTTCTCTGCCCTAGGTTCTCCCTGCTTTCCCCTCTGCCTCAGGCTCTCCCTGCTCTCCCCTCTGCCCCAGGCTCTCTCTGCTCTCCCCTCTGCCCCAGGCTCTCCCTGCTCTCCCCTCTACCCCAGGATGTCCCTGCTCTCACCTCTGCCTCAGGCTCTCCCTGCTCCTCCCTCTGACCCAGGCTGTCCCTGCTCTCCCCTCTGCCCCAGGCTCTCCCTGCACTCCCCTCTACCCCAGGATGTCCCTGCTCTCACCTCTGCCTCAGGCTCTCCCTGCTCCTCCCTCTGACCCAGGCTGTCCCTGCTCTCCCCTCTGCCTCATTCTCTCCCTGCTCTTCCCTCTGCCCCATTCTCCCCCTGCTCTTCCCTCTGCCTCAGGCAGCTGTCCATGCTCTCCCCTCTGCCCCAGGCTCTCCCCTCTGCCCCAGGCTCTCACTGCTCTCCCCTCTACCCCAGGATGTCCCTGCTCTCACCTCTACCTCATTCTCTCCCTGCTCTTCCCTCTGCCTTAGGCTCTCCCTGCTCTTCCCTCTGCCCCAGGTTGTCCCTGCCCTTCCCTCTGCCGCATGATCTCATTGCTCTTTCCTCTGCCCCATTCTCCCCCTGCTCTTCCCTCTGCCTCAGGTGGCTGTCCATGCTCTCCCCTCTGCCCCAGGCTCTCCCTGCTCTCCCCTCTGCCCCAGGCTCTCCCTGCTCTCCCCTCTGCCTCAGGCTCTCCCTGCTCTCCCCTCTGCCCCAGGCTCTCCCCTCTGCCCCAGGCTCTCCCCCCCCAGGCTCTCCTGCTCTCCCCTCTGCCCCGGCTCTCCCTGCTCTCCCCTCTGCCCCAGGCTCTCCCTGCTCTCCCCTCTACCCCATGATCTCCCTGCTCTCCCCTCTGCCTCAGACTCTCCCTGCTCCTCCCTCTGACCCAGGCCGTCCCTGCTCTCCCCTCTGCCCCATTCTCTCCCTGCTCTCCCCTCTGCCCCAGGCTCTCCCTGCTTTTCCCTCTGCCCCAGGTTGTCCCTGCCCTTCCCTCTGCCCAATGATCTCCTTGCTCTTTCCTCTGCCCCATTCTCCCCCTGCTCTTCCCTCTGCCTCAGGCTCTCCCTGCTTTTCCCTCTGCCCCAGGTTGTCCCTGCCCTTCCCTCTGCCCAATGATCTCCTTGCTCTCCCCTCTATCCCATTCTCCCCCTGCTCTCCCTCTCTATTCCTTCTCCTTATACCTACAAACAGTGGCGTACATACCAGGGTCGCAGGGGTCGCGGCTGCGACCGGGCCCGGCCCACCAGGGGGCCCGGCCGCCCCTGCGACCCGGTATGTACGCCCAAGGCCAGCCTCTTCCCCTTGGGGGCAGGAGCCGACCACCCCAGGGCCCCGAGTGGCCTGCCTGACCCGGTGGCGGTGGGCAGGCAGTAGCGAGAGCACTCAGTGCTTCCTCTTCAGCTCCCCTCGCGCACATAATGATACGAGCGGAAGATGGCGTCATCTTCGGCACAGCCATCCCTACAGCGGCGTGGGGGAGCTGAAGAGGAAGCACTGAGTGCTCCCTCGCACACCCGCCTGCCTGACCGACCGGCCACCCGCCTGCCCAGGAGCCCAGCAGCACCACTGGACCCCAGGGAATCCCCCCAGCACTCCAAAAGGTAAGGAGGCTGGGGGGATTACATTTTTAAAAAAACAACAAAAAAATCATGTGTGAGTGTTAGTGTGAGTGTGTGTGTGTTAGAGTGAGTGTTAGTGTGTGAGTGTTAGAGTGAGTGTTAGTGTGTGTGAGTGTTAGAGTGAGTGTTAGTGTGTGAGTGTTAGAGTGAGTGTTAGTGTGTGTGAGTGTTAGTGTGTGTGAGTGTGAGTGTGTGTGAGTGTTAGTGTGAGTGTTAGTGTGTGTGAGTGTTAGTGTGTGTGAGTGTTAGAGTGAGTGTTAGTGTGTGTGTCTGCTAGTGAGTGTCAGTGAGTGTGTTACTGTGTGTGTCTTACTGAGTGTGTGTGTTAGTGAGTATGTTTGATGTCTGTTAGTGAGTGTGTGTTTGTCAATGAGAGTGTATGTTTTGTAAGTGAGTGTGTATGTATGTCTGTCGCTGACTGTGTCTCTGTCAGTAAATGTGTGTGTCTGTTAGCTAGTGTGTATGCATCTGTAAGTGTGTGTGTGTGTGTGTGTGTGTGTCTTCAGCACTTACCTTTCTCCAGCGCCGGACTCCCTTGGCACTGAGGATCCCTCAGCCTCTCAGCTCCGAATGCGACCGCGCACGCATTCAAACCGCCCATAGGAAAGCATTACTCAATGCTTTCCTATGGACGTTCAGTGTGTGTGCTCACTCTGAAACTGTCCAGTGAGACAGCCACTAGAACTGGATGCTCCCTCAGTGAAACATAGCAGTTTCTCTGAAACTGCTACTATATTTTTCCTTCTGAGAGTTAAAACTAAGAAGAACCTGACACCCAGACAACTTCATTGAGCTGATGTGATCACAGGTGTCTGTGATGGTCCTTTAAAGGGCTTACTATAGTACCAGGAAAACATACTTCGTTTTTCCTGGCACTATGAACACCCCTGAGATACCCCCACCCTCAGGGACCCCTCTCCCACCGGCTCTGGAAAGGGGTAAAACTTACCTTTTTTCCAGCTGGAAAGTGAGCTCACTCTTCTCCTCCCGTCGGCTGTATGTGCACACGCGGCAAGAGCTGTTCACGCATTCAGCCGGTCACATAGGAAAGCATTCATAATGCTTTCCTATGGACGCTGGCGTGCTCTCACTGTGAAAATCACAGTGAGAAGCACGCAAGCGCCTCTAGCGGCTGTCAATGGGACAGCCACTAGAGAAAATAGGGGAAGGCTTAACCCATTCATAAACACAGCAGTTTCTCTGAAACTGCTATGTTTATGAAAAAATGTGTTAACCCTAGCTCGACCTGGCACCCAGACCACTTCATTAAGCTGAAGTGGTCTGGGTGCCTAGAGTGGTCCTTTAAGTGTGTGTGCATCTGCATGCACTGGCGTACATACCACGGTCGCAGGGGTCGCAGCCCTGTAACCCCTGCGACCAGGTGCCCACCGCCATGTGTTGCGGCCCGGCCCGCGCGCGCGGGGGGGGGGCACGGATCAATTTTCGCACCGGGGCCCCATGGGTCATGTGTACGCCACTGCCTACAAAACGTATCCTCATTTATCATATATCATATAAATGATATATAACCGCATTGTGATCAGACCAGATGATTTCTTTTAAATGACTTGGGTGTGTTTGTAATTAGATTCATATTGCCAATAACAAGATCTGTTTTAACATAAGAATTATGTACATAAGACAATTTGTAAAATATTTTTGTCTGTCGATGGAATACCATCCATATATCCATCAGTTTAGCCTTCTTAAGTAATCTTGAAAATGCTTTAGAAGCTCTAATGTTTTTTATTCATAATTGCCCCTCTACTATTTTTTTTAAAATCAAATAACGTGTCCAGGACACAATTAAAGTCCTCTGCTTACATCAAAGTACCCATTACAACTTTCTCAACTTTTTTCCAGTGATTTTTTATTGAAGGCTACCTGACCGCTATTAGGGTCATATATATTGACCAGTGTATAAATGACATTATCAATTTTACAAACTAAAATAATATACCTTGTATCACTACCACAATCTTGGTAAATGGTTTCCAAATTGGTAGATTAAAAAAATTATATAGCAACTCCTTTATACTTGAAGTGAAGAAGCACTTATTATTGATGCTACTTGTTTACCTAAATAGATCTTGTTAGATGCCTTCCGACGTGTTTCTTGTACATAACAACATATTTTTTCTTTATTAGCTCAATTAACATTGATCTTTTATAAGGTGAATTAAAACCCTGGACATTTAAAACCATACATCTTACTATCTAATGATTAAAGGCACTGAACGTATATCCTTGGCAGTGTCTGGTATCTGGTGATTATAAGACACAACACATAACAACATTATCGAGTTAATTCTAACTATACCAAGAATGAAGCTCACAGCTAAACTGCTAGCTAAGAACATCAGAGTCCTATCCCATAGGACACTTATCCAAATATGCTGTAATAATGGCTAAATATATAGTGCAAAAGTAGGAGTCTAGGCGTGAGAAAGAGAAAATGTACACTGGAGAAAGTGAGAGAGAAAACCAAAAGAAAAGAAAAACATAACTGTGTAAATAATCTTAAAGGAGCACTATACTGCCAGGAAAACAAACTAGTTTTCCTGGCACTATAGGGTTATTAGGTCCCCCTCCCGCTGGGCTGAAGGGGTTAAAAACTCCTCCAGCCACTTACCTTAATCCAATGCCGGGCTCCGTCGGCGCTGGTGACCTCTCCTCCTCCTGCCGACATCAGTTCCAAATGCGCATGTGCGGTAAGAGCCACGCGTGCATTCAAACTGCCCATAGGAAAGCATTACTCAATGCTTTCTTATGCACGTCCAGCGTCATCTCACTGTGATTTTCACACTGAGAATCACAGAAGCGGCTTCTAGTGGCTGTCAGGTAGACAGCCACTTGAGGCTGGATTAACCCTCAATGCAAACATAGCAGTTTCTCTGCTGCAGGGTTAAAACTAAGGGGACCTGGCACCCAGGCCACTTCATTGAGCTGAAGTGGTCTGGGTGCCTATAGTGGTCCTTTAACATCAGTGACAAATTGTCCCTTACATCATATATTAAAAAACTCACATTAATATCAGCAGATTAGTGAAACACACTTAATGTGTGGCAAGATTCTGTTCTTATATCCTTAGAAACAATATACAAGTGCCTAAAGTAAAAAATTATGAATGCACCTTACACTCCAATAATCAAAATTTATCGATAGTATCAATGAAAAAAATAAAACTAGCAGTATTACAAACAAATTAGTGAGTCTCACTTAATATATTATTAATTTTGTGTTGATATCTTTAGACACAATATATAATTTTACCGAATAGAAAAATACATGAATGTATCTTATATTCCAATAAGCAACATTTTATAAATAGTATAAACATCAATGAAAAACTATCTCTTTCTTAGTGTGATAAAAAAGCTTGCATTAGTACCAACAAATTGATTAAGCACACTTGAAGGAACAAACATGTATTCCTGACCCTATACTGTTAAAACCACCATCTAGCCCCCCCACCCCCTACGCCCTTCTAAATATAGTAAAATCTTACTTGTATTCCAGTATGCTGCTGCTGGCTCTTTTCCTGATCATAGGATTGGCTGAGTCTGCCAAAGGGCAGATCGGGGGCAGGGCCAGCACAAGTCAAACACATCCCTGGCTAATCAGCATCTCCTCATAGAGATGCATTGAATCAATGAATCTCTATGAGGAAAGTTCAGTGTCTCCATGCAGAGACGGAGCGGCCAGTGGGGTTATCCCTAGGCTGTAATGTAAACACTACATTTTCTCTGAAAACAAAGTGTTTGCTGCAAAAAGAGTGAAGGGAATGATTATACTTACCAGAACAAATACAATAAGCAGAAGTTGTTCTGGTGACTTTAGTGTCCCTATTATATGTGGGAAAATGTTATACTTATTACCATTATGAGAGAAAAAATATGCATTCTAGCTTGTGACTACCTTCATACCCCTACAAGGAGTCATGCAATTAGCCCCTAGATTATTTATATATTCAACTTTTTTTGATTCTTTTAGCCAGTTCAGATTAGAGTCCACATCAAACCTTCCCATTTACTGTTAAAAACAATATCAGTTTGGTGGAGAATCCCCACTTGGACTTCAGTTCTTTAATAACTGGGAAGAATAATCTTCTTCTGTTTCTTGTTACCCAAGATATGTTTGGAAGGATCTTAACAGGACTGAATTTGTCCACAGTAATGTCCTTTTTTTTTTTTTTTTTAATACGTGGCCAAAATCTCATCTCTCGTAACTTGTTTGGGTGCACACCTAGCTTTAGGATTTCTGTGTAAGCGTTCCAAAACCTCTTTGTGACCTTGAAGATTATCTTCCAAGATAGAAATAAAACATATTTTTTTATTTTGTTCGGAAGTATATCTTCAGGGATGTCCTGAAATCTAAGGTTACATCTTCTGGACCTATCTTTCAATTCGTTCAACATTCCTTTCAAGACTTCATATTTTATAGAAAGCATGCTATAGTTTTCATTTAATAAGGAATTCAGAATTTCCTAATTTATCTTCAATCAGTTGAAGCTTTTGGCTTAATTGAATATCAGTCCTTAGTTCACTAGTATTTGATCTACTGTTTGATTTTCTGAAACTGTGCTTGGAGGGCTGTATCTAACATCTGCAAAAGTCTCAAGATGAGCCTTTCGTGGTGTTAAGTCTAACCTTTTTTCATGTAGCATAGATCAACTTGTCACATTCATATCATCTGACCTGCATAGTGATTGTGGAGAATAAAAATTGACAGTCTCTTTTTTTTTGTTTATTGTCTTTTATATCCTTTTTTTTTGAAGGTTGTTAAACCTCATGTACTTTCTTAGTACATATCAATAGTATTTGAGTTATCAGTATTCCTCTTGTTCCTTTAATTGTCTATTAGGCAACCCTTCAAGGAGACTAAATAGATCAAGAAGACTTTTACAACTACTTATAAGACACTTGAAAGATGGAACACTGTGAGAATATATTAAAAAAATAATAATAGAAAAAAGGAACTTCTCAAATATATTTTTTGGATGCTTAGCATAGCAACATAGTGAATCCAGAGAAAGAAAACTCTCAAAATCACGTAACTTGTGTTTGGTCCTGTGTTTGTCAAACATTCCGCTTAGGTGGACCTTTTGCCTTCTCAGCTTCTGGCTGCTTTCTTACATTCAGAGTCTAGTTCACTTCGCCCTCTTCCTTAATTCATGACGTCTATCAGGCTCACATCGTTTTCTGCTTCAAAGCTCCTCCGCCGACTCTCAATGACTGTCTTTCATCAACTGCTCTTCAGCCGTTGTATGCAAGGTGTGCAGGGCTCTGATCAGTTTTTCTGTTGGTTAATGACTGCCTCTGTCTACAGCTAGCGTCCTGCTCATACATTCCTGCCACCAGAGTGTGTTTGCATACTCCTACACACATCATCGCTCCACTCCCGCCATATTTCCTCTTTATGATGACAAAATTAAGTATATCTCGTGTTGCTTCAGAGAACAGGTCTTTGATGCAGAATTGAAAGTTAAAATTGGTGTCTAAAAGACACATTCATAATTTAGATGTAGGGCTTATAAAGTGTGCATTTTCCAAATGTAAGCAGGTTAACACAGAAAGACATGCTTTTTTTTCCCCGTCAGCGCTAAAATGTATTTATACCATACCAAAACCAAACAATCCAAGGGCATCTTTCAATAAGAATTTTAACACACAACTGCATTAATTTTCAAAATATCCAGAATTCAAATTGAATTTAGAATTTGATAGCAAAACTGAAAGCATAACTGACTAGGAGAACTGTTCCAATTTGTCTATTTTGTCCTAAGAATGTAAAATTCACATTAAATTTCAGACATATCACACTAGTACCTATTTCCATGTTAATGTTTAACATTAAAAAAGCCCAATAAAGTATTAATACAATAAAAAGAAAAAAGTAAGATTACTTGTAAATAACAAATGGTGTAAATATACATCAGTTCTTACATTTCCAATAAGTTCTAATCCACTAAATCTAGCATGGGTGTGAGCTCATTCATGAGACATTTTTGGAACCTCGTTGAACCTGTTTTGTAGCTGTAAAACTGCTTTTGGTAAATTACAAAGGTTGTAGTTGTAGAGAAGCCCCAGTTGGATATTTTTTTACAATAGAAAAACATGCAACAGGAAGCAAATATTGGCACATGTGACGTGTCTTTGGAATAGTCATTTGCTTTGCACAATAGGAGTCCTTGTACAGTGTTTCCAGACTTGACGTTTAAAGTGAACTTGTCATGCCAGGTTCATCGTAACCTATAAAGACTCCTAAAGCAGCAAATATACCATTTATCTTTAAAATAAATTATATAGCTATTTGCTTTGGAAGCTGTTAAAGTGGATCTGTCACTTTTTGTTTGTATGTGTAGGTAGGTCCACAATTCCCCCTTACGTGGCCCATTTAAAAATAAAATTAAACAAATAATTAAATTATGCATTTTTTTAAACATAAGGAAAAGTAGGGACTGCAGCTATCCCACTCTCCGGTATTCGTTGGTGTTCGCAATCTGAGCCCTGTGTTTGTGTCTGATTGTGATAGGTATTTCTCGGTGGCTTCTATACGTTTCTCTTGCTAAGCTTTTGTCACTTAGACAACAAGCTAGGAGTGCAATTGTGTATTCCTATGTTATTATGCATCTATGACAGCATGTTTGTGACCTGTTGTCTTCTATTATTAGGTTATTTTGCATAATTTCTCAGTATACGTGTGTCTTACAAACGCATACAAATGTTTTCATATCTGTAACTGCACATCAAAATTAAAAAAGAAAAAAAAGGGAAGGAAGTTGCACCGAGCAATGAAAAGTGTATCTAATTGCTCTAGTGCTGCCAGAGGCTTAAAGCATGTCATGTTTGGATTTTTTTTTTTTTTATTCCTTTCATATTTATTCATCTATATATATATTTTTTTATTGTAATTTTCATGTGTTTTCTATGTAAAAAGCAAACTTGAAGCCAGTAGGTTCTTTGGTATATTATAAGCCCCTGTTGTGTATTGATCTTGAAATTGGATCGCATGGCACACATTTTCTTTGCTAAGTGATCTTAGATGATTAAATGTGATATCAATAATGAATATGCATTACTAACTACTTTTTAAATCTTAATATGTATGCAATATCTAAACACATACTCTCTATAAGCATATATTATAATCTATACATTCAGGGATGGACTGACAGCCTTCTGGGCCCCCGGACAAAATTAGATCTGGGCCCTTCGAAGACAAAATATTAAAGGAGCACTATAGTGCCAGAAAAACAAACTTGTTTTCCTGTCACTATAGGGTCATTAGGTCCCCCCCTCCCCACCCTCAGGACCCCCCTCCCAGTGGACAGAAGGGGTTAAAACCCCTTCAGCCACTTACCTTTCACCTGAGCCGGGCTCCCTCGGCGCTGGGGAACTCTCCTCCCTCTGCCGACATCAGATTTAAAGTGCAGCAAGAGCCGTGTGCGCAGCAAGAGCCGTGTGCGCATTCAAACCGCCCATAGAAAAGCATTACTCAATGCTTTCCTGTGGATTTTCAGCGTCTTCTCACTGTGATTTTCACAGTGAGAATGGCGGAAGCTCCTCTAGTGGCTGTCAGTGAGACAGCCACTAGAGGCTGGATTAACCCTAAGTGAAACATAGCAGGTTCTCTGAAACTGCTATGTTTCAGCGCAGTGTTAAAACTAGAGGGACCTGGCACCCAGACCACTTCATTGAGCTGAAGTGGTCTGGGTCCCTATAGTGATCCTTTAAGGACTAAGTAAATGTTAAAAATAACTTTAAAATAAGTAGTCAAACCGTTTAAGAACCATTTGACAACTTACCTGGGGCTGCTGGGATATGAGACTCTAGTAGGGCATAGGAGCAGTGGTGTGTGTGAGTGGTGCAATGTGTGAGGGTTGCAGTGTGTGTGTGAAAGGTTCAGTGTGTGTGTGGGGGGTGTAGTGAGTGAATATGTGTGTGTGGGGCAATGTCTATGTGTGTATGGGTGGGCTGTGTATGTGTGCGTGTTGGCAGTGTATGTGGGGCAATGCGTGTATGGGGGTAAAGTGTGTGAATGTGGATGGTGTGTGTGGGGGCAGTGTATGTGTGTGTCGGGCAATGTGTGTATGTGTGTGGTGTGTGTGGGGGCAGTGTGTGTATGGGGGGAAGTGTATATGTGTGGGGGGCAGTGTGTGTGGGGCAATGTGTGTATGGGGGACTGTGTTTGTGTGGGGTGGGCAGTGTATGCAGTGTATGCAGTGTATGCAGTGTGTGTGTGTGTGTGTATGGGTGACCAGTATATGTGTGTATGGGGGCTGTGGCTGTGTGTGTGTGTGTGTGTGTTGGCAGTGTATGGAGGGGCAGTGTGTGAATGTGTATAGTGTGTATGGGGGCAGTGTATGTGTGGGGGGGCAGTGTGGGGGGGGAGGGGCAGTGTGTGTATGGGCCAGCTTACCTGTACAATCTGATGTTTTCTCACTCTATCTCCTGAAGCAGCACTTGGCAGGCCAGGATCCTCTTCTCACCCTCCATCCACGCTGTAAGTGTGCTCCCTGTGAGAGGGAGCACGGGGTTCTGTCACTTCCTGCCCCGCCTTCCATCCATGGAGCACTGAGCAGGGAGAGAGAGGAGACCTAGCAGTGAGAGCAGGAATGCTGCCAGGTCTCTCACTGAATGGGGGGAATTATTTACAGTGATGATGGCTGGGAGTGATGGGTTGCAGGGGCCCTTAGAATCATTATGGGCCCCTGCAACCTTCCTTCTGACTGTGGAGATCTCTGATCTCCACAGCAGAAGCATGGCTGTGCTGCCGGGCCCCCTGACTCGGTCCATGACCGATCTGCCCGAACGGTCAGTCCGCCCCTGTATACATTTGCTTGCACCTACACAAACACTGTGCATGGAATTTTTTATTCAGTGCCTTAGAGAATGTGAATTTGTTACCTACGCTATTTTGGGATGCAAGGTTTACTTTAAGGAACAGGTTAATTATTGTGCATAGGGCTGCAATTTCTCTAGTTTTATATCATCAATCCTCTCATTTAAAATGTTTGACGTTCTCCAGGCCTCTTGTGTTTAGTACGTTACTGAATGTTATAAAGTCTCATCCTGGCCTTGCTGATAATACCATGTCCAGTCTGATTATGCTCATCATTTTACACACTTGAAGTGATTCACTGCTAA
Organism: Pelobates cultripes; assembly: GCA_933207985.1. Classification (NCBI taxonomy): domain Eukaryota; kingdom Metazoa; phylum Chordata; class Amphibia; order Anura; family Pelobatidae; genus Pelobates; species Pelobates cultripes. Next base: position 77,133,948 of record OW240915.1, read on the forward strand.
TTGAAGTGCTAAAACTCCTGCTATTCATTACTGTGAGAATGTAACATTAAATTAAAACACATTTTTTCACATCTTAATTTTCTTCAATTTTTTTTGTGATGGTTGTCTAGCAGCGCATAATTGAACAAATTATCAAATTTTTACAGTTCTCTGTCACACTTTATGGCATGTTTTTCAGATAATACAATACATTTTTATTGAATTGATACTGAACACATTTTTTTACAAAACCTAGGCTCCTGGAGTGTCTATAGTATACCTGGCAGTTATCTTTCTTGGTAGCTACTGGTCCTCATGCTGTTGAGAGGTGCATGAATAGTGCTGCCTGGAGCAGGCCTCCCAACAGTCCCGCTTTAGTTCCCTGGTGTCCTGAATCTGGGGGAATATAGTGAATATAACTGCAGATAAAACTTCAGCCGCTAGAGGCTTTGGGGGAAGGCTTAACCCATTGATAAACATAGCAGTTTCTCTGAAACTGCTATGTTTATAAAACAATGGGTTAACCCTAGCTGGACCTGGCACCCAGACCACTTCATTAAGCTGAAGTGGTCTGGGTGCCTAGAGTGGTCCTTTAAGATTCTAACAGAAGTACACTGCATGATGCTGGAGGAATTTCAGAGACTGGATTGTATGTCTGAAGAAGAAGAATGTTATGTGATAAGATACAGCATTTGTTTTTTTATTTCTGTTGTGATTTCTTAAAGGCTGATACTGATGGTGCCTTATTTTGGACGATTTCTTATATCATGGCACTATATATCTCTAACTTCGAGTGACGCCTCCTTCAAAAAATACTTTTAGCTTTGAGATATACCTAGAGTATTCAATATTTATTTTTCCTGGTTTTATCGAGCTATGAGAAAATCTCTCCAATTGCTGTGCGACATTTTGAGTTTGATTTAAGCATGTGAAAGGGATAACCATTGTATTAAACAGATCTAAGAAATGATAGGATTCAGAGCCAGATAAGGGGGACAAAATGATCCTCAGCCTAGATTTAAATAAAGTTCAACTTAAAAGGGCACTAAAAATCAAGACATTTAGTAATGGTGAAATAACTTGCTCTGTATTTTTCACATGAACCTAAAGGTATTGCTTCTGCAAAACGTATACACCCTATAGAATAATAACAACAGTATCTGTTCTGTTTCCTACAAGAACCAGAGGTTGTCAATTGTCAGCAATTCGTGGTATAGTAAATTGAAGTAGTTAACCCACCCCCTGCCAAATCTGGTTTTACATAGGTTTGTTCTTTACATAGTTGAATGTGCTGACAACAAAATCACACAAAAATTAAAAAACGGAAATCAGATTTTTCAACCCATGGAGGTCTGGAATTGGAGTCACACTAAAAATTAAAGTGAAAAAACACACTACAGGCTGATCCAACTTTGATGTAATGTCCTTAAAACAAGTCAAAATGAGGCTCAGTAGTGTATGTGGACTCCATGTGTCTGTATGACCTCCCTACAACGCCTGTGCATGCTCCTGATGAGGTGTCGGATGGTCTCCTGAGGGATCTCCTCCCAAACCTGGACTAAAGCATCTGCCAACTCCTGGAAGTCTGTGGTGGATGGAACGAGACATGATGTCCCAGATGTGCTCAATTGGATTCAGGTCTTGGGAACGGGTGGGCCAGTCCATAGCATCAATGCCTTTGTCTTGCAGGAACTGCTGACACACTCCAGCCACATGAGGTCTAGCATTGTCTTGCATTAGGAGGAACCTAGGGCCAACCGCACCAGCATATGGTCTCACAAGGAGTCTGAGGATCTCATCTCGGTACCTAATGGCAGTCAGGCTACCTCTGGCGAGCACATGGAGGGCTGTGCGGCCCCCCAAAGAAATGCCACCCTACACCATTACTGACCCACTGCCAAACCGGTCAAGCTGGAGAATGTTGCAGGCAGCAGAACATTCTCCACGGCGTCTCCAGACTCTGTCACATCTGTCACATGTGCTCAGTGTGAAGAGCACAGGGCGCCAGTGGCGAATTTGCCAATCTTGGTATTCTCTGGCAAATGCCAAACGTCCTGTACGGTGTTGGACTGTAAGCACAACCCCCACCTGTGGACATCGGGCCCTCATACCACCCTCATGGAGTCTGTTTCTGACCGTTTGAGTAGACACATGCACATTTGTGGTCTGCTGGAGGTCATTTAGCAGGGCTCTGGCAATGCTCCTCCTGTTCCTCCTTGCACAAAGGCAGAGGTAGCGTTCCTGCTGCTGGGTTGTTCCCCTCCTACGGCCTCCTTCACGTCTCCTGATGTACTGGCTTGTCTCCTGGTAGCGCCTCCATGCTCTGGACACTACGCTGACAAACACAGCAAACCTTCTTGCCGCAGCTCGCATTGATGTGCCATCCTGGATGAGCTGCAATACCTGAGCCACTTGTAAGGGTTGTAGACTCCGTCTCATGCTACCACTGGAGTGAAAGCATCGCCAGCATTCAAAAGTGACCAAAACATCAGCCAGGAAGCATAGGAACCGAGAAGTGATCTGTGGTCACCACCTGCAGAACCACTCCTTTATTGGGGGTGTCATGCTAATTGCCTATAATTTCCACCTGTTGTCTATCCCATTTGCACAACAGAATGTGAAATTGATTGTCACTTAGTGTTGCTTCATAAGTGGACAGTTTGATTTCACAGAAGTGTGATTGACTTGGAATTACATTGTGTTGTTTAAGTGTTCACTTAATTTTTTTGAGCAGTGTATTTCTTGATAGATTTTCCTGTAATGATAAAACCATAAATTCATATAATGTTCTTACTATTTTATTAAAATTATACATATAATCAATTATCAGCAGCTCTCACTGGTTGGCAAACAAAATTAGGTGTCAGTTTACTTTTGGAACCATGCAGCATGATTGCAGTCCTCCCAACAGTCCTGCTTTTGGTGGGACAGACCCAATTTCGGTGTCCTGTCCCTCCATCCTGCTTTAGATGGATGTGCCCTAAAAGCCCATAAAAGGACCATGCATGGAGTGCTTCCGAAGTTGGGGGCCAGTCAAACAGCTTGTCAGTGTGCGAGCCCTGCCCTTTTATAGGCATTGTTAGTATTATGTGTCCATCACTAGTGACACCCCTCAGGGCCCCACCTGTCCTGGTAATTGTTGGGATGTGTGTTATTTTGTACTATAGGGAGAATGGTAAAATTTCAGTGTTATTCACTAAATAAAGAATTATGGATTATTGACAAGGGATTGAGAATTATGGGCTAAAATTGGTTAATTAAAAATTGGTTAATATGTAGAATTGTTTCTGTCTGGCCATCTTAACCTAAATTGTATAGTAAATAAATCAACATTTCCCCTTTTATTTGTCAGTAATAAATAGGAGCTTGGAAAACGTGGCCATATTTTCTATCAAATCGTTTTTGAGTGGTTTAAAGGACCCCTATAGGCACCCAGACCACTTCAGCTTAATGAAGTGGTCTGGGTGCCAGGTCCTTCTAGGATTAACCCTCTCTGCTGTAAACATAGCAGTTTCAGAGAAACTGCTATGTTTACTTTAGGGTTAATACAGCCTCTAGTGGCTGTCTCATTGACAGCCACTAGAGGCGCTTTCGCGCTTCTCATTGTGATTTTCACAGTGAGAAGACGCAAGCGTCCATAGGAGAGCATTGACAATGCTTTCCTATGGACTGGCTGAATGCGCTCTCGGCTCATGCTGCACATGCGCATTCAGCCAATGACGGGGAAAGGCAGAGGAGAGTCCCCAGCGCAGAGGGAGCCCGGTGATGGAAAAAAAGGTAACGGATTAACCCCTTCCTCCCCCTAAAGCCCAGCGGCAGGGGGGCCCAGAGGGTGAGGGGGACCCAAGGACCCTATAGAGCCAGGAAAACGAGTATGTTTTCCTGGCACTATAGTGGTCCTTTAACTTAAAGGGACACTATAGTCACCAGTACAACAGTTTAATGTAGTGATTCCCTTGTCTATAGCCTGTCATTGCAGCCATTTTAATGTAAACTCTGCCTTTTCTGCCTTTTTTTATGGGTTTACATAACTGCCTAGTAAAACCACTAGTGGCAGCCATTTAGATGGCTACTAGAGGTGCTTCCTGGGTCTGTGCTGCAAAATGTGCAGCACTGACGTTCAGCATCTCCAAGCACTGCATTTTTGCTTGAAATTAAAAACGTAACCCAATAACTCATTGCACCATAATCATAAATAATGTGATGTAGTGGTAATGGTGCTTTCCGTATTGAGTGTTGAGTTGGGGGCAGATAAAACGGAATAAACAAAAACCACCAGATTATGTTGTGGCATGGATGAAAGTGGACTTACCCTCTCATGTCATTATGCTCTAGATAGAATGTTCTAACAGAGACTCATGTTTAAAAAAAGGCAAAAAATAAAAAAAAGGCAAAAAAACACATGGTTCCATCCCTTTCTGTACCTCTGTGTTTATCACAATTTATGGGTAAATACAGAAAGCAGTACATTTCTCATGATGGCTTTGTGCCGTTCTGATTTCCACATGCAAACATGAAGGAGAGGTGGTAGTAACAGCGTGGAATAGATCGTTTAGGAAACCCTGAGAATTATTTTTTTTTTGCCACTGTCAAAGATTCATGCCATAAATACGCACTGTAAAAAAACTCTTTCTGGTTCATTTGCCATTAGATTGTAATGTTCCCAATATTACTGTTTACAAATATATAAAAAATATGATTCCTGTCACAACATAACACATTTTATGTGATTCACATTTACTGTATTGTATGTTCTATCATGGACCATTAAACACATAAAAGCCTTGTAAAACTGCAGAGACAGAATGCTTCCTATAGGGTCTAAAAAACTAAAGAACAACTGATCTATTTACACTCTTCATACAGACTGCGTATGCAGTCTGTGAATATCAAGTAGTTCTGACCACTTAAAAGGAAGTTCCAAAAAGAAATCTCAGAACATACTACCTGGTATTATGGCAAACAAAACTAAAATTGTAAATTGCAAGACAATTTTATTTTATTTTATTTTAAGCGGTAAGACAGCTAGTGTAAGTGGATCCCTGATACACTGCTGTACACTGCCTGTCAGTGTTTTAACCCCTTAAAGGGACATTATAGGTCTAAGGTGAGCTGCAGACCAAGAAAAGGATAAAGAAGACCTCTACCCTGGTCCGCGAGGCCTTGCTACAACAGGAGGTAGGTAGACACACTTGGTTGCCCTCTTACCTCCTGTTGTAGCAAGGCTTTGTGGAACAGGGTAGTGAAACAGGGGTAAACAATAGACACAGAAAAGGACATGGGCGTGGGGAGAGAGACACAAACAGACTGAAGGTGAGAAAGAGACACACAAAAGTGTTGAGGGGGAAAAAGAGATACACAAAGCGGTATCCTCCACCCATTCTGACAGGAAATGCTTGTTGGGTGCAATGAACAGCTTCCTGTCAGACCGGGTATAGGATACAGAGTTTCTTCTACCCGTGGACCACTCAGTCATGCTACACAGGGGAGGTGAGCGGGTGCACAATGGGGAAAGAGAGAAAGACACACAAAAGAGTCTGGAGAAGGGACTATAGAAGCGACGTACTGGATACCGCTCTCACCAAGTAACCCAGGTGCTTTTGAGATATGCAGAATAAATAACGGTTCAGGCACTGCAGGATAACAAAAATAGCAGCTTTATTGGGGCAAAAACAGCAACGTTTCGACCCTACCGGGTCTTTATTAAGCTTGATAAAGACCCGGTAGGGTCGAAACGTTGCTGTTTTTACCCCAATAAAGCTGCTACTTTTTGTCATTGCGCAGTGCCTGAACCGTTATTTATTCTGTGGAAGGAACAATAACACACACAGGTGCTCGGGAAGGGATCAATGATACACATAGAGGGGGTAGAGAAGAAAACACAGAGGGGCTGGGGAATCAGACAGTGACACAAACAGAGGGGCTTTGGGAAGGGGACATTGACACAAACAGAGAGGCAAAGTAAGGGGACAATGACACACAGAGGCGCTGTGGAAAGAGAAAAAGAGGCATGTAAAAGAGATGGGGAAGAGACAGACACAGGGGGGCTGGGGAGACACACAAAAAGGAGCTATGGAAGAGTCACACAAAAGGGTTGGGAGGAAAAAGAAACGCAACAGGGCAGGTGTGAAGAAAGATACTAAGGGAGATACATAAAGGGGCTAAGGGAGAAAGAGACATTGAAAGATGCTGGGGGGAGAGGCATAACAAGGGTCTTGGGAAGGAAAGAAAAAGACACACAAAGGAAATAGGGGGAGAAAGAGACACACAAAGTTGTCATTTTTTGTTTTGGGGGGTACAACTAGCTAGTCTTAAAATAGTTTATCACTGGCCCTGAGCGCAATTATGCACTTGTACTGCTGGGATTGGTAGCAGTTCTCTGGTGACTCCAAATGCGGACATCAGAGAACAAAGCCAGGATGAAGGATAGTTGCCCAAAGCTGGAACAGTCCTGTCACATCCAAGACTATTGGGAGGTGTGAATATGTGCCTGGCTTTTACTCTGCCTTTAGTGTTGATTCAAAGAACCGTGAATTTTAGTAAAAACTGAACTGCTAAATTTAGTCTAAAATACCCACATTGACCTTTCTAAAAAAGCAATTTTTCTAACATTTTTACATTTATATAATATAAATAATTCACTGTTTATTGATTAAACCATTTGTGTGTCTGTCTTTCTCTCTGTCTCTCTTTCTCACACTAATGGAAATATATACAGAGTTTCATAACATTAGTCAGTGCATGCTATATTAATTTTGGTTTAATAAGGACGAGATAATGAAGCTAATCCACTTTATTTTCACCTAGAATCATCTATTGCAACTCTAATTAAAGTGAATAAATGATTGGTCTTAAGGAGTGAAACAAGAGAAACCTTTGGGAGAATGCTCTGGTAGCAAAATCATATTAAGGTCTTTACACAGTGGAAAACTGCTAAAGATGTTTGTTAAGATGCAATTTTCTATGTGCCCAGTTAAAGGGACAGACCAGGCAGAAACACTGCACCAATGTTGAGTATTATGTAATTATACCATCAGATTCCTTTTACGTGGAGCTCTATATAAAACCTGCAAGCAGCTTCCTATTCACCTGATAAAACTGACAAGCATTCTCTGTAATCCCCCTGTATACATTTATAGGAAGAACAGGTATAAACAAAGTGGCAAAACCTCTATAAAAGGACACTCTCTAGTAACTAAAACCACTGCATATTGAAATAGTTTTGTTGCATAGACCTTGTCCCCACTTTCTGACAAACGAAAGCCTTCCCATTTCTGAGATATAGCAATGAATCAAAAGCCATAGCTTTCCAGTGGACATGAATACAAATCTACTTGTATATGGAATGTTTGATGGTACATTTGGAGACATCCCAAAATGCAAAAATGCATTTCACAAGCTACTGCGCCCCCCGCAAACACAATATAATGGAAATCACACACACACATCAGATTGTGTGTGTAAGATTGCCGGGATATTGTGTATGACTTGCGGGAGTCTCTCGGAACTGCCGGGAGAATTGGGTTGTCTGCCTTCATTGGTTTTTAAATCACCAACATAGTGTAACACTTGTGGGCATAAGATACAGTTACAGGCAAACAAGGTAAGGTATGCAGAAAGAATAGGTGAGTATTATTTTACATTATTTTTTACAGATTTCATTTTGTTTGTTGATGCCCATCTGTAAAATTCATCAGGTTGTTTCGTTAATATGGCAATTTGAGGAAAATGTAAATGAAAATGCAAAGTGTATGCCAAAATATACAAATGGAAAAATTCCAATTTATAAGCTGAGCTATTTGGGCCTAATATAGTGGTATTGGCTAATGTCCTATTAAAGGGACACTGTTTTCACCCAGACCACCAGGGTTGAATAGACCTCTAGTGGCTGCTTACTTTCCTATGGCTTGAATGTGTGCGTGGCTTGCTGCGCATGTGCATTAGGTCCCCAATGCTCCTCTATGGATTGGACCATCACGGAGGAGGCCATGCCTCCTTGATGACTTTGTTAGAGGCGGAATGGTGAGCAGCGCTGTTGGAGTCTTTGTGCTGGAAAAAGGTAAGCAAAAGCATCATTTTCTTTATTTCTATAGTGGGGGGAAAAGGAGGGCAGGACACAATAGTGTTTGAAATACAGGTTTTTACTATAGTGTTCCTTTAACTAAATCAATAATGTTACAATATCTGAGCTAAGTTAGTATATGTTCAAATAGTATAAGAACAAACAAATAACTGGCTTGCAACATTTAGGATCAAATAGTATTGACAAATCGGAAACCTGCTGTGTGCTGTGTTGGAGAGTTTTTCTGTCTTTTGCCAGCTTGTCATAACTTATTTTTTAACGAATTACCCCATCAGCCATTTTTTTCCAGCATTTATTGACCAGAAGTTTCCTTTATGACTTTTGTGCAATACATGCCAGTATTTAAAGTAGCAAGACAGCAATTGCATCAGCATTTTGTTAATTAGCTTTGCTTCCCAGAAAACTATATCTGGATTTGTTCTTCTATAGTATAAATGGTTAATGATGAATTCTCTGCAATGCCACTTAGCACATATTGATTTGTTTTCTGCTGTACAAGGAAAATATCTGCCTTGTTACCACCATATCTCTATATTGCTCCTGTGCTTGTGCAAGAGTGTGCAATGGTCACCTATTGCAGATCACGGACAGCATCACGACAGACTTACCTCTTACCTTGTTTTACATGTAGACATTCTAAATAGTATCCTTTTTTTTTTTCTTATGAAAACACATAGGTAGTTTTTGCTAAAGAATTGTATTTAATAAAATGTCCCTATTGACTAGTCTTTTCTAAGACACCATTTTAGGGGGTACAGCGTGTTGAAATTGGAAGTGCCCCACCGTGATGTATGATGTTGCTGGGACGTAAAGATTTTTAGGTTAAAATAAAATAAATCACTCTGAATAATTGTACTGATTATTGATGTTGTAATGATACATTGTCAAACATACAACTGTTATTTGTACTACTGTATGTAACTGTGAACATACAAAATTTAAAATAAATAAATAAAATAAAATAGTCCAGGCACCATCTATCTCCCCAGCTGTTACTTATCGGTCCCTTTTGGCCCTAAATCGCACGTTATGCTTGCAAACAACTTATGCTCAATAGATTATGCTTGTCATTTTTTCTATACGTTGTGCTAGCAATTTTGCTCTTAAATGTATAGATTGGAAGAAAAACCTATTCAAAATGCCAAGGCAATGACTGACAAGGGAGAGCAGGAAAGCTCTACCATAGGAGGCCCCTCTGCTCTCCTCCCATAGCAACCGCAGCGCATGCGCTTCAGTTGCTATGTAAACTCCTTAGCCAGCGCTTCTACCGCTAGCTAGAGAGTATAGAAATGGGGTGTTATTGCATTTTTAATGCATAATAATGTTATCCTGGTACAGTCTACAAATGGCTGCCAACAATTTCTTTCCATAAAGCATGAATGCTTTGGACAATTTTAGAGAGACAGACAAAGCAGAGGACAATACTGAACACAGGAATTAACTATGATCTGGCCTTTCTGGTGTCTAGAATTCATTTGGTGACTTTAATATAAAATGTGTTCCACGGACTGTATCTGTTTCAATAAAGCCCAGTTATGTGTACATAAATTATAGCTGCCCCTAAATTAAACAATGATACAGATACAAACAGACACATTCATTTACAGGTTCTTTCCTCTGAATTTCAGTATTGTTGACACGAGGATCAGTAAAACTGTCAGCTTATGTGTTTTGACAATTATATTATTGTTCCAAAAAGTGCAAAGTGCATTAAAGCTCTTATTGCTAACAGTCCTGCTTTTTCCTGGCTTAATTCCCTGTCAGATTGATTTCCTGCCTTTTGGTTCCATAAATGACTGCACTGAGCTACATGGGGTTTCTTTCAAAGTCCAAACATTTTGTCTAGTGCCAAAAGGTTCTTGATTCTTGTGAAATAGCTGCTTATATCGGAACATTAAATACCGTGGAATAATAATAATGGACATGTATTCCTGTTTGTGTGTGAGTTGCCTCTTGGCATTCAGTTTTTTTTTTGTGTGTGAAGATCTTGATAGTGCAGTTGGGGTATTGGAAAATGCAAGTTTTATGTGAAACTGAGCATTGAACTGGTGAAAATATGTATACTTTTTTTTTTATCAATAATGACAGTTGTGCATTTTAAAAGGGACATTGTCATATGTAAAATTTATTATATTTTGTCTTTGTTTTGTTTTTGCCAAATTGCTAGAAAAGTGTGGTGTTTTAATAACCCCTTAGGACGGAGGCAGTTGTCTGAGTTCTGAACCAAAACAAAACAAAACCTTGAATTTGACCTATAGATTAGCTCAATCATAATTTAATTATTTCCGTTTAAGTGCCCACATATATATATATTACATATTGGGTTTTTTAAAGGGCAGAAAGGGCTTTCATTTAATCATATATGTATATCTTACACAACATTAAATGTGAATACGGGGGCGTGGCTTGGACGCCGATCGGAATGGCGGCATGAACCCGAAGCTCCCTGCAGGCTCTGCACTATCACCCGCCTCACTAGCCCCACACACAGCAAAATGGGCAAAACAAACCGGCAACAGCAAGCGGCAGCAGCCGCCAACACTCCCAGGGGGTCCCAGACGCCGGGCATGAGACAATACCTCCTGACCCAAGCGGATCACGTCTCTCAGGCCTCCAGTGACTCGGAGGCCTCGGGCCTGGCCCGCCCGCCCTCACCAGGCAGCAGACATCGCGAACAGGTACTACTTACACCTGACCTACCCCCATCCCAGCTGGACTGGGCATCCCTATTGAGCAACCTACCCACGAAAGCTGACCTTAAAGAGGCAAATGCTGCCCTCCACAAGTCCATAACAGGGGAACTCCATGCCTTGAGGGAGGACATGCAGGGGCTACACCATAAGCTAGCATTGTTGGAGGCAGACTGTGACCATGTGACATCTGCACAAAACGCCACCGCAAACGTAATACAGCGGCAGACGCTACAACTGCGCCAAATGGCCCTCCACGTGGAAGACCTCGATAATAGGGGGAGGCGGCAGAATATCAGAATTCGGGGCCTGCCTGAGGAACTTGACCAGACAACCCCAATACGAGATTCCCTCACGGAAATCTTCAACTCCCTCCTACAGCGGCCGAACACGACGCCTATTGATTTCGTTAGGGCACACAGAGCCCTCAGACCCAGAGGCCCTCCGGAGTCCCCCCCAAGGGACGTGATATGCTGTTTACTACACTTTCAAGTGAAGGAAGACATCCTAAAGAGCGCCAGGGAGAAACAACAAATCCTTCATCATGGCGCGGAACTACAACTATACCCGGACCTATCTCCAGCGACCCTGGCGTACCGACGGGCATTGCGCCCTTTTACACGCACACTACAAGCCAACAAGATCAGATATCGGTGGAACTTCCCCACTGGCATACAGGTCACCACAAGCACCGGCTCCTTCGCAGTGAAGAACGACGGCGATATGAGGGACATTGCCCGGGAACTACAACTACCGCACATACAGCTGACCTGGCCGGACCCGATGTCCTTCTACGAGTTTTCACCCGAAGCACACTGCCAGTCGCAACAGCCCACCAGGCCACGAAGAACTAGACAGCAGACCACGCGCCCCACGGGTGCCAACATATAAAGGACTGCGCACCACCTACCTTCCATCCTGGGCCTCACCTCGACCCACCCGTGGACCAGACACACACCTCCATAACCGATTTCCAGATCCAGAGACTGTGGACACAATGCGCTAACTCATCCGAACCGCAAGTATATCTCCCACGGGAGACACACCCAGCCACATAAGCAGAGAAGCACCAGGGGGCGTACCTGGGACACAGGAGCCCGGCCACGCGGAGCCCTGTGGCCTAATGGACTAATTTAACCTTTTTATGATAACGCAAGGTGCAAGGGTAACGAGGGACATCTGGTCCATATATATAGGGTTAGGAGAATATAGAGTGTCCGCCCCCCCGGCTGGGTCCGGCCGCCGCCGTCCGCCCGCCCTGCGATGAACCTCGGGGAGCAGGCGGGGGATGGTGCCGGCTGGGCACACCCGGGGTGGGGACACAAGGGTTGCAGGGGAGAGGAGCGGGAGCGGCCGCCACTGGGCCACACAACAGCAGGGACACCTCCCACAAGAGACACGTCCAGCCACACCGGCAGGGAAGCACCGGGGGCGCCACCCCCCGGCTGGGCCCGGCCGCCGCCGTTCGCCTACCCTGTGATGAACCTCGGGGAGCAGGCGGGGGACGGCGCCGGCGGGGCACACCCGGGGCGGGGATGCTGATAAGACACGGTGGGGATGGAGGGTAAGGTCGCAACCAGGCCACACAATCCAGCCTAGCCCATAGATCAGCTACACGCTCTAAACATGTGACAAGGAGGGCACGGACACGTAAGCGACCACCCGAGCGAGCACACCCAGATTGATTAAAACGAATCCAGAGACACGAGTGCCCTCGTCCTGACCCCGCATGAGGGCGCCCCCAAACCCAGAGAGTAAAGGAACAAGGGACGAGTTTGCTCACGCTAGATAAGCAACCCAACGGAGGGAGAGAGGGGCGGGGGGGGGAGGGGGTGGAAGCGCAGCCCTGCACCATGGTAGAAATGTCAACTACTTGTTATCACCTGTTGTGAATTGAATCTATATGTTATTGTTACGGTTTATGCCTTACTACGATACCTTGAACAGACATGCTGTGCAACACACACGCCGGCTCTCGAGCCAACACACCCCGAGGCGGGGAAGACCATCACATCCCATTGAGGTAGCATCCGGGAGCCAAAAAGGGGCGACATGGGACCCGACTGGCCGTACGGAAGACCGACACCGATACACCCTACCACTGCCCAGTAGGAGAGACGTCACTCAGACGGTGAGTCACTCACGGGAGCCACTGGTGGCACCGTGGATTGAAACTCCCCGTCTGCACCTGACGGTCCCGAGACCGGAACACACCCACTGGAGATCACAGGACATCTCCACGAATCCCAAGATACCTTATCCCTCTCTCTACCCCACCTTAAACCTTGACACCTTGTCCTCACTCTGACCGCGACGAACGGGCCACACCTGGTACACACACACAGTAGGGACTTGGACAACGACACCGATACAGCACCACCCAACAGCCGACTGACCAAAAGACATGACACTGACTCCCGCCCCGCTGCATATTCTCACGATCAATGCCAAAGGACTGAACAAACCAGAGAAGAGATCAGGAGCACTGAGAGACTTTCATAAACAAAGGGCCTCGATAGTCATGTTACAGGAAACACACTTTCAGAAAGGGGCCAGACCCAAACTAACAAACCAACACTACACACAAGGATTCTATAGTGACTACCACGGGGGGAAAGCTAGGGGAGCAGCAATACTTTTCCATAAGAGGGTGCCGTTCCAGGAGGGGGGCTGCTTGTCGGACGATGAAGGCAGGTACCTATTCCTCAAGGGGGAAATAGCAGGCCGTCAGTACACGTTCGCAACTATATACGCCCCAAACACACGACACTACCGCTTCCTCAAACAAACACTCCACAAGCTCCAGGCGTTCAAAGAAGGGACTCTCATACTGGGGGGGGACTTTAATGTCGCATTAGAACCGTCATGGGACACCTCAACGGGCACCTCGCATATCCCCAACCAACAACTGCAAGGCATCAAATCCCTACTCCGGGACCACCGACTGGTCGACTGCTGGAGGGCCCACCACCCAGACGCCCGAGACTTCACTTTCTATTCCCACCCGCACAACTCATACTCCCGCATCGACCACATATACACCTCACACTACGACCTTTCATTGGTAACTGACGTCGAGATCGGAACAGCCACATGGTCGGACCATGCCCCTGTCTCCCTCAAAATAAAGTCACCACTATTTCGCCCCACATCTCCGAAATGGAGACTCAATGAATACCTACTCTCCCACCCGGGAGTCACGACCCTTATAGGCGATAAAATCAGAGAATACCTTGCCACCAACACGACGGAGCAGACATCGCCGACGATACGCTGGGAGGCACACAAAAGTGTGATAAGAGGTCACTATATCCAACAGGGGGCAATACTAAAAAAACAAACCGAAGCCCGACTGACCGCCCTATTAGATGACATATACAAAACGGACGAACAAAACAAACGCGACCCAGACCACACACACCAGACCCGACTCCTACAACTGCGAAGGGACCTAGCGACCATACTGCATTCCAAACACCACAGGGAGGCACTTAGAAATAAGGCATTCTTTACCCTACATGGGAACAAGAGCGGTAAGCTCCTCGCTACAATGCTGAGGAAACAGAGACAGCACACATACATCGACAAGATCAGAGACAAACAGGGGTCCCTACACCGACTCCCGACTGATATCATGAGAGCGATCCGTACATACTACACCGAGCTATACGAACTCCCACAACCGACAACTGAACTGGCTAAGGCACACCTTCACCGCTCGATTCAGGAATACCTGACTAAATACCCGATACCGACCCTAGACGTAGAAGTCGCTGACCTGGTTGACGAACCCATAACCATTGAGGAATTAGCGCGAGCAGTCAAACTCACTAAACCGGGCAAAAGCCCGGGGCCGGACGGCTTACCGGTAAAATACTATAAGACTTACGCCGAGGATCTCTACCCACCCATGGTGGAAGCATTTAACGCGATACAAGAAGGAGACCACATCCCTACCCAAGCCCTGACAGCCCATATTACCATCATACCCAAGGACGGCAAAGACAGAGAGCATTGCGGGAATTACAGACCAATATCGCTAATCAACTGCGACATTAAGCTACTAGCCAAGATCCTGGCGGTGCGACTCACCAAACATATCCCGTCTCTGGTCCACCCCGACCAGGTGGGATTTGTGACAGGACGTGAGGCACGCGACAACACCATCAGAGCGCTCACACTTATGCACGGAGGCGGGGGCACGGACGGAGGCCTCCTCTTGTTGTCCACGGACGCAGAGAAGGCCTTCGATAGAGTGAGCTGGGACTACCTCTTCGAGACACTATCCCACATGGGGCTGGGTCCCAACATTCGACGTTGGATAGAGGCGCTATACCGAGCACCGACGGCCCAGGTATTAGTTAACGGGGCACTGACTGAGACCTTTACCATACACAACGGCACGCGACAGGGATGTCCCCTCTCGCCGCTACTGTTCGCTCTCGCCCTGGAACCATTCCTCACACACATCCGCCACAATCCAGACATAACGGGCCGGACGACAGGCCAAATACACCACAAGGTAGCGGCGTACGCGGATGACTTACTTTTCGTGGTGACCAACCCCGAGATCACCCTCCCAAACATCCAGAAAGACCTGCGGACATTTGGCGCTATATCTAACCTTAAAATTAACTACGGCAAATCCTACATCCTTAATGTTAGCGTCCCCGCCACACGCGCGGACCCGCTACGATGCAGCTTCCCCTTTCAATGGGCCGAACAAAAAATTAGATACTTAGGGGTATGGCTGTCCAAGCAGAGCAGAGACCTGTATAGGGACAACTTCGCCTCTATACTACACACGTTCCAACGAGACTTGAGGGAATGGTCCTACCCGCACATATCGTGGCTCGGGAGAGTGCAGGTCATTAAAATGAACTTCCTTCCGCGCCTCTTATACCTCTTCCAGGCCATCCCCACTGTCATACCAGGCCCCTTCTTTAACACACTCAGAAAAGAAATGATAAAATACGTATGGAACGGGAGGAGGCCCAGAGTGAAATTTTCCACACTGACACGTCCTAAAGACAAAGGGGGACTAGCCCTTCCAGACTTCCACCAGTACTACGTAGCCACACACCTGCAGAGAATCATGGAGTGGTCTAAAGACGGAGTTCACAAACTATGGAAGACAGTGGAAGAGGCAGAAGCAGGCAGACCGATCTCGGGGCTTCCCTGGGGCCGAGACACAACCGATAGAGGTGACATGTCCATATACACGAGACACACTATGAGAGTTTGGAGGAAGGCCGCAAAGAAAGGGAATATGGCACCGTACCCCTCCCCCCTCTTGCCCCTGACACACAACGAGGACTTCCCGCCGGGTCTAGACCCTGGAACCCTCAAACACATCTTCCCAGACAGAACCCCACGCCTACACCACTTCCTCCAAGGTGGGAAATGTAAAACACTAACGGACTTGATGGGAGAGACGCCCCCGACCTTTATGCACCGCTTCCGACATGCCCAACTGACCAATTACATCCACTCCCTACCACAGGGACCAGCACTGGCCAGAGACCAGACCACGATAGAAGTGGTCAGCTCACACCCAGACCCGCTCCCGCATGGAGTGTCCTTCTTATATTCCATGCTCCAATCAGAAACCCCGTCCGAGACACCACTATTCATGGGAAAATGGGAAACAGCCCTGGGTAACACACTAACGGAAGCAGAATGGGAAACCATCTGCTACCTTACACACCACTGTTCCACTCACAGCAAAACACAGGAAACGGCCTACAAGCTTCTAACACATTGGTATAGGACACCACATCTCCTTCATCACGTAAACCCAGACCACTCCAGACTCTGCTGGAGATGTGAAAGAGAGGTGGGCACCACAAAACACATCTGGTGGGATTGCGCGTTGATCCAACCATACTGGAAGAGGATACACAAAATGCTAGAGAAGTTCGCGGACGCGCCCCCCCCCCTGGAACCGGCAGCGATGCTCCTACACCACACAACAGTTCCCCGATCCAAATACAAAAAATCCATGACCATTAGAATACTTAACGTGGCCAAACGAGTGCTCCCCCAATTCTGGAAACAAACAGTTACACCTCCACTTTCGACCTGGTTTAGCCAAATGGAAGAGCTAAGGTCGATAGAGGAACTGACCATGACGGCCAACACTACACCCACTACCTACATGAGCATCTGGACGCACTGGATTCTAGAGACGGCAAAAGAAGAGTTCCAATTAGAACTCAGGCCTAACACTAACGGGAACCACGACACAGACAGATAGTACTCAGAACACACACCCCAGACGACGCTAGATGGTCGACAGACGAACTGGACGGAACTACCCCCCCCTTCTTCCTTTCTTCCCACCCAGACACATTCCCCCCCTCTTGCTCCCTGCGAAATACCAGAGCATCATCATTGACTGAATCATCCCCACCGCACCCATAGCGACAAGGGAAAACATATTTGGGAACGATCAACGAACACGAGCTGGTACTTACATCCAGACCGGCCCGGGAAGACACCCCAAAGCCAAAACATGCGAACACCTGAAGGAACCCTGGACAGGCCCAGCATTGACACGGCTAATGCAGTATCCACACGCCCAAGGTAAGGGTACCCTTTACCCGCAATACCACCATTCCCCTGGTTAAACACGGGAAACACCGATAGTAATAACGGGGGTAAACACAAGCCCACCACGGACGATGACACATAGCTAAGGACACAGGGCCCGATGAGACGCCGTGGACAGGGACCATAGGGGTGGCCTACAAACACTGACACCTAATCAAAGACTGATTAATCTGGTTCAAGGACGATTACAAAGCATTATTTTCACTCAGTTCATGAAAACGTTACTTAATTTATAGTCCCAAACAAATGTAAATACCAGAAAATGGGGACCTGCGAGTCCTTCTGTGATGGGGCCTGCGAGCCTAATTTGTTACCTTTTATAATAACATGCAATGGAGACCTGCGCGTCTCACCGCAAATTTAAATACACAAAATGAATAAAAATCATATTCACAAAAAAAATGTGAATACAATGTTAAAAATATGAGAAATACATTTTTTTTCTAAATTTCTTTCACATTTTTGCTTATACTTTTTTACAAATCCAGTGTAACTAATTAAAGAGAAAGAAAAGAAAATAGCTTCATATACGATCCCTGATTGTTAAATGTCTAATAGGCTTAGAATCTAAATTTTTGTAAAGAAAATGTTAACCCTATACCAAACATACCCTATACTCGGTGCTTAAACTAACTCTAACCATATGCCTACCCTGATCTTAACCTTAACCCTGGACACTGACCCTAAACCATAGAATAGCATTAACCCAAACCCAGCATTAATACTCAACCCTACTGCTAACCATTGCCCTACCCTACTGTTATCCCTAAATCTAACCCTAACCCTGCCATAACCCCAACTATAACCCTAAGCAAACCCTCTGCTAATATCAATTCTGATGTTAGAAAACAGGAGATAGTGGTCTGTGACCGCCATCTACTTGTTGTTTTCATAATTACACTCACTTTAATTATGAATGGAGTAGTTTCCCAGCCAATTGCACTGTGATTGGTGCTGAGCCGAAAATTGTGTTCAGCTATAGTTTTATGAATGGATTTAAAGGGCTGTAAGCAATGCTAACTTCCACGGCTGCATAGAGCTCATTGAACAGTCTCTTATTTAATCTCACACCTGCTCACACCGTGATCACTTATAGGCAGCTAAACAAAATGTCTGGAGCCTTCCATGATTTGAGTAGGGATTAAAACCTGCTCTACAAATCTGCAGGACCATGAGGTCCTCCTGGCATGCAAGTCCACTCTGTGTAGACATGTCATTAGGGGGTTATACATTCATATCTGTGAACCAATCTGAACCTCGTGTTGAAGCCACATGGAGCTATTAATGCATAGACTGCTGATTTGGCATGTATCTTCAACGTGTTGTGCCCTGATTTTATATTTATGCACAGGACTTATTTCTAATTTTATTGGAAAAATAGGCCAATCTCAGCTTTAAAATGTTTTAATTTTATGTTTCTAGTTAGAACAATTTAAATACAAGTTGTTTCCACTTTGCACCAATTTTAGGTTTCCTGATAACTGTCACGACTTCCCCCAGACAGTTTACTCAGAGTATATCCGAGTACTCCAACTAACTCCCTGCTTACACAATGCCAAATACATCCCTTAGAGCAGGGGTTCCCAATTAATTTTTCCTGTGGAACCCTTTGACGTGATGAGCTAACAACGTGGAACCCCCCAAAATCTTGGCGCCGTAGCGCAGATAGTAAACGGATAGTAGTACTTAGGAGCAGGTGTGCTTTTGTGTGTACAGTTGGTGTTTGTTTATAATGTTAGCGTTTTGATACAGGGCTGTGTTTGTATGTAATGTTTGCATTTGCGTTCAGGGGTGTGCTTGGATGTAGTGTTAGCTTTTAAATGCGGATGTACATTTGTGTGTAATATTAGTGTTTGAGTGTTTGAGTGAAGGGTGTGTTTGAGTGTTTGTATATAAATTTGAAATTTGAATCCAGGGGTTTTTGTATGTAATGTTTGTGTCTGCAGGAGTGTGTTTGCATGTTGTGTTGGTGTTTGATTGTTGGGATGTATGCACATATACATGTTTGATTGCTGGGCTGGTGTTTGATTGCTGGGATGTATGCACATATGATTACTGTATGTATGCCATGTACATACACAAACAAATTAACACACAGACACACATATAAAAACATTGACACATAAACACACATTCATATACACACTGACATATACACACAGACCCAAAGATACACACCTTTACACATGCACAGACCTTGACACACAGATACCAATACACACATACTGACACACACACACACACAGACACACTGACACACATACAAACATATATACCTTCTCACTGACAAACACACATACTCTTTGATAGACACACATACAAACATATATACCCTCTCACTAACAAGCACACATACATTCTCACTGACAAACACACATACTCTTTGACAGACACACATACAAACATATATACCCTCTCACTGACAAGCACACATACATTCTCACTGACAAACAGACATACACACTCACTGACAGGTACACACATACTCTCACTAACAAACACACACACACAGTCACTGATAAACACACACTCACTGACAAACACACATACACTGTCACTGAGAAGCACGCATACAGTCTCAGTGACAAACACACATACACACAAACACTGATAAGCACGCATACACTCTCACTGACAAACACTCATACACTCTCAGTGACAAAGACACATACAAACTCCTTAACAGACACACACATCATTTTTTTTTGTTTGTTTCACTCCACCCAGCCTCCCTACCTTTGGGAGTGCTGGCATGGAGTCTCTATTTCCCTGGGATCCAGTGGTGCTGCTTGGCTGATTGGCTGGTGTGTGGTCCCTGGGGTCCAGTGGGGCTTCTGGGCAGAGAGGCTGGCGGGCGGTCCCTGGGGTCCAGTGGGGCTTCTGGGCAGAGAGGCTGGCGGGCGGGCATACAGTACGGGTGGCAAGGGAGCAGTGATCTTCCTGCTCAGCTCCCTCCCGCGCCTCTTAGTGATGCCAGGGCCAGAGTGACGTCATATTCGGGCTCCAACATCACTGCGGTGCACGCTAGGGAGTTGAGCAGGGAAAAGTTCCCAGGCCGCCCGCCTCCATTACCAAGTGGCACCCGCCCCGGCCACATTGCGGCAGCCATTTTGTTTGCCGATATTACGGCAAACAAAGCCCATTTCTGTTCTTGCGGAACCCCAGGTTCCTTGCGGAAAGTCATTATCATATTTCACTCTTAACAGAGCATATATACTGTGCGGTGCAAACGTTTTAGGCAGGTTTAGAAAAATCTAAACACACAAAATCAATTAATACTGCACTCAATATTTCAAGAATCACTGTATAAATCTGCAAAAATGTATTTATTATACACTAATTACACCAAATTTACAAAAAAGAAAAAAGGACTACTCCTGCCAAATATACAGACTGATGATCTCCCGGAATTCATATATAGTGAATACAACAAAATTTCCTAATATGTACACCTTAATTATTTACAACTATATACATACAGTCCATGAGCATAATATCAATCAAGCTGGAAGTTCATGTATGCTCTGGTGGATCCACCACTACCTGTAATTGTTAATCTGTATAAACAGATAAATCTGTAGAAAAAGAAAAAAATTAAAAAGCTGAAAAAAGTATAGAAAAAAAGGGAAAAAGAGAAAAAAATGAAAAAATAAAAATAACAAAATTAGAAAAATGAGGAAAAAAGTTCAAAACACTGCAAAAAAAATACACTGTTTGTAATATAAAGCTGGTTGGATCTCACCACTAGTGATAGAAGTTGTATATATGTACTGTAGAGTACAATCTGGAATCTTATAGGTAAATATCCAGTGGAACGATGGGAGAACGATTCAAAAGTGTCACTTTATGCAGTAAGCAGTCATTGAGAGTGATCCCCATCTGATCCAGTATCCTCTTACACGTGTCACGTGTATAGCTGGGTGCAGTATTAATTGATTTTGTGTGTATATATATATATATATATATTGAGGTCCATATGGGGAATACCTCTAATACCTGCACCATTCTGTAATTGAGTGCCAACACAATACATATTGTCTATCTTAGAAAAATCTAAATCAAGTTAGTATTTGGTGTGACCATGTATTAAATACTAACCATTTATACCATTTAAACATACTTCTGTATGTTTCCAAACCAATTATCCATCCCAAGGATTAACTCTTTCAGTGCCAGAGACCACCCCGGTGCATTGTTTTTCCCTCACTTGTTCCTTCATAAGTTATAGCTCACAGATGGATATGGTAAAAAAAAGAAATAAAAAGTGGAAAGACAAGCATGTTCTGCTACTCATGCACAAGGGGACACACACAGCCAGGGTTGCCATCAGGGGGGTACAACCAATTCAAGTGTAAGGGCATCTACTTGAACTGAGGGCACAAGGCAGCCAGGGGTCCAGACACAGTGTCATGGCGAGTCTAGGGAGATCAGAGGATCTCAAACTATGCAGCATTACATAAGCGCTTGTGACAATTTTGGGGCCACATCAACCTACCCCATGTTTGAAATGCTCTGACCAGTTTTTTCCCCCACTCTACCCACAGCTACCCACACATAACCTCAAACACAGTTACATATAGACAGCAACACACATCATCACTGCTTCTCTCAGCAGCAACACCAGCCACAGTTACCCACACCAGTGGCGTACCCACCATGGTTTCAGGGGTCTCAGCTGCGACTGGGCCACTCAATCCAGGGGGCCCAGCCATAGCCGTGACCCCTGCGACGGTGGGCTGTCTGGATACATTATGGGCCAGTGCACTGGCCCGGGGTCCACAGTTCCCGGGTGTCTGGCAGGAGGGGAGAGCTATGCTGCTCCCCTCCTGCCTGTGTGTAGCGTGGCTGAGCGGTCTGACGGGAAGTGCTCACTGTGAGAGCGATTCCTGTCAGACCGGGAACCGGGAGCCATCCAGGTACAGAATGGGAGGGGGCAGAGATGGAGGGTATGGGACACAAGGAGGAGAGGGGGGAGAGATGGAGAAATGGGATAGAGGGAGGTGGGAGAGATGGAGAGAGAGGACATAGAGAGGGGAGGGGGGAGAAAGGAAACAGTGGGACACCTGGAGAGGAGAGGATAGAGAGGGAGGAATAAGACACAGGGAGGGGAGAGAGGGAGGGTATGAGAAACATGGAGGGGCTGAGGGGAGACAGAAAGGGGCACATGGAGGAACTGAGGGGAGGAGGAAATGGGACACATGGAGTGGCTGGTGGGAGGAGGGAATGGGACACATGGAGGGGCTGAGGGGGGAGAGCAAATAAGAAACATGGAGGGGCTTTGGGGTCGAGGGAACGAGACATGTGGGGACATGGGAGCAGGAATGAGACACCAGGGGGAATAAGGCACCAGGGTGGGGGGAATGAGACATGGGGGGGGGGGCACAGGGAAATTTTCGCACTGGGGCCCGGTGGATTCTTGTTACGCCTCTGACCCGCTCAGATCACTTACTTCCACATACATATCTCACAGCTAACCTAACATCACTCACCAACACACACATCACTCACAGCCACCTACACACAGCCACAAATTGCTCATTTCTACTCACACATCACAGACAGCCACATACATTAGATATAGGTAGTCACAACACATGGCTTGCGCCTAAGATTCTGCCATAGAAAATAATTGAATGCAATGATTTTCTGTAGCCAACTGCAACGGCACTGTGCATGCGCACATGATGTCACGGTATGTTATGAGAACCGGGAAGTAAGATTTGCGTCTCTCATACCCACCTTGTAAAATTAAGAAATCACTTATATAAGTACAGAGAAGACTGTAAACTTCTTTCCTTTGAGCAAGTAGCCATTTTATTTGTTTTATTTGTTTTGCTTTTTTTTTTTTTATCCAGTGGGTTATCAATTAAACGCGGAATTGCAATTTATTGAAACACGAATTGCAAAAGTTAGGCACAATAAGCCAAGTTGTGATTATGGCTGAATTGGACATTTTTTTTTCCAAATCAGCTGGTTTTCTCTAACATTTGGAGTCTGGTGTTCAGTATATAAACTCCAATTAGTGAAACATAGAATGTGACAGCAGATAAGAACCATTCGACCCATCTAGTCTGCCCAATAGTGACTATATTGTATGTGGCTCTTATGAATACCATAAATTAGAGGTTTTTTAATTTCTTGTATTTATTTGCAAAATCCAACTTGCAAAAAAATGGAATGACTTAATTTATAATTGGTTTCCAGGAAAATATTACAAAAGTGACAAATATGCCAAAGCAATTCTGTAATTACCCTACAAATCTCTTATCATACATGTTAAATAAATCTGCGGATAGCAGATCTGCATCATCAATGTAACTATGTCACCATCCTCTATGTGACTTGACAGGGACCTGATTGCCCGCAAGGCATATTTAAAATACAGCTACACTATGAATAAACTTGTTTTAGAACACAGTTTGTGCGTATTGTTGACAGAAAGAAATGTACAGATCTGTACAGAGAACAACATATTGATTTCAATCCCTTTGTATAACAAGGTTTTGCTCCTAATGAGCAATAAAGAATGAAACTATGACATGAACTTGATCACAAGAAAAAAGCCTCAGAGTGGCAACTCAATTTACCCTGTGCAGATAATTTATTTTGTATACCTTCTGAATTCCCCAAGGAGTGAATGCAATATTATGCTAAGGCTGCAATCTTCTTCTCTGTGTCCTGACATGCAGCTGAGACCAATGTCAGAGTTTTGTGATAACTGCGCAATTTAATCATTTTGCCTTGTACGTCACCTGCAGAAGTGAACATTGTTTCTGAGTAAAGGTAGTACAAAAATAAAAATAAAATCTCAGATGCAGTAAGGTGTATTGTTGCTATTAAACATAGAAACATAGAATGTGACGGCAGATAAGAACCATTTGGCCCATCTAGTGTGCCCAATTTTCTAAATACTTTCATTAGTCCCTAGCCTTATCTAGTCCTAGCCATCATATATTATATATTTTTTTATGAAACAATGTTAAAGGAAACCTATCTGTGCACAGTACATAACATTACCATCTAAACTTTGCTTTTAAAATAAAAAAAGGGTAACTAAATTCAATTTTTTTTCTCTAGTGATAATAAGGTGTATAAAGAGATGTACTGCACAAGCATTGCAAGCTTCCCCGACCTAATGCAAAAGTGCCCACAGAACCCTAATAAAAGAAAAGGAAAGTGGGCACAAGGGAATACACCACCTGTGTGCGAATATGAGCGAAAAATGTCAATGCCAGTATTAACTTCTGCTTCCGTTTAGGAAACAGACGTTAAACTCAATTTCCCTACTGTATGGCAGACTCTAAGAACCAAAATAACTTTAGCTTACTGAAGTGGTTGTGGTGTATGCAACATGCCCCCTCAGTCTCACTGCCCAAATCTCTGTATGCAGCCCTAGCCACACCTCCCCTGGACCTGTCTCACGCATCCCCCCTGCACACCAAGCCACTGGGTCTCTCACAATGTTCTCCAATCTGTGATCCCATCCATGCCCCTTTAACCCCTTAAGGACCAAACTTCTGGAATAAAAGGGAATCATGACATGTCACACATGTCATGTGTCCTTAAGGGGTTAAAAGAAGATGCCAAGCTCCATAACCAATAGGGCACTCTAGTGGTTATGGTGCCAGGTGTGCCCTGGCACCTTCCAATGTAAGTGGTAGAACTGTTCTGTAATGGTTTCACTTCTTACCTGGGGCCCACAATGCGTTTCTTCCTGCCTCTTCTAAGCTGATAGCTGTCTGTAGTGGGTATGGTACATAGAGGGTTCCTTTTACTCAACTTGGACTGTTTCTTTAACTTTTGTGTATTTCTACATAACCACCACCGTGTGTGTGTCTACCTTGCTGTACAACATCACAGGCTGAGAACATGTATCAACCCCATTGTACAGCGCTACGGAATCTGATGGCGCTATATAAATAATAAAATAAAAATAATAATAATAACGTAAAAAATGAAAGGTTTGTGGGCTCCATGCAGTATAATCAATGATACGAACATATGTAGTTATGCTATCTCTGTTAAAATATCTCTGTAAAAGCATTCCATCGCATAACATGCAACTAAGAATTTATTTTTGCTTCTAAAAATGACAATTACCATGAAATCTGCGAAAATGCCACTTCAGATCTAATGCCATTCTCTTACTTTACTTTTAGTTGTTGTTGCATTGATGCTGCCTTAGACTAATATTTAGAAAAAAAACAGCTAAAAAAACAACTAAATGGAAGGCTCATGTCTTCATTGATCTGCGAGCTTTGTGTATGTCACAGTAATGAACCTTAAAATAATACATTGTCCAATATTTAGGAATCATTAGTAGAGTTTGCATGCACACATCATTACAGGCTGTGTTGATCCATGGCGCCATCACATGTAAATTTGGCTAATTACAGTGTAGAGCATTACCTCTGCCAGTCGTATATTATTTGTCTTCATAAAGCAAAAGGCACTTTAATGTTTTCTCCCTAATTTATTTCTCCAAACTAAACCTGGTGCGTGTGTGTATGACTGCCTGCGTGTTTTGATTTCCCCTTTAGAAATTATGGCCATTCTGTTAAATTGGCGTAAATGGCTGTTAACATTTTACCGGAGCTAGAATGGTTCATTAGTTTAAAAGCTTTGCCTTTAAAAAATAAAAATAGTGGTCCATCAACATATTACTCAGCCTAGATGTTAAGTACCTAACATGACTTTTGCTAAAACATGTGCCTTTACATACAAATGTATTGTGTTCTTTTAGTTTTTAATTACACATTCATTTTCACAGTAATTTTTTTTTCTATTGATTTAATAGCTTGTTTTCCTGCAAGAGATGTCCAGTTTTAACAATAATTCTCTCTTAACAGCTTGCTGTTGTATGCCTGTTGATAATGTTATTTTGATTTTAAAGGGAAGTGATTAAAAAAAATTGCTTTGATGAAAACAAAAATAACATCATTTAACCTTTTACTTTATTCTTTGTTAAGCCTGTTTATTCCTGCAATTCTGCTTACAGTTTTTTTGAAAAATATGCCACAGTGAGTCAAACATTAATCAAGGCCAATGCTGTGAGTTATTGGTAGCAATTTAGATGACTAAACTTGTTTTCCTAAACTTTAAGGAACACTCCGGACACTTAAAGGGCTTCAGCTTGCTTTTATAAAAGATATTTTTTTACATTTTAGAAAAGCTCATATTTTATTAGAAATCAGCATGTTCACAGTTAGGGGCTGAAGCACCCCATTGGCTGTCACTCAGAAAGCACGGGATGTTTTGATCTGCTTCCATTAACGCCCCGGAGTTAATGGATTTGGCAGGGTGCTAGGCTACAGGGAGCTTGCCCACTCACACTCCCCCCCCCTCCCCCTTTTCTTTGAGCTGTACTATAGCTTATTGAGAAGTTTGGGAAAGCTGAGATCATATGCATGCACCCACACCTCTAGCCGAGAGACTTATCAATGAGAATCCCCTGATTGGTGTATTCCCTGGTACAGACTGAAAGTCTGCGTCTGGGAAATAGGGGGCACTTATAAAGGTTGTAGACAGCAGGTCTACAGCTTTTGGACTTTTTTTTTTTTTTTCTTAATTAACCCTGAAGAAATCATGCAAAAAGAAAATACATGCATGCTCACGTTGGGGATATATTTACTACTTTGTTAAAAGAAACTTTCAAATGGATTGTTCCTTTCAGTATATTCTCCACACACCTGACCTAGACGTGGCGTATCAGATTTGTCTACTCAGTTGTTCACTATAGACATCTGCAGATATATATGTGGCATGAAGATAGTAGCAGACCCACTGGATTTCAATGAAGTAAGAATTCAAAGTGAATTTCAAACTTAAGGCTAAAGTAGCCAAACTTAAAGCTTACCAGACTTAGACATTTTTTCCAGCTTGGCTATTTTGGCCTTGAATCAAAAAATCACTTTGAATTTTCAAGAATACTCACTTTAGTAAATAACCCTATCAATTTCTCAAATTGACCCACGTTACCTTTTGTTTTGTATAGAGGTTATGGGAAGCAAGTGAGCAAGTGATATTAACACTGCATACCCCATTATCTGTCCAGTTCTTTATGTGCCATATTTGCAAATTCCTATAGGGGGCAGCCATACTCCACAGCTCTTTGGAGATTCCACGGCTAAATGAAAAGTTATGTTTGCTATATGGTATCCTGCTTGTGCAGAATTCCTTGAATATGATTTGACTGATGACTGGCACTACCCTCTTTGACCACTGGGAGAAATTGAGACACAATGGACTCTTTTAATTGATAGATGCCTTTTATGATCCTATGTGTATTCTGCACAACCTATTTAACCCATATTCGATTCTATGCTTATTGTGTTTGTCAAATAGTGTTAAGGTAGTATGTGTCATGTGTGCTTTTTTGCTAGCATACACTGTATCTAAAATTTATTTTAATATTCTATTTTCTGACATTTTCACAACATTTTTTATCATTGTGGGAGAAAGGTATTTATTAAGAAAATTCTCAGACATACTAATACCATAGTATTTTTTTATTTCAGATTTTATTCAGTTTTGCAAGTTGTACAATAAGGTGGATAACATCCAATACAAAGAAATAGGGTCTTCTGGATACACAAGAAACAATGCAGTAACTGATACAAAGGGTACCGTTGAGAAGGGTGAAGAAATGGGGAGATGAGGTCAAAAAGGAGATGGACAATAATAGAATAAGAGAGGAGAAAAACTGAAATATAAAGAATTTTTTTGTGTCTGTGAGATCTGGTGAACTCCACATAGAGCCCTAGATGCTTACCTTAAGCCTGACAAGATCATGGGTTATGTGAAAATGGATCTTGCTTGTATTGAATGATCCTGTTAGCTATCTAGCCAAGGTCCCACATTTTGTTTGAAGTTGGCTGAGGTATCATGCTGCGCAGCTACACCTCTCTCCATATTTAGGATATACCAGAACTTAACACATATAATTTAGGATTGGGTAAGCCGATCACGTTCATTGTTAAGGACTAACAGGCGACGTCATAGAAAAGCTTTGTTGGGTGTGATGTAAAAAAACAACAACATTTCTTACTCTTAAATCCAACCACAAGAGGGGGCCATTATTTCATTGGTTATGGTGTAAAGAGGTCTTTGGTCAGCACACAGTTGCCTAAAACTTTTTACAAAATTGGTGCAGCTAAAATCCCACGTTTTCACTAACATATATAACCCTAAGGACTATACTCCACCCTGGTCAGACATGTACTTGTGCATTGTGAGTGTGCCAGCAGTTTGGACACAATGCTTAAAAATGTTGGCATCCTCCTTTTGAAGGTTGACCATAATTTATAAGAATATTATAGGAAATAAAATTTGTCTCACAGCAGGTGACATCCATTGTAAACACTTGGTCGTTCCTGTGGGTAAAATACGCATTATCGCACTATTAGTTTCAATTCACAATCCAGACTCATCTTCCTGCAGACATTCTGGAAAGCTGTGTTAATTAATAGATTATTAACAGCTTCAATTAGTACACATCATTACATTCTTTAAATTGCACCATGTCATTTCATGACAGACCTGTTGTTTCGGTTAATTCAACTTTATCCTCAACGCTTCTTTGCTAATAGAACCATTTATACTGTATGCTTAAACTGCATTAGTAAAAGAAACAATAATTAGATTAAGGGTTTTTAATGAATTCCTCTTTTTAATGTTTTTTAACAGAGCTGTAATGAGTGAAGACATTTCACTTGTTCATTCAATTAGTGCACTGTGATCGCTCAGACATAAACCTTTTTTTGCTGAAGGGACCCTCCAGGGTGGATTTACCATCCAGTTGTTACGCTTTATGAAGATAAATCATTTAACAAATCATTAGGAAAAAACAAAAACAAGAATACTTCGGCAGTGACATCAACCAGTGATTGGCTGAGGTTTATGTTACTCTTAAACTTGTTTTGCACTTTACACTTTAAATATAATACGATCTGTTTCATGTGCGTTACCTTTATATATTTTCAGTATGGGGGTAATTTCGGACCTTGTGCGGCTTCCGAATGTTAATATTTAGCAGTAAACTCTGGAACTGGATTTTTGTTCCATCCTTGTGTTTATTTTATCTGGCTAGAGAATGTAAATAGTTCTCCCTGGTCCTTCCATAGATTTCTGGGTAGAACTTTGCAGGAGTTAACACGTGTATACCTTAAGTGAACGCAAAGTGCAGACTTTCTCAAGAATTCAACCACTTGTGTATATGCATAGAAGAAGTAGACTCTTTGCACCTATGTAAACAAGTTTCTATAGAAATAGTAAAACCGGCCCTAGGAAGTAATAGGACCGGTTGCCTTATTGACAACCGGGGGTGTAACAGGTTGATTAATAAAATACCAATTTTTATTGAGATCTTCACTTTTTTTACAATGGAAAAAGAGGCCACTCTCTTTATACATAAAACAATTTAGCAAGCTGAATGTCCCTTTAAGTATGAATACATTGTTAAAAATGAGGGGAAACGGGGAATACACATTCTTCACAGTTTTGCTTATAATAGTTTTGACGAATCAAGTGCAACTAAAGAAAAATTCCTTAAAATGGATTCCTGTCAGTCTTGATTGTTAAATGCCAATGATTAAGGAACGAGCGACCTTGTCAGCCAAAGCCAGTTTAATTTCTCTCATGAGCTTTCTGACCGTTTTCACCTCCCTGACATTCAAATGGGACCTATAAAGAGTGAGGGAAATGGGGCACTATAGAATTAGAAATACAGGTTTGTATTCCTAACACTATAGTGTTCCTTTAAGTTCCCCTCCATGTCCCTTGCATCTTGTTTTGCGTTCCTTACACTGGGTTATCCATATATTCTCATGGCCTTGGATATGAACTGAAGTAAGTTATGGAGGTGTTAGTCCAATTCTGTATACTTTTGAGGGTTTTTTTTTATTGTAACATTTAGCAGCTGTTTTTTGAGCTGCCCTATTTTCAATTTATTTTATCCATAAATGCTATATGCTGATATTATTTGTGAAACAATGAAAAATGTTGCAGGTTTTGTTGACCAATATTCCTGCAACGCCAGTTATTTGGCCTCTTTCAAACCCTGTCAGATGTCTCTTGTTATAAAAAACAATTTTTCTCAATGCTAGTTCTCTGAACTCTTTTATCCTGAAACTTGTCACATTCTGCTCATTGTCTATCAAACAAGTATAGCTTTGAAGCTGCATTTGTAATTTCAATTTCTTTACCTCAAAATTAAATTCCTTTTTCATGTGGTGTTTCCATTAATAGTTTCACCTGATGTAACTGTAAAACTAGTCTAGGAGGCAAATTCAGTGTGCGTTAAAAGGGCACTCCACTGCCCCAATAGAAAAATAATAAAAAAATAAATAATAATATTTAATAGTGTATACCACAAATGAAAACTTGCATGCATTTAAAGGGCTAGTCCAACCACCATGACCACTTCAGTGATCTGAAGTGGTCACGGTGGTAACAGCCTGTTTATGCAGTGTTTCCGCTTGAACGTTGCACATCTAGAGATATTATCACTTTTGTGCTGGGGACTAGTTGAACCCCTGTTACATGTAACTTAGGCAACTCTGTTCTGGGCTTCCTAATTTCAACTCTGTGCATAAATCCCTTGCCTCCCCAAGCTGGCTCAGAGGTCCAGTCAAATACTTCTCCACGAGAAGCATTTGATTGGACTGCACAAGGGCAGGAATTATGTTCGACAGAGCCGTGGAGAGCAGGGCAGGGAGCTACATCCAGCGCTGGATATTTTTAGGTAAGTTTACTTTAAAAAAAAAAAAAAGTTTTTTACTTACCAATAATATGCACAGTATATGCCAGAAAGGGTTAACATGTTGACATCTTCCCCAGCCCAGACTTTCTGTGCTGTCCAATCACAGACTTCTCAATGCAGCTCACTGAGAAGTCTTTGCAAGACTGGTTCCTCTGGGCAATTGCCTTCCTCTCGAGTTTAGCTCAACTGAGCAAACCAAACCAAGAAGTAACAGGTTGTCTGACATTCTGGGGATATTACAAGCTTAATTCACAAAAGTGCCAATTTCTATTGAAATCTACAGTTTTTGTAAAGTGAAAAGGAGGACACTCTTCACACACAAAGTTCTACAGCAAGCTAAAGTTTATTAGGTGTTAAAGTCTTACTTTAACCCCTTAACGCCGTTACGGCGTTCTATGCCGTCCAGCTTTAATTGGGCTTTAAAGCCGTTGCGGCGGTATAGAACGCCGTAACGGCTTTGAGTCCTGGAGCGCCCGGTATACTCACCTTACCGGTGCTCCGCTTTGGGAGGACTGCCTCACAGCCCAGGCAGCCCTCCCCCGGCAAATGAGGCCCCCGGGGGCCAGGTGATCGCTCTCAAAGATATTATATATATGTAACGTCATACGTAATGTATTTTAATATTAATATAAGTACATATATTAGTATTAAAATACACTTAGAATGACGTTACATATATATAATATGTATATATATATTATATATATATAATAGATATACACATATATTATATATATACATATAATTACAATAATAACTAAATAAAATAATAAAATAAATAAAATATTGAAACAAAATTTAATATAAATTATATATTCATATGTAATTTCATTCTAACTGTATTTTGTTATTAATATATATAGATAACAAAATACACTTAGAATGACATTCTATATATATCTATATATAAAATACAAATAACCGCAAATATATATATATATAGATAAATACATATAATTACATAAAAGATTACATTAGTATACACGTAGAATTTAAGTACCTATAAATGCATATATATTAAAATTCTACATGTATATTTAAGTAATATTTTAACATAATTATGTGATTTGATTAATTAAAATTTCATTGACATGCCTGACAACACAGGGAGAAAGTGCAGAGAATTTAATTTGCAAGCACTATATTTAACCCTGTAACTCTCCAAGACACCATAAAACCTGTACATAGGGGGTACTGTTTTACTCAGGATACTTCGCTGAACTCAAATATTAGTGTTTTAAACTGGTAAATTGTACAACGATGATATTTTAAGTAAAAGTGACTTTTTTTTGCATTTTGTACAAACGAACAGCACTTTTATGGACTATATTATTGTTTTAATATGTTTTACTGTTTTAAAACACTAATATTTGTGTTTAGTGAAGTCTCCCGAGAATAACAGTACCCCCCATATACAGGTTATATTGTGTTTTGGAAAGTTAGAGAGTCACATATAAGGCTTGCATTTCATTTTTTTGACATTGAAATTTGCCAGATTGGTTATGTTGCCTTTGAGAGCGTATGGTAGCCCAGGAATGAGAATTACCCCCATGATGGCATATCATTTGCAAAAGTAGACAACCAAAGGTATTGCAAGTGGGGTATGTCCAGTCTTTCTTAGTAGCCACTTAATCACAAACACTGGCCAAATATTAGTTTTTTGCTTTTTTCACACAAAAACAAATATGAACGCTAGCTTTGGCCAGTGTTTGTGACTAAGTGGCTACTAAAAAAGACTAAACATACCCCACTTTCAATACCTTGGGTTGTCTACTTTTTCAAATGGTATGCCATTATGGGGGTCAGGGCCGGACTGGCCCACCGGGATACCAGGAAATTTCCCGGTGGGCCGTCGGCTCCTGGGGCCGGGCAGACACCTGAGTCTGCTGTCGGCCGCTGGGGAGGTCTTCTGGCGGCCGCTGAAGGACTTGTCCTGGCGGCCGCTGGGGGGAGCTGCGCTGGCTCTGCTCCCCAGCGCGCAGCTGAATGAGACCAGCGCCGGAATATGACGTCATATTCCGGCGCCGGTCTCATTCAGCAGCGCGCGAGGGCGGGAGAGCACAGACAGCGCAGCTCCCCCAGCGGCCGCCAGGACAAGTCCTCCAGCGGCCGCCAGAAGACCTCTCCAGCGGCCGACAGCAGACCTCCCCCTGGTGTCAGGTACTAGTAATGTGTCTGTCTGTGTTATGGTGTCTGTCTGTCTGTATGGTGTATGTGTGTCTGTCTGTCCGTGTCATGGTGTCTGTCTGTATGTATGGGGTGTGTGTCTGTCTGTCTGTATGTATGTTGTGTGTGTCTGTCTGTTCGTGTCATGGTGTCTGTCTGTATGGTGTGCGTGTCTGTCTGTCTGTGTCATTGTGTGTGTGTGTCTGTCTGTGTCATAGTGTCTGTCTGTATGGTGTGTGTCTGTCTGTCTGTCCGTCATGGTGTATGTGTCTGTCTGTCCGTCATGGGGTGTGTGTGTGTCTGTCTGTCCGTCATGGGGGGTGTGTGTGTCTGTCTGTCATGGGGTGTGTGTGTGTGTCTGTCATGGTGTGTGTGTGTGTCTGTCCGTCATGGGGGTGTGTGTGTGTGTCTCTGTCCGTCATGGGGTGTGTGTGTCTGTCTGTCCGTCATGTGTGTGTGTGTGTGTCTGTCCTGTCAGGGTGTGTGTGTGTGTGTGTGTCTGTCTGTCCGTCATGAGGTGTGTGTCTGTCTGTCCGTCATGGTGTGTGTGTGTCTGTCTGTCCGTCATGGTGTGTGTGTGTTTCTGTCTGTGTCTGTCATGGGGTGTGTATCTGTCATGGTATATGTGTGTTTCTGTGTCTGTCATGGTGTAAATGTGTGTTTAAAAATTGTGTTTTTTCTCACCTTTTTTTTTTCCCCACGCAGCGTGCTGGTCTCCCCTCGACTGGCCCTGCCTCTATAGCTGAGATCATCAAGCTTGATGATCTCAGCCAATCCAATGCTTTGCCATAGGATTGGCTTCAAAACGCCACTCCAATCAGCATCTCCTCATAGAGATGCATTGAATCAATGTATCTCTATGGGGAACGTTCAGCACCTACAGAGTGTGGAGGCCCTGAATGTAGGTGCACTAACACAGGAAGCACCTCTAGTGACCGTCTGAGTTACTGTCACTAGCAGTGTCACTTTGAAGCAATGTAAACACTGCCTTTTCTCTGAAAAGGCAGTGTTTACGTTGAAAAGCCTGTTGGGACATGCTATAGACACCAATACCACCACATTAAGCTGTGTGTGCGTCTGCTAGTGAGTGAGCTTTTCTTTTTATGTCAATGAGCTGATGTATATCAGTAAGATTGTTTGTCTATGAGGCTGTGTATCAATGAGCTTGTGTGTGTCATTGAGATGTCAGTGAAATTGCCTGTGTCTGCATGTGAGTATGCTTACTGTATAATTAAACGTTTTACCCTGAAAGGACCAATATTTTATATTAGAAAAAGCAATATATATATATATATATATACAGGGAGTGCAGAATTATTAGGCAAGTTGTATTTTTGAGGATTAATTTTATTATTGAACAACAACCATGTTCTCAATGAACCCAAAAACTCATTAATATCAAAGCTGAATATTTTTGGAAGTAGTTTTTAGTTATAGCTATGTTAGGGGGATATCTGTGTGTGCAGGTGACTATTACTGTGCATAATTATTAGGCAACTTAACAAAAAACAAATATATACCCATTTCAATTATTTATTATTACCAGTGAAACCAATATAACATCTCAACATTCACAAATATACATTTCTGACATTCAAAAACAAAACAAAAACAAATCAGTGACCAATATAGCCACCTTTCTTTGCAAGGACACTCAAAAGCCTGCCATCCATGGATTCTGTCAGTGTTTTGATCTGTTCACCATCAACATTGCGTGCAGCAGCAACCACAGCCTCCCAGACACTGTTCAGAGATGTGTACTGTTTTCCCTCCTTGTAAATCTCACATTTGATGATGGACCACAGGTTCTCAATGGGGTTCAGATCAGGTGAACAAGGAGGCCATGTCATTAGATTTTCTTCTTTTATACCCTTTCTTGCCAGCCACGCTGTGGAGTACTTGGACGCGTGTGATGGAGCATTGTCCTGCATGAAAATCATGTTTTTCTTGAAGGATGCAGACTTCTTCCTGTACCACTGCTTGAAGAAGGTGTCTTCCAGGAACTGGCAGTAGGACTGGGAGTTGAGCTTGACTCCATCCTCAACCCAAAAAGGCCCCACAAGCTCATCTTTGATGATACCAGCCCAAACCAGTACTCCACCTCCACCTTGCTGGCGTCTGAGTCGGACTGGAGCTCTCTGCCCTTTACCAATCCAGCCACGGGCCCATCCATCTGGCCCATCAAGACTCACTCTCATTTCATCAGTCCATAAAACCTTAGAAAAATCAGTCTTGAGATATTTCTTGGCCCAGTCTTGACGTTTCAGCTTGTGTGTCTTGTTCAGTGGTGGTCGTCTTTCAGCCTTTCTTACCTTGGCCATGTCTCTGAGTATTGCACACCTTGTGCTTTTGGGCACTCCAGTGATGTTGCAGCTCTGAAATATGGCCAAACTGGTGGCAAGTGGCATCGTGGCAGCTGCACGCTTGACTTTTCTCAGTTCATGGGCAGTTATTTTGCGCCTTGGTTTTTCCACACGCTTCTTGCGACCCTGTTGACTATTTTGAATGAAACGCTTGATTGTTCGATGATCACGCTTCAGAAGCTTTGCAATTTTAAGAGTGCTGCATCCCTCTGCAAGATATCTCACTATTTTTGACTTTTCTGAGCCTGTCAAGTCCTTCTTTTGACCCATTTTGCCAAAGGAAAGGAAGTTGCCTAATAATTATGCACACCTGATATAGGGTGTTGATGTCATTAGACCACACCCCTTCTCATTACAGAGATGCACATCACCTAATATGCTTAATTGGTAGTAGGCTTTCGAGCCTATACAGCTTGGAGTAAGACAACATGCATAAAGAGGATGATGTGGTCAAAATACTCATTTGCCTAATAATTCTGCACTCCCTGTATATATATATATTACTCAATAATCTGTCCTGGCAAGACATAGCCTTACATATTACACGCGACAATATATGGCGCAGTGACTTATGGGGCTGGCACAAATTTTTTTTTCAGGGCTGCTTTGTATCCCCAGTCTGGCCCTGATGGGGGTAATTCTCATTCCTGGGCTACCACACCGTCTCAAAGGTAACATTACTAATCTGGCAAATTTCAATTTGAAAATGGAACGTTCTATATTTGACCCTGTAACTTTCCAAAACACCATAAAGCCTGTTAATGGGGGGTACTGTTGTACTCGTGAGACATCGCTGATTACAAATATGTGCATTTTTTTTTTGCAGTAAAACCTAACAGTATTATGACATTCACAGCTAAAATGTCAGACGGAAATACAAATTTTAAAAAAAATATCTTATTTTCTCACATTTTATTCATAATAAATTATGTTCCATATATGAATAGTTAATGATAAATTAAAGCCCTGTTTCTCCTGAACAAAATGATATATAATAAGTGTGGGTGCACTTAATGTGACAGTGGTGAATTACAGGTGAACAGACATATAGCGCAAATTCCAGTTTTTGTTTACGTTTTGTTTTGATCAGAACGTGCACTATTGACTCCGTCCTGAAGGGGTTAAAGGACAGAGGCAATTGTACAAGTTGTGACCAAAACAAAACCTAGAATGTGTGCTGTATGTCTTTTCAACCAGAATTTACCTTTCATATGAGGTGCACTGACCCTTAATATATATCATTATGTTCAGGAGAAACAGGACATTAATTTCACATCAAATATTTATATATGAAACACATTTTAATAGAAAAAAAAAAAAAAGTGTGAGCAATTAAGATTTTTTCCCCCAACTTCTGCATGGCGTGTTAACTCTGAATGCCATAAAACTGTTGGCTTCTACTGCAATAAAACACACATATATGGAAGTTGTTATGCAAAGAGCTTGCCCATTGCAGTTTTTACATTGAAATTTTCCAGATTGGTTTGCTTGGCCTATGTTGCCTTACAGAACATTTCGGAAGGCAAAGAATGAAAATTGTCTGCATTATTATTTGCAAAAGAAGACAACCCAAGGTATTCAAAATGTGGTATTTTCAGTCTTTTTTTAGCAGACACAGTCACATACCCTGCTTTTTTCATTAAATAAACTGTCATTCCACTGATGATATCGCCAGCATTATATGTTTTACTGCTCTAAAACACTCATATTTGTTTTATTGGCTTTTGGAAAGTTAGAAGGTCAAATATAGGATTCTATTGGGTTTTGGAAAGTTACAAGGTCAAATATAGGGCTTGCCCATTTCCAATCTTTTTTAGTAGCCACTTAGTCACAAACCCAGGCCAAACTTAGTGTTTATATTAGTTGTTTTTTTTTCACAAAAAACTTGCCCTATCACCAATGATATCATCTGCATTATGCGTTTTACTGCTCTAAAACACTCATTATTATTAGAATTATTATATTAATAATATTTATTTTATCATAGTTTTCATGTTGGGGGACTGACGATCCAGTCATGTGATCACGTCATTGCGACAGTGGTGTATCCTGGTTTTGTGCTGCCCTAGGCATGACAAAACTCAGGCATCTGCTGCCCCCACCTTCTAAATACACATACACACTCACTGACAGACACATATACACTCAGTGTCAGACACACACATTGACTGACAGACACACATACACCAGCTAACATACATACACACTCACTAACAGACATACACACTCACTAACAGACACACATACTAACACATTCACTAACAGAGACAGACATGCATACACTCTCACTAACAGACATGCATACACACTCACTAACAGACACACACACTAACACACTCCAATTTTTTTTTTTTAATTCAATCCCCCCAGCCTCCCTACCTCTGGGAATGCTGGGGTGGATTATCACTTTCCCTGGGGTCCAGTGGGGCTGCTGGGCGGCCGGTCGGTCACTGCAGACGGCGAGGGAGCACTGATCCTCCTGTTCAGCTCCCTCGCGCACCGCTTAGTGATGCCGGGGCCGGAGTGATGTCATATTCCGCCTCCAGCATCACTGCGGTGCGCGCGAGGGAGCTGAACAGGAAGATCAGTGCTCCCTCGCAGCCCGCCTGTAAAGTGCCGCCCTGATGTTGCCACCCAGCCAGCTCCTGGGCCCCCAGGACAAGAGGTTGGCAAGGCATTTACCAGGGCGATGGGGGGGTGGGTGTAGCTTTTTTTGCCGCCCCCCTGAAAGTGCCGCCCAAGGCAAATACCTTGTTTGCCTTGCGGTAAACACACCCCTGCATTGCGATCACATTGCCCGGAAGGCCCGGATTGACTGCAGGGGGACTGCCTGGGTTGTCAGGTAGTCTTTGCGATCAGGCAAGGTAAGTATGTCAGGACAGTGAGGCTGCAGACCGATAGGTCGTACTATGCCGCCCTAATGGCGTTTAGCGTTGTACTCTGTAACAGTGTTAAGGGGTTAAGCTGCCAGTATTACTTTCATCAGAAAACTTCAGGTGTATTTCCCAAAATTTCAGATAGCAAACTGGAGTGCTAAGGTGGAGTAGAGTCGAAATGGAGCCCCTGATATACAGATTGCTATCCAGCTGGGCTGTGCATGTCATCGTAGAGCACTTGATCATGTACAGAGTTTTCTAACTGGATGAAAGGGCAAATGTGCCAGGGCTAATAGCCTCAAAAACTATTCAGAATTGGATTAGCTCACTCTGTGACATTTTGTAGTTGGCTTTACATGGCTTTGTATATAAAACCTGTTAATCTCAAAGACCAATGAAAGATATGGATAATCCGGTATAAAGAACATAAACCAGATCTATGAACAATGGAGGGAAAGGTAATACCCAGGCCGAGCTAACCTGGTGTATACTCTCCTCTCCCATTCTACTTTATTTCTATTGCTTATCATTTCTACAGGCACCCATCGTGGTCTAAGTAGCCATCTGGACGTAACTCCCATGTCAGACCACAGTCTAAATTTAGAGACACAATATCATACCTCCCAACCATCCGGATTTTGGTAGGACCATCCCGATTTTCAGGTTC
This sequence comes from Pelobates cultripes, assembly GCA_933207985.1. Classification (NCBI taxonomy): domain Eukaryota; kingdom Metazoa; phylum Chordata; class Amphibia; order Anura; family Pelobatidae; genus Pelobates; species Pelobates cultripes. The sequence continues at coordinate 77,173,143 of OW240915.1, forward strand.
TGTCCCCCTTTTTGGGGACACACCAGGGAACTGTCATCTCGTGCTATGCTTTTCTCGTGCTATGCATAGGGCACTAGGACCATGCAAGGATGATTGAAATAATGCTCCCTGCAACCCTTAGTAGGCCGGCTAAAATGATTGACAGGCAGTCTGGTGTATATTCACACCAGGTTGACATGCCAGTAATGTGGGTGGAAACACAACTTTATGAGGGGGCCTACCCATGGGCGTCCGCAGGAATTTTTCCAAGGGGGGTATAATTGTAATGACATCCATGCTTGGCCCCTTTTTGACAGTGTCATGAAAGGGAAGGAGCATAGTCATTTTCACATAAAGCCAGGGTGAATAGCTTTTTTACAACTATGGTGTCAGGAATATATGTTTGTATTCCTGACACTATAGTGTTCCTTTAATTTAATTAAAGGAACATTCTGGTCACCATAACAACTTCAACTAAATGAAAATGCTATGATGCAAGGTGGCCCCTGGGCGCTCTCTTTCCTTTAAGGGGTGATACCACTCTCAAATGGTTTACCCCCAAAGGCTTCCTCCAGCTCCAGATCTCCAGGTCACTCAGTGGTATTCAGCTTCTTAAACGGAGTGTCAGGAAGTGCAGATTGACGTCAGGCATGGGTGCCGCTGATTGGCTAAAGTGGTCAGCTGACGCTCTAAGCCAATCGCTAGTTCCCGATTCATTAAAATGTTTTACGTTTTCATGAATAGGGAGCTACTGATTGGCTTAGAGTGCCAGCTGACCCTCTAGCCAATCAGCGGCACCCCATACCCAGCGGCCCTCTGTGTTTCCTGACACTCAGTAAATTAAAGTGAACACATTAACACTGATATATATATTTTTTTTTTTACCTGGGGAGATGAGAAGGTCCAAAGCTTCCCTGCCAGGCCCAGGTACCAAAGCCTTATGATGTGGTGTCCAGAATGAAGTGCTCCAATCTCATTTTCTTCTCCTTCATTTGACACCGTCTTCTTTTTCTTCTGAGGCTCCTTCTGCAATACATGCACATACATGCACACTGTCACATTTACACATTGATGCACAGTTTACTTGTGTATGTGCCTGAGAGTGTGTCTGAGAGTCTGAGAGTATCCGTGTGTGTGTGTGTGTGTGTATGTATGTCTCTGTGAGCATGTTTGCGTTTTTGTCTGGTACCTTATGTGTATGGGGTAGCTGCTTGGAGAGGGGGGTGATGGTGAGTGGGAGAGGCGGGTGATGGTGAGTGGGAGAGGTGGGTGATGGTGAGAGGGAGAGGCGGGTGATGGTGAGAGGGGTGATGGTGACGGAGGGGGTAATGCTGCTGAGGGAGGGGGTGATGGGGGTAATGCTATGGGTGGTGAAGGGGGGTGATGCTGAGGGAGTGATGGTGAGGGGGCATAATGCTGAGGGAGGGGGTGATGGTGACGGAGGAGGTAATGCTGCTGAGGGATGGGGTGAGGGGGGGGTGATGCTGAGGTAGGGAGTGATGGTGAGTGGGGTAATGCTGAGGGTGGTGGG
>OW240915.1:77174752-77367094 GCA_933207985.1 Pelobates cultripes
AGGGGGTAATAGTGAGGGGGGTGATAGTGAGGGGGGGTGATGCTGGGGGGGTAATGCTGAGGGTGGTGAGGGGGTAATAGTGCCCTCACTTACCTGCTCTGTAGGCTGCCTCTGTGCTGCTCCCCTGCGGTTTCAGTCATGAGCAAGAGGCAGGGATAAACTGTAGCTTCCTGCCTTTTAACATTCACAGCCGGTATTGCAGTGTATTCTCACACAAACCAAAAATAGCAGCACAAGCTGAAAAATCCAGGGGGGGCGGGGGGCAAGTGCCTCCTCTTGCCCCCCCCCCGCGGATGCCCATGGGCCTGCCCCTTTTACTCCCCTCCCACCGGTATCCTGATTCTGGGATGGACGATTTTGGGAGGTATGCATTGTGAATGGATGACAATGACAAACTCATGGGCGGTATTGTTCATAACACTGTCACATTTTTTTTTTATTGGTAATAGGGAATGTTAATTGCATAACTAGAACCCTTAAAATATAAGGATTTGAGGGGGCGTGGTCAGCCGAACACCTAACCAGACCTCTATTCACGGCGTTCCACAATAAACTGATTCAGACTATGAAAATACCCAGTCTACGACTACAACATTCACAACCCCCCACAGATGACACAATGGGGCCAGGACACTGGGGAACGTCGGCTACGAGGGCTGCTTATTGTCCAAATACGGAGATCTTGATGGAAAAGCTAGCCATGGTCGCCAGGAGGCTGAGAGACCTGTCAGTCAAGTACAGATGGGGAATGAAAGGCTAACTATTGGTCACCCATGGTGCGGAGACACTCAAATTGACATCCTCCCGGGGTTGTTCTTACAAAAACTGAGACTAACAATTGCACCAGCCACTGTGGCCCCGTCCAGGGGAAATCCATAAAGAAAAAAGGCTCTAGAGAGGACAACCTGCAGCCACCTTTTGACTCACCCAGGTGTGCTGCCAATCAGCAGTGATCACTGCCCTGCGGCAAGAACTTACAAATAGACTATGCCAAAAATACCTGCTTATGCTTCCACACATGATACGCAGAGTGATGATGTGCTCTGGTGCAGTCTTCAGTTAATCTTTTTCCCTATGCCTGTACTCTTTACTGTTTAAGCTCTAGCCCTTTGAGAAATTTGTCTCTTTGATGAGAAATTTGTCTTTTTGTCTTGTGTTATACTACTTTCATACAAAGGAAACAATGTATATTTCATGTGAAAACCTTAATAAAACACAAATAAAAAAAAAAAATATAAGGATTCCTCCTGGCAATATGTACTTTCTTAAAAAGTGAATTTCTCATTCTGTTCACTAAGACATCCATCAATCAAGCAGCAGAGACACAATGACGCTACTGACAATATAACACTATTACAGCTTTTTGCTGAGTCTGTTATCAAAGCCATTATATAGAAAAATCGATTCTGTCTTAAAGATAGAGCAATGTCTATTTCTTCTTCTTTTTAATTAAATGGCTGAGTTAATTAATATGTGCTTAAATAACAGTGCTCTTCAATCTTTTCTAACCCAAGGCACACCAAAGTCCTAGAATTCCAAGTCACACCACAAGTAAAAATATATTTAAAAAAATGGGGCATACACAGAACTTTGCCCCACAGAACATGCCACTGTCAGTTTTCCTAGTAAAATATACCACAGGTTGTGCATTAAACATATGCCAAGCCTGGTGCCCATTAATAAATCACAGCATGTTTTCCAATAAATAAATATCACAGTGAGTTTGCCAATTAATAAATATCACAGGAGGGGGCAGGGCCTGACCACCATGCTGAAAGGCTGCACAGGGAGTAAGCTCCATGAAAATTCTTAAAAATTCTGTGATTTAATGCAGCTACATACACAACTGCAGGGGACGCCATACACACAGCATAGCTGAAATCCGCAGTTTTTTAACGTCAGACAAGCAGTCTACACGTGAAAGCATCTGTGGCCTACCTGAGAGTTCAGGCGTGGGAGACGCGGCTGATCTTCCCGCTGGTATTGCAGCTCGAACTAAAGATGGCGGAAGAGCTCCAGTTCGTCCCCACCGGTAGGGGATATTACGGCACCAGCTACTCAATTTTCCTACCTGCTACTGGAGGGAATGTGACCCTGCTAACACCTCAGCTGCACAAAATCTGTGACACCGATCAAACTAAAATGGCGGACACCATACAAGCTTCTACTCCACCTAACCCGCTGGAGACCAGCTTGGCGCGGCCTCACAAGATATTCACCAAATTCTGGCTGAATTTAGGCCACAAGCTACATCAAGCCAAGAAGCTAGGTGGGACATACAACTCATTGCAGAACTTACCTGCAGACACCTAATGCATTATACCTGTGGCAGTAAGCGGACCGCCTCCATACTCACCCTCTCGAAAAAACGGGAAAAGACCGAACACTCTGTACCGATTGGGAGAGTGTGGATAAAAGGGGTCAAGAAAATAAGAGGGCTCAACCCAGGCAATTCCTACTTCATCTGCACACCCAGACTGGGGGCCAGGAGGGGAATACCCCCGCAACACCATCCACACCAACGGAGGCCCAAGGGCCGCAAAAGGCCCCAGAACATCCAGGACATTCATTGCTCCTTACTGGGGAAGGATTTGGCCTTAACAAGTAACCAAGTCCATGGCTCAGAGGTGATGACCCTGATACAGGCTCGGGATAGGAGGAAGGTACCCTCATGGCATACACACGCTTGTACCCTCAGTAGACAATACCAGCAAGATATGGATTTACTTGTCTCTGGAATAGGCTGAGGCTCCGGGCCAGGCACCCGGCAGACTGGGACTTATACCATAGTTCCATGTTGTGGCTTGGATGGCTACATGGTCAGCTGCGTAGCATTGTATATTAATTTTGGTTCTATTCTGCTCACTTTTTATTTTTACCATCACATACCAATGCTACCTTTACCTTGCTAGCCAGTGCTCCACAGCAACATGTCCCCCCCCAGTAGGACATAGCTATGATGTTTCACCTAATATGTCTCCCATATTTACTCAGCTCACTATTGTACAACACGGAACATATTCTAGTTAACAGCATATTTAGTATACCACTCGTCTCTTTAGTATTAATATCTAAGCTTCAGACTTATGTTCCACAGTTAGAAGTGTTTGCCTAGCTTACTCAAATATGTTGTTTTTTACTACAAAATTGTGCCCAAACTCATTGCCATGTATGTGTAACCTATGTTGGTCATTACTGTGCTTGCATTTACGGTCCTGGTAATACAAGCTCTCTTGTTATCTTATGCACAACAAAAAATAAAGATCTTAAAAACAAATAAAAAATCCCAGTTTGACAATTAATACATATCACGGTCAGTATGCCAATTAAATGTATGCCAAGCCAAATACCACAGTAAGTTGAATGCGAGTTTTGGCATGTTGAATGGTCAATTAATAAAAACCACAGTCAGTCTGCCCATTGTGGAGGGTGTCAGTGTGTGTTGGAGGGGGCGGAGGGTTGACAGTGTTTGTGTGTGTGGGAGGTAGACATTATGTGGGGGGTGACACTATACTTTTTTTTCTGCAATAATCTATTCTCTTGTGGTCTGGTTGCTCCTCCCTGCATAAAATGAGAATAAGACCGCGGGCCTGATGAATCAGTCTGCCTAAGATGAGTGAGGCAGCCGCCTAGCTCACCTAATTAGAAAGCCGCCTCTGAGTTAATGTGTACACGTTCAGCAAAATGCCGCTCCTGTCAAAGTGCCACCAGGGGCCATGGCCCCATTTGGACCCATGCCCAGCCTGGCTCTGGGCTGCACACCTAGGACAGTGCAGCGGTTCACTGGTCTGATCCGGCACACCGATTGCGCAACACTGTTCTAACAGTTCTGCTAGCACTGACAACAGGCAAATAGTTCTTCAAATTATGAATATACTTACAAAAATCTAATGAATTATAATTTGTGAACGTACATCCTACCGGATGCATTAGGTTTATATTTGGCCCTCATGCGTTTGATAAATCTCAGAATTCTGTACTTGAAATTTGTTCGGACGCGGATATTCAAGAGTGATTCAGAACCAGCGTTACAATATCGGTTGGACCAGCTGCATCCTAAGCTCATTTGGATTTAGTAAATCAGTAAATTGTTCATTGCCAATGCGGTTGGAATTCGGTCATTTTCATTGGTGTTTAGTGAAGAACGCTGTATATATCTATTTTCAAATACTGTTAAACCAAAGGTGCATTTATATACCCTGTCATGTACTAAAGGTAGTAATGGGGGGTGGGGCCTCAGCAGCATGGCGGCTGGCTGCACATCGCATGAGCTACAGATTTAAATGACACAATCTGCCTGATATTGGGCACCCAGCCAGCCGCCGACACGCTACAACGCTGCACACAGCTATACACGATACTGGGAGAAGTTCCTGCCACCTTGCGGACTTACCTACTCGACTCTCCCCCAGAGACCACACTGCGGCCTACCATTGCTGTCGGGTGGGTGAAATGGCTGATCACCCGCCCCACAAGAAGCTGCAACACATGAAGTCTGTCACTCACCTCGTTACCCCCCACTCTCGTTCTCCATCAACAAGCAAGGGGCCCATTAGAGACCCACATGGCGCATGTAACATGGCCGCCGCCTCAGTGACTCAGCAATCATTGTCAGGCCTGACAACACAAGACTGGCTCACCGCATTCAATCGAAGATTTGACGACATATGTCACAAATTCTGGAGCCGGATCCAAGACCGACCCTCCCACACAAAACAACGGTCCCAGAACAACATAACCCCCACTGCCGTCCATATACCCAGAGGGCCATCCGACACCCAGAGAACCCATGGGCTAACAATCCCGCAGAAAGGATCAATGGACACCAGGCACGGGCCCTCAAAAAGGCCTTGGGCCAAGGACATAGAAGATGGAGACCCCACACACCGATATTCAGCCGACAGGAGACAGCACAAGACCCACACAGACCCGGTATGCAGACGGGTGTGGGGAACACAAAAGCGACCTACCAAACGTGGCGTGGACTACCACAAACCCTAAAGGGACTGCCACACACAGGGATCGGCTGACAGCCAGGCTTCTCCTAGAGGATGTTAAGTTGAGCAACTGAACTTAAGTGACATTTTCAATCATCACCTGAGTTGCTTATTGTTAATTATGGTTTAGTTAGGCCTGTTGTCCATTTATATTATGTTATGCACCCCTGTGATATTTAACCTATCTGACATAGACCTGACCAGGCTGTCAGAAAACACTTCTAGCATGCTGACGCAGCCACCACACCGCAGCCTCAATAGAGTAATTTTTCCCTCCCTCTGCCGCACTCATAAACGTACTGGTTCACAAACACTTGCACCTAGAGAGGGTATATTATATGCTGTTAGTGAATCTTTCACCTCATCTTACTCATTTATTAACTGTCACTTGCTTAGCAAATATTAGACACACAATACAAACCTGATTAACATGCGCTAAGCTAGTACACATTATTATTTTTTAACACATAACTTGTTTACCTTACCATAAGCATAAGTGTACTAACTATGTCATGTGACTATCCAGCCTTGCATGCTTATTACAAATCAATGATGTCGCATAACCTGTGATGTTCATGACATAGTCAAGCAGGTCTATGAAGCAAAACTGTGCAATCCTCTGTTAGGATTGCTTAGATTGACTGAATGTGATTATGTGTGCTAAAGCTGATGTGGAGATTGAAAAGCTACTGTTCTAGTTAAAATGCTTTATAAATGCTTTCGTTAAACGACTTAATAACACAAAAATTGTGGCATCACTAAACAAAGAAATGTATCTACCGAATGTTAACGATATATGAACGCACTCCTTTGAACAACTCGTACATTTCCCTTCTCTTTTTTCTGTATCCCATCTCATATGCCACAATAACATACAGATTGACAAAAGGTAGGAATTAGTTTTTCCCATTTTTCTTTTTTACATGTGCTTCATTAAAAAAAAAATCGATTTCCTTTCAAAACTTGACGAAAGGATTATTATATTAAAAATTGTTTTGAGGTGACAGTTCTCCTATAAGCATGTAGCCAAGAATATTTTAAAGTCTATAAAATATATAAAAGTCTATTAAATTCATGATCTCATGTCCCATTAAGAATGAAATTTGATATAACAGATCAGCATCTCCCAATATTACCAATCTGCAGTGCACATTTACACTGTAAGTTATAAAGAAAAGCTCTGGAACTCACAGTTAACACGCTTTATTTTACTGTTTGTTTTCAGTAATTAAAGCAATTACTAATGTATGAATGTTCAGATGTATATCTATTTGAATAAATAAAAGCATTACTGTATTAGTTGCCACTTAACTGGTTCTTTACTAGTGGGTTTACTAGTGGACTAGGGGTCCCTAAACTCCGGCCCCCAGATGTTGCTGAACTACAACTCCCATGATTCTCTGGCTATCTATGTAATTCAAAGAATCACGGGAGTTGTAGTTCAGCAACATCTGGAGGGCCGAAGTTTGAGGACCCCTGACTTAGACAAATATGTTGGATTTTTTTCAGTCCTACACAGCTGGAAGCACTAATACATATGTTTGTGTAGTTTTGCAGGCTGAGCTTGGCTTTCCCCTCTCTAGTCTATTTATTGAATTGGCACGGACTGCTCTGTACATTCGGGGGAACTAGCTGATTTAGAAACTTGTCAGAGCTGCAGAAATTACTGGCTGCTTTTTATTATACATTCTTCTAAATGTGGCTGTGTTCTGTGTTAATGTTCCAAGGCATTGTATAGCGTTGTGATTTCAAGGAAAAAAGCAACAACCAACTGTTTAATCAAATAAATCTGATATTAATTTGTAGAATAACCTGAAGAAAATGTGTTTTGTGTGCCCCCCTCACGCTAACCCAGGAACTGTAATTGACAAGGGAATTGTAAAGTCAGACCAAAGTAGTTGAACTGGAAAAATAGAACCCAGAGATTTTCATTAGCTCTGCAATTTTGACCTCAAATTTTCAAATCGCTGCAAAATTGCAAAAGACTGGTTTTATGTTTAATACAGTGAATCCCAAGCCAGTCGTCATGCAAACCAGCATTTATCAAAATCCACACTGCTGTGTCACTGTGTGAGGTTTTTGCATAATTTGTAAAAACCTCCGACAGTGACGGCTCCATAGGCAGTGCGGTGGCCGAGGGGTGCAGGAGAATGTGAGCAACACTTACCTGAACCTCCCCCATGCAGTGCTGCCATCTTCTTCCTGCTTGCGTGAGAGTACAACACTGGCCTTTGGAGGATTGCTCAAGTCTATGGGATCCTTCATATTCAGAACCATTTTATCAAGCTTTGTCAAGCAGAGGAAAAACATAAATAAAGTGGTCTCTACTTTGTCAGTGTATTGTTTGTTTGGATTGGAATTAATTTAAGTGACAGTCAATGTGAGTATTGCATAAAGATTTTATCTTCCTGAAATACTCATTTTGGATGGGGTGGTAACAGGGCCTCTTTACATTTAGGTGAGACTAAGACCAATATTCAGATGCGATCTATTTAGACACAGTCCAATATTTTGCATGTTTCTGTGCTGCATTTTAAATAATTCAATTGTACATACATTTTATTTCATAGCTATTAAAGGACCACTATAGGCACCCAGACCACTTCAGCTTAATGAAGTGGTCTGGGTGTCAGATCCAGCTAGGGTTAACCCTTTTTTATAAACATTGCAGTTTCAAAGAAACTGCAATGTTTATAAGTGGGTTAATCCAGCCTCCAGTGGCTGTCTCTTGACAGCCGCTAGAGGCGCTTGCATGCTTCTCACTGTGAAAATCACACTGAGAAGACGCCAGTGTCCAGAGTAAAGCATTGTGAATGCTTTCCTATGGACTGGCTGAATACGCGCGCGGCTTCTGCCGCGCATGCGCATTCAGCCGAAGAGGGAGGAGAGGAGGAGGAGAGCTCCCCGCCCGGCGCTGGAGAAAGAGGTAAGTTTAACCCCTTCCTCTCCTCAGAGCCCGGCGGGAGGGGGACCCTGAGTGTGGGGGCACCCTCAGGGCACTATAGTGCCAGGAAAACGAGTATGTTTTCCTGGCACTATAGTAGTCCTTTAAGATCTACTACATTGGTTCCCAGTCCAGTCTTCAAAGCAAACCAACACCCCAGATTTTGTTAATAAACTCTTTGGAACAGAATTGAGAAATGTCTAAATCTTGTTGGTATGCCATGGAAACCCGGGATGAATATAATTGATTCAGACATCACAACATGCAAAAATGCATTTCAGGAAGGCTTCACCGGCAACTGCACCTCCCCACACACAGACACTAAACATGTATGAACACCGTGACACACAGGTACAGGCACTGGCACATAAACACACTCAGATACGCACTGACACTCAGATACATACACATACACATACACTCAGATTCACACACTGACCTAGGGGATACACACTGACACATGCACACTGACACACACACTGACAAATACACATACACAAGCTGGCACACATACACACACACACTCAGATTCACACACTGGCATACAGATTCACACTGGCACACATGCACACACACTCAGATATATACTGACACACAGATATACACATACTGGCACACACACTCAGATTCACACTGACATACACACAGATACATGTCATATTTTATATATTTTAGGGTGGGTTGCTTGGTGTTCTGGTCCTGGCTGAGGCTGTTGGGAATGAGCATGCAGCAACAGCTCACTGCAGCCTCTCCTCTGTCTCCATGCTGCTGCGTGTGCCTCCAGCCTCCTCCTCCCTCTATTCCTTCTGGTGCCTCTCTGTGAAGCCTCCCTGTCAGCTGATATCACAGGGGCACGGTTGGCTCTTAAAGGGCCTTGGCACCCAACCGGGTCCCTGTTTAGCAAGTATTGGGGAGGGGGGCAAATTATATACAATATCCTGGAAATCACACACACATTCTGATATGCATTATAAGCCAGATTGTGTGTGTAATTTCTGGCATATTCTATATGATTTGAGGGTATCAGGGTTCCGCATTCAAAATGGGGCGTGTCTCCCGGAACCTCCATGACACTTGGGATGTCTGCTGACATATTCATTTCAAATGTTTTATTTTTCTCAACATTGGAAGGCATCTAAGTGGGACAGGTGCAGTTCTACTATGTGTGAATAACGCAAATTACATATTATGAACAACCCCAAATGAAAGCATGTGTCAGACCAGTGCATATGTGTGCCAGATTGACTGGTCATTCTGTCAGCCATTTTCTCTAGGGATACAGATCTGGAGAGTGCTTCTGAAACACGGCAAAAAATCCCTCTTTCTTTAAATATTCTCAAGCAGTTTTTTCTAGACACTTGGATTCATGGTGTCCTCAGAGATCCACAGTGGAATAGGAATATCTGCCTTTTTTGGTATAGTAATGTTTAAAGGAAAAATCAGGACTGTCCTGCTAATAATAGGATAGTTGGGAGGTATGAACTCACTATTTACTGATAAAAGCAAGCTTTGGCTGATAATGAAATGGTATGCTGCTGCCTAATCAGCATGAACCATACATCTGCAGTTACATGTACATTTTACACTGTTCAGGTTGGCAATGCCATTTAGACTTCCGCTTTCACTATTTCGTATGTGCTGTTACTCTTCCTTTAAAACATTTTATTCGAGGTCTGAGATGCACAATAAGAGTCGTATATCTCTCATGATAAATGTATTCTGTGGGATGTCTCTACCTTCCTAGAAAATTGTACTGGTTTGGCATCCACTTCTTGCGCTCTTGAAAGCGAAATTACAGTGATAATCCCTAATGGAGAAATTACATGTGATTTTTCAAGTGGATGCAATGGGTATTGTGATTTTACACGGGTGATTAGTTTTATACAAACATCTGGTATCCCCAGGTGTTTGCGGTAACGATGTGGTACATTTGAAATTCATTTCAATATTAAAAATGACAAGCCTATTAAAATCTACTTTTCTCTTTACCAAAGGAGCAGATTTAAGACAGACAGTTGTTTCGGCAGTCAGCAGCCTAAAATAAGAGAATCAAATTGCATCTGATTGCATCCACCTGTGCGACGTCTAAATATGTTTTCTCTCTATTCCCCCCTTTTTTTGTGAATTTACATATTGGTGCACAATGTGTATAATGTGTCATGGATACATTTCAATTCACAGTGGCAATCAGAAGTGTAGTTTTCTTTCTAAACGGTAACTTGTGGCGACTTAAACCTGGATAGCAACATTTAAGCCATTAAAGCCTGTGTTAAGAATACATCTAAATTGAAGATATTTTTTTTCCAGCCCTCTAGTTTAGTTGAATTTTGCAATTCAGTAGTATAAAGCAGGAATCTCAAAATCTTCCCCCCCTCCCCAACCCCAATGCCTTTGAGCTACAATTCCCATGATGCTCTGGCTATCAGATTCAAATAATTTTAGAGTTGCAGGTCAACAAAATTTTGAGATCCCTTGTGATTTTTTTTTTTTTTTATATAATAATTTGTGCATAACTAGAGCTGCAAGGTTGTGTTACTGCTAACATGTTACCCTGCAATTATGTATTATAATTGCACTGTTTTGGGACATTGTAAAAAAAAAAAAAGATGCATCCCTCGTGGCTTTCCTTTGGGCTTAAAAGGCCAGATTTATATGGAACATTCTGTTATTTTTTGTGTAAATCCACTGATGAGGAACGGATTGGGCAAAGATATTAATGTTAGTCATCAACTCATCAACTGTTTGGGATGTAATATATGCATCTGTGCCAGACATACTCTTTATATTTTATTATGCTGCTTTGTTCTGTGAAATAATTACAGTATCCAGCAGTATGATGGTACAAGAGGAAAAACATCTTTTGTCTCTTGTGTTGACTTTTCTGAAATGCTATTACATTTGGTATTGAATCACAATTCTGGGTTCTCCTAAATGATCTGTTGAGGAGTGTCCATTACCAGCACACATAACAATTTATAATATGCTCACAGATGCTTTGTATGCTACAGAAGTCATGCCTTCCAAAAGTCTGGAGGAGCAGTCCTGTTGAGGGTCTCTCAAGATATTTCTTGTGTCCTACTTTCCTTTGGCACTTAAAATGCTCCCAGGACCCAGGCATGTTACAGCATATCGGACACACACAGATCACAGTCCATTTGGCTATAGTTATCAGTACTGTGTGTATGGATGTTCCTTTACCTCCTTAAACCCTAAATGTTGTTAAAAAGAGTGGAATTTGGCCATTACAGGCTTGAGGAGAATCTAATCCTGCTTATGTCAAATTGGGCTCCCTACCTCTTTGTTGTGTTCCGCTGTTAACATGTTTCTCTATTATTTTCAGGGCAAATGCAAAGCTTTCTTTTTAAATGCTATCAGTTCCCTGGCATATTTGAAAAATAAAGGATTGTGGTGAATTGAGAAATAAACTTGAAAAATGAATGTCAAAATAAATAACCCTGAAAAAAAAAATGAACTTGGCCATTTTGTCCTACATTTAGAAACTCTTATTTTTCACTTCTTTACAGTTGACTTTTTAGCTAAGAACTTGGGTTTTAGTATATGGCGATTGAAAATGCTCTCACCTCTCAACTGTAGGGCATTCGCACTACATTGCACCATTTTCAGCATCACAGGATGCTATTATGGTTTTTATCATTTTAATTCATACATACAGGTATTACATAAAAGCAAAATATTTAATATATATATATACATCACTAGACAGCATGTCTACCATGTAAACACGCAGAACACAAGCAACCTTTGATGTTGGTTTCTTTCTTAAGGGAAGTCATCTTTTTTTATTAAACCGGGAGTCAGCTTCAAAGGATTCCAAGTAGAGGATCTGTCTATGAAATGATGGAAGTCAGAGTAAGAACAAGATGATTCATTTTCTGTGAGGAAAGCTGAAAGAAACACATCGAGAATGGAAAAATATATTTTATTCTGGAGAAGAAAACAAAAAAAATACATATAAGATGCCCAAATACCAGAGTATTGCAGTATGCAATGATACCTTTTTTATTGGACTAACATAATATTTCAAAGACAAGCTTTTGAGAGTTTTCCTCTCTTCCTCAGGTCTGAAGCAATACTGATCAATCTGATAGAGTTTACCACGTAAAACAACTGATGCTAGAGAAGGAGAGGGAGGGGGTTGTCTGATGTAAACTACTACAAAAAACTGGGCATGCACCCCACCAAGGAATATAGAGTTAATATACAGGTAGCTTCTTAGAGTATTCCTTAATAAACAGCTATTGAAATCAGAATTTGATTGAATGTTTAGTTTTAGGTGAATTTGGCATGCAGTTAAACAAATGAATTTAAAAATCCTCAAATAGTAAAAAGCTGGCTCTTACCTTACATTGACCGTAGGGTATGCAAATGCCAGCCACTTAGGCAGCCAAATACAAAGTGCTAATATTTTTTTGTGCCTGGAGTAGAACTGGCAGCCAGTCAGTCACTCAGAGTTGGCAGATCTACATAAAATGGCATTGTCGAAAAAGTACTCTATTGCTTTGAGCAGAATGCAATAAGTTTTTAAATGAGGAAGCGCATATATTTTCACCGTTCAATATTGTACCAGTGTATTTAGAGTGAAAGCACTTCAGCCATGATATCATGATTGACAAAGACATTTGCTGCCTGAATTCGTAGAAGCTATTTCATTTCATCTGTATGAATTGTCTTAAATATGCAGAATACGATCGTGTAGGTACTTGTGCATCACAATAATGATGAAGATCCCAGCGGCTAGAATAGCATTACAAATTGAGATTGTTTCTAGACTGTAGGTTTAAAGTAGTATTGCTGTCTGTAATTATGGAGTTTATTCACCAAACTGGGATTGTGGAAAACTGAAAAGTGAATTGCAAATTTTAGGACAGAATAGCCTAGGTGGAAGACAACTGAGTTGGTCTTAAAGTCCCCTGCTTTATGTCCAAAATACCCTGTTTTGTTCTTCGATATGTTTGTTTATATATATCATCATCTGAAGTGTTTATAGGAAGGTTATACAGTTTGCATTTCTGTTCTTTTGGACAGAGATTAGAATTTCTAGATCACCAAATGATTAAAGTGAACCTATACAAAATACATGGTTCAGGGATTTAATTTATGCTAATACAGACCAAAAGTATAAATTTTTCATGGCTCCATACCTCCCAAAGTGTCCCTATTTAGAATAAATACAGGATATCTGGGACTCAAATCCCTCTGACTCTCTTTTTTCTATCCTAATATAGCTCTTTTGTTGTAGCTTCATATTCCTGATGTTTCTGAGTTTGTAACAGAGCTCCGCAGCAATAATACTCACAGTAATGTGTCTTGAATATACCATAAATCAGTCTGTGTAAATAAGGTGCATTGCTCTTTTTCTAAATTCCAACTGAGTTGTAAAAATTGTTATTAGTAAGCCACCTACAATTTTATTAAAGACACGGAGGCTCCTATTATGCTTCTCTTTCTTTAATTCTCCCTCAGCAGCGAAGAGAGATATATGCAAAAGAGAGAAAAAATAACAATAACATTAGCATATGGAACAGTGCTCATAGGTATCCACCCCTTTAGTATATAAGGTGTAGCACTCCATGCTTCTTCCTCTTTCTTCGCTGCTCCCTCAGAAGATAAGTACACTCTCATAATTTCATTTGTATGTGTACACTGTGGGATGTTTCAGAGATTTATAGCTATTAGATTTATATCTTTGTGGTATTACTGTGGGGATACTCCTTAGACAGTTTATCCCTCCTTTTCTCTGTTTTTCCCACTTCTTTTTCTTACACTGCCTGTGTTTATTCTACTGTGTTTATTCTGCTGTGGCCGGTCCCTCCCTGTTCACTAAGTATTCTTACAATTTCCCTCGTCCAGCCCCCTCCCTCCGGTTGGGGCTCCCTCCCCGGTCACAATCTGCCGGTTATTTCGCCAGGGGGACCCATCGGGAAACCCGCGGCATTTCCCGGCACTATTTGCAACACCGCCGGCCGGACCTACTTTCGTCCGCGCGGCGATTCACTTTCCCTTAGTTTCCCGCCGCTCGCGGGCTCCGCGCATGCGCGGTAGCTCGCGGCGGCCATTTTCTTGGTTTCTGGTCGCCGGTTTAGGCGGCGGCCATATTCTCTACTCGTTTTTAGTGCCGTTTGACCCCTCCCTCACCGGATTTCGTTCCGGCAACCCCTCATACTAGTACAGTTTGATTTTTCTCTGCATATATATTCCTGGTATTAACCTTCCATCTCCCTGTACTTTTCCATCCTGTACCTGGGTTAATCAATCCTAGTACTCTGCATTTTCACTCTATTTTCTATTTGTTATTTTCTCACTTGCACTCTATTTACTTACCATGCAATCTGGTGACAAATGCCCTGGCAAACATAGCCCCTCTATGGCCACTACTGATCCTGATCCTCAGCTCGACCCTGGGCTCATGGGCTCTGAGGAATTCCAATCCCTTCTGGACACCACCATGTCCAAATCTATTTCCAAGGCCATATCTTCAGCCATGGGCGCGATGTCCTCTACCATCTCGGACTCCATCACGCAAGCGCTTAAACAGGTACAACCTCACTCTACCCCTGTCTTGACCCATACCCCTCCTGAAGGGAGGCTGCCAGGCCACAAAGCGTTAACCAAACGCAGACATTCACAAGACCCCCCCCCCATGCAGGTTGACCCTGCTCTGACTGACATGCCTCAGGCTGTCCATGATGGCGCGCAACAACCGTGCAATAGAGCTTCTGGGCGAGCTACGGCTACCAGAGACTGGAAAAGGGCTAGAGCCCATGATATACTGTCTGACTCAGACGAGGAGGGGGATGAGGGGTCTGACGCCCCGTACTCTGACCCGTACGAGGACGAGCTCTCAGAGGGTGAAAGCCTCCAGGGAAAGCAGTTCCCCTTGACGGCAAAGCGTACCACTGCTCATGCAGGGACGCCCGAGACAGA
The DNA here is from genome assembly GCA_933207985.1 of Pelobates cultripes. Taxonomy (NCBI): domain Eukaryota; kingdom Metazoa; phylum Chordata; class Amphibia; order Anura; family Pelobatidae; genus Pelobates; species Pelobates cultripes. The sequence goes on from OW240915.1 coordinate 77,189,639, forward strand.
AGCAGCCCGTGACCCTAAGAGGTCACGCTATTCGACCCTGACAACCTAAGACACCCACGCTCTGCTGAGTGGGAACCATCTGAACACATCGCCCGATACCTAGCCCTCAGGGTACGTAAGTCCCTTTCTCAAGAGAGCCGTAATAAATTGAGAGCGGAGTGCCCCCGACCCATAATCCCTGATGCTGTGGCAAAAACCCCAGAAGTGGACCCTCAGATAGCCCAGTTTCTAGCCAAAACAGGCTGGAAGGCCAAGAGGGGACTGGACTACTCCCTCCGTAATTGTCAGGACAAGTTCCTAGACACTCTGGGTCCTGTCACTAAATTATACGAACTGCTGGAAGCAGCTCAGTCGGGTGAGGCTCCAGTAGACTTTGAAGTAGCGTTTGGATGGCTCCAACGCTTGGTCTGCATGATCGGCAATGCCAATACTGCTATGTCAACAGAACGCAGGAAGGCCATCCTGCTGAAAATCGAACCCAAGCTGGCTAGTATGGCCTCCTCTGAACCAGGGGCTGCGGCTAAGGGTCTCTTGTTTGGCGAATCCTTCATCAAAGACCTGGGCTCCTATGTCAAAACATTCACGGCGCTGGATAAAGCCCAATCATCCATGAAGAGGGTATTCCACCAAAAGGTTTTCGGTGGGGCCGGTAGAGGTAGGAGCCGTCTATCCGGCCGCAACCCCCGGGGTTTCTCCAGACCGGGCAGAGGCTCCTCCAACACACAGAGACAGACCCAGGAACGTTCCTACACCCCGTTCTTCCCTTCTCGAGGAAGATCTTGGAATGCCCGTGGCGGCAGAGGAACAACCCCAGGAAAACGCCCTTATGGTGAGTACGATTTTTCCCCATTTTTCCCATATAAATGTGGGGGGCAGACTGGCTTTGTTTTCTCAAACGTGGGCCACTATCACGTCCGACAGTTGGGTACTGCAGACTGTAGAGGGTTACCAACTAGAATTGACGGGTCTTCCCTTTCAGGTTTCCCTCCCGCGTGTGCCACACATGCCACAGTCTCACTACGACCTCATCTCCACGGAGATAGAAACCTTGTACAACAAAAATGCCATAGAGGAAATCCCTCTAGATACCCCAGGTTTTATAAGCAACCTGTTCTTGGTGCCGAAGAAAGGCGGGGGTGTCCGCCCAGTTATCAACCTGAGGCCCCTCAATGCCTTCATACAATATCGGCATTTCAAAATGGAGGGCATACACTGCCTCCGAGACCTCCTTCTCCCAGGAGACTGGATGGTGAAACTCGATCTGCAAGATGCATATCTCACGATCCCGATAGCACCAAAACACAGGAATCTCCTACAGTTCCGGTGGGGCACAAAGAAATGGCGCTTCTGTTGCCTCCCTTTCGGGCTATCCTCCGCTCCCTGGTGCTTTACGAAAGTGCTGAAACCAGTGGTAGCATTTCTCAGATTACACGGGATTCGCCTGATTATCTATCTGAACGATATCCTCATACTGTCTGGGACACGATCCCTTCTGCTGTCACACCTGTCGTGGACCCTTCACCTCCTGCAGAACCTCGGTTTTCTAGTGAACTGGGAGAAATCGGTGCTACAACCCTCTCAACAGATGGAATTCCTAGGATTCCGAGTCGATTCGGTACAACAAATCCTGTGCCTCCCTTCAGACAAGATGTGAAACATCAAGAAGGAGATCAGGAGGATAATGAACCGTTCGGACATTTCTCTAAGACAACTGGCCCGGGTAATCGGCTTACTAGCATCCTCTATACAGGCGATCTTCCCGGGACCGCTCCACTATCGGGCGCTACAACGCCTAAAGGCTTCCTGCCTAAGGAGGGGTCAGTCGTACGAATCCAACATCACGCTGGACGAAGAATCCAGGGAGGAACTGGACTGGTGGCTGACCCACATGGAAGCATGGAATGGACGGGCAATCTTCGGTTCCACTCCAGATATGATAATCGAGTCGGATGCAAGCTTACATGGCTGGGGCGCGCGCTGCGGCTCCATATCCACAGGAGGCAGATGGTCAGTAGACGAGTCATTCCTACACATAAACTCACTGGAACTACTGGCGGCCTCATTTGCCATTCGCAGCCTCACACCCAAGGGCGCCTCATGCTCGATCCTCCTCAAGTTAGACAACGTCTCGGCAGTCAGGTACATAAACCATCTCGGAGGTACCAAGTCACGCATCCTAGCGGTTTTAGCTCGAGACTTCTGGCATTACTGTTTACAAAACAATGTGTCGGTGACCGCGGAACACATACCGGGCCTGGACAATTACACCGCGGACTGGAACTCCCGATATCTGAGGGATTTGGGGGACTGGAAGCTTCTACCAAAAGTCTTCGCCAGGATAGCTCGACTATGGGGGCCCTTGAGTGTGGACCTCTTTGCGTCCAGACTGAACACTCAACTTCCTCAATTCTTCAGCTGGCGACCGGACCCGGAAGCCTTGGCGACAGACGCTTTCCTTCAGGACTGGACCGGGGGACGAGCATACGCCTTTCCCCCGTTCAACCTGATTGCTCGGACTCTAACATACATTTGACGCTACAGAACCTCGTTGGTCTTGATAACACCGTGCTGGAGATCCCAACCCTGGTTCCCTCACCTTCTAGAAATGGCGATCGACTTCCCATGGTTACTACCGGATCAAACGTCCCTGTTAACCAACCCAGATGGGGAGAATCACGACTTGATAGAACGGGGAATCCTCCGACTCATGGCATGGCTCCTTTCCGGGGACCCTGGGAAATCACGGAAGTTTCGGGAACAACTACCCAACTCTTGGCGAACGCCTGGGCACCGGGAACAAGGCGCGCATATGCTACGGCATGGAGAACTTGGTCCGATTGGTGCCTGGAAAGATCAGTGGATCCCATATCAGCTTCTGTAAAGACGGTACTGGACTTCCTCACTCAATTGTTCGAATCGGGCAAGGCATTCCGTACAGTCAACATCTACAGGTCTGCTATCTCAGCAGGTCATGATACTGTGGACGGGACTCCCCTCGGGCAGAACCCCCTGATATGTCGCTTACTCAAAGGTATACGTTTTTCACGGCCACCAAAACCCAGGTACGGATCCTTTTGGGATGTCAACATAGTGTTCAAATTCCTGGAGGAATGGCCCGACAACGCGGCACTGTCAATCAAACAGCTGTCCGCTAAACTACTCATGATTTTATGTTTATTATCCTGTAAACGCGTGTCAGATGTAAGGGCTTTGGACTGGCTAGCCCGCTCATTCACTCCAGAAGGGGTGTCTTTCGATATTTCAAGAAGAACTAAATCAGCGACTAAACAAGTTTTCTATCCACACCTCCCGCACCAACCGAAGCGGTGCCCAATTCTATGCTTAAAAGAATACGAAACCCGTACTTCTTCCCTAAGACCGTCAAACTACGGCCCTTTGTTCATTTCACTAAAGAAACCGCACCTACCAGTATCCACACCTACTCTCGCCCGTTGGACCAAATGGTTATTGGCCTCTGCCGGGATAGACGTTACAATTTTTTCGGCCCATTCGGTCAGAGGCGCTATGGCTTCTAAAGCATCGACAGTAGGGTGCCGGTTAGAAGACATCCTGAAGGCCGCAGACTGGTCTACGGAATCCACATTCCGGAATTTCTATTTTAAACCAATCCAACATTTCTCGGAAAGAGTCATTGCTCAGCTTTGAAAGAGCATAATAGGAGCCTCCGTGTCTTTAATAAAATTCCTAGATTTTACTATTAACATGACGTAAAGTCATGATTTTATTAAAGACACAGAGGCGAGTATTATTCCCTCCCACCCTCCCTGGGTGGAGGGATTGGTTTTTTCTCAACGGATACCAACCACAGATCAGGTGGACTCCTACAATATAGATACCTGAAGGTGCGCTCATACGTCTCTCAGGTAGGTGATTTTGTGATATAGTAGACTTAATCATATCTTACTTGCTCTTATGCCGACATGACTACTACTTTGTACGACTTAGTTTTTTTTTTTACCTACATGAGGATACATAATGTAACCAGTTGCCGACCATATATTACCATATTTTCTCCTCTCTTTTAGCCTGAATCATACGGTCAAAGGGGTGAATTTCCGTTACAAAGCGTTACAGTCTAACCTCAAGGATTGGACATTACCTATCGCCCACTGTTCCTGTTTGGGCCAAGTTACAGTTCGGTTATGGATCTGGTCTTCGGATCACGGAAGAAAGAGGAAGAAGCATGGAGTGCTACACCTTATATACTAAATGGGTGGATACCTATGAGCACTGTTCCATATGCTAATGTTATTGTTATTTTTTCTCTCTTTTGCATATATCTCTCTTCGCTGCTGAGGGAGAATTAAAGAAAGAGAAGCATAATACTCGCCTCCGTGTCTTTAATCAAATCATGACTTTACGTCATGTTAATAGTAAAATCTAGGAATTATTCAGAACAGCCTGACCCCTGACCCTCCACTCACACCCCCAAAATGAAAGGGACTCTCTGGACATCATAACAACTTCATAAAAATTATGGTGCTTGTGCCATGAGGTCCCATCTGCAGGCTTACTTTTAGGAGTTAAACCAATCCGCAGGCAGATGTTGTAGGGGGCAGAAAGATCAGGTGCTGAAATGAAGACTTTGAGGTTAAACCGTTCGTGAACAGCTTTTCTCCTAAAAGTAAGACCTCCTAGTGTTACCGGGAAACTGACGGAGGCCAAGCACAGAGAGATGGACACAGGTTTCTTCAGGAAGGAAGAGATCTTTATTCGATTCACCGACCAGGACTCAGAGGGACTTATGTCACCAAAAACAGCAAAGATCTGAGCACTGAATACATAGAGTAGATTCCTTATATAGCACTGTAGCTCCTCCCATAATTAGCTACGCCCACACATACCCTTAACCTAATCAATTAATTGAGTCTAAACTCATCCATCCGGTCTAACCACGTGGCTCATCTGAAACAAAGGAGAGGGACGCGTAATTTTAGTTCCTGCATTCCTGCACATGCTCAGTACAGTGATGACAGTATCTTAGCTACGTGTAACTAACTAACTGATACTACAAACACATGTACCTACATATGCCTTGTGGCAATCTTGGCCTGCTAAACTTTTATTTTACTGGAATTCCATTACACTAGCACTATGAAATCTTCATTTTGATTAAGTTGTTATGGTACCCGTTGTGTTCCTTTAACATGTTCTTCTTTATCCATTAGAAATGATGGTAAATATGCAGCTCCCCTAAATCCAATACTAACCTTGTATTACTATGGTGAATACTATCACTGCATCTTTATTCCGATGGTTTCAGAGTTAATTATAAGAGGTTGTCATATTCTTCAACAGAATTTCTATACAGAATGCTTAAAGGGACTATAGCTTGCTATCTACTGCAGCTTTCTTTCATGTTTATACAGTCTACATTTTCTGGGTGACATGCCCTAATTTTATGGCAAACCTGTTCTTTTTAGGGAAAGTGATCTGACCCCCCCTCAGCTGTATTAGTGTCACGTATTCATCCACATATAAAAATGTGATTAATGACATTTACTGTTCTGACAGGAAAAGTTGTGCAGAACAGCAGTCAATCCACAGGAGGTTTGTGCTGGGCAGCAATCATGCAAATAGGAACCTGCTAACTGCCTTCGTGGTCAAAGGCCTGTTACAACCAATCAGATCCACAGGCAGGGTATTTAGGCCCAATTCTCCTCTTGCTCAGTGCCCTGTCGTGGTTCCCCTTGTGGCTGTCCGAGAGCGCGTTATTGATTCTGGTTATTCTGGTATTTTGACTTTGGCATTAATTTTGACTTCCCTGTTTTCTGGCATCCCTGACCCCTGGCTTTTCCTTATCGTTGTGTCTCTTTCTGTATCCCTTGACCTTGGCTATTCCTGACTATTCTTTGGTACGTTAATTCGGCCATTCTAAGGTACGGTATACGTTACCTATCAGTCCTCTGTGTTATACAATTCTACGTGCTGGATCATACTGTAATCCTGACAATTAGAAATGCTGAATTAACACTTCTGCATTATTAATGCCAATTTTGTCCAAGTTGGATGGTATTCATTGGATCAGAGTACTAGGTTATCCCAGTTCCTAACTGCAGTAATCTCTTTCTGTTGTCTGTAGCTGCATGTAGTCTTTCTAAACTGTGCATCTACAGGAAATATTGACATTAAGATTCTTTATATATATTTATATAAAATACTATATAAAATACTGTATATGTGACAAATATTACCCTGGGCCAGGAAAATAAGGTTCCCGGGGTTACTGTTTAGTGGGTTTGTCCCCTGAGAATGTGGACAGATGGTATGTTTGAGTTTGGGATGGGGGCCATGTCAACCTTATGGAGAACTCCCTTTTCATGCTTCCTTGCCCCCTCTTATGTCTAAGTCACTCGGTGCTTGTTGTAGGCACAGGGTGACCGGGATATCCAGGCTGGCTTGCCCCAACCAGACTTCCATTGACTAAGCAGTTGGGAGGACTTCATGCAGCCGGGAGGACTCCATTCGCCTGTCCAGGACCTGGAAAGGCTATGAAACTGCCGAGCAAATCGGAACTGTGACACGACCTGCTAAACCTTTAAGTGGAGGTAGCACGGAACCCCATGCAATGGATTATGTCAGTATGTTAACAGATTGGGCAGTCGGAAAGAGATATTCGGGGATACCACATGTGTGGGGTTACCACTGTTTTCCATATGTTTTTGGATGTATTTTTTCTACGTTTGCGGGATAATTGTATTAAGTGCCTCTATGCCTGGGAGTCTATTGAATTAGAGGTGCTTGATCTAATTTACTTCTAGACACAGAGATGCTTGGTTGGGGTTACCATCTTGCTGTTTAGGACCCTTTGTTGGGGGTCTGTGCATAAATGTGTGTAGTTAAACCAAATAAATTATTTTTTGTTGACACCCTTCATCAAGTCTTGGCTGATGTTTGGGTGAGCTTCTATGAGCTGTTATAATCACTTAAAATATCCTGCTGGAAAAGGAGGGATATTAACAGAGATACTCAGGCTAAATGTGTGTGTGTGTGTGTGTGTTTGTCCTGGAAGACGGAAGGCTTTTGAATGTATGGGTATATAATGTAACCAAATCTTTTTATTTTTATCTCAGTCAGGTTTTTTTTAAATCTACTAAAGGAACCCTACAGTGTCAGAAATAAAAACATGTATTCCTGACACTATAGTTCTAAATATGCCGTTTAGGCCCCCAAACTCACCCTGCCCCAGTTAAAAAGATGTAAAACCCTGGTTATTTCAAGCAACATGTTGGCCTTGTCTTGGCTGGCCCCACCCCCACTATGCCTTTTTGGCTGAAATAATCAATTTTGATGATCTCAACCAATTCAGTGCATTCCCATAGGAAAGCATTGGGTGGCTGTAACACATGCACGGCAAAATGCGTTCAATCAATGCATCTATGTGAGGAGAGTTCAGTTCATCCATGCAGAAGTGGAGATGCTACACGTCAGTGCCCAAGCCCCTGTCTGTCTCTTTTGCCCCTTCCCTAGAACCTCTGTGGCTCTTTGCCCCCTTCCCAGCCCCTCTGTTTGTCTTTTTCTCTCCATAGCCCCATTTGTGTGTCTCTTCCCCATCACATTGTCTCTTTCTCCCCCAGCCCCTGTTGCTTTGTGTCCCCACCAGCCCCTCAATGCATCTCACCTTCTGTACGTGTCTCATCCACCAGCCCTCCATGGGTTTCATTTCCTTCCCCAGCCCCTCCACCTGTCTCATTACCCCCAAGCACCTCTATGTATTCATACCCCCTGTCCTTCATGTGTCTTATCCCCCCAGCCCCTTCATGTGTCTCATTCCCCCATCCCCCCTCATGTGTCCCATTCACCCAGCCCACTCATGTGTCCCATTCTCCTAGCCCCCTCATGTGTCTTTGTTCCACCATCCCCCTGTGTGTCTCTGTCCGCCCCCAGCCTTCTGTGTGTCTCTTTGTCCCCCTGCCCTCTGTTTGCCTCTTTGTCCCCCCTGTCCATCTGTGCACCTATTCACTATTCACCCCCCTATTTGCCCTCTGTGTGCCTCTCCCCCCCCCAGCCTTTTTTATGCCTCTTCCCCACCTCTCAGCCCTTTGTGTGCCACTCCCCCAGGCCTCTGTGTGCCACTCCACCCCTCAGCCCTCTGTGTGCCTCTTTGCCCCTCTCTAAGCCATTTGTGTGCTATTCCACTCACGCCCTCTGTGTTACCATGCCATGATCTATTTAGCAAAAATAAAGCCAGAACGGATAAGCCATGTGTGAAAAACGAAGTACACCTTTACTACTTCCATAGGAATTAAGAACCTAAGTAGCAGACAGCTGCTGCTAATCAAATGCCCTTGATTAATTGATCATCAGCAAGTGTGACCAGATTTATAAAAGCCGACGTTTTAGCAGTTTGCTGGTCTGGAGCATTCAGGTGTGTGTTAACACAATGCCAAGGAGGAAAGACATCAGCGATGATCTTAGAGAAGAAGTTGTTGCTGCCCATCAGACTGGAAAGCGTTATATGGCCTTTTGCAAACAATTTAAAGTCCATCATTCTATTGTGAGAAAGATTATCCAGAAGTGGGAAACAATTAAGACAGTTGCCAATCTTTGAGTAGGTTGAAACGTTTCTGTTCTGTTGTAACTTTGTTCCAATACAATTGCCTGGCTGAGTTTTGGCGTGCCTTGACTTTACTTCTTGCTTTGGAATCCTCTCAGAGTGGACATCCCAGCAAATTCGCCCCAGGATCAGACCGTGCTGTCACGATTCGAGGAACCAAAAACACCAACACACACACACACAAAGTGCCGTACCGGACCTTAGAGTGGCCGGGCTAAGCACACAAAGAATAGTCAGGAAACAAGCCGAGTAAGGGGAACCAGAAGACAGAATAATGATAGACAAGCCGAGGTCAAAGGGTAGGAGAAAGTCACAAAGTCGGATAACAAGCCAGGGAGTACGTAACCAGAAGCACAAGTTCAGAATCAATACTAACAAGCAAAGACCACAACAGGGCGAAGAGGAACAGGAAAGGTAAGTATATAAATCCAAAGGTTAATTCTGATTGGATAATTTCCAATCAGAATTAACAATCACACGTGGGAGATATCTAAACCTCCCACTGTGATTGAGGCACTGTGCCTTTAACGCCGGGTCAGGTGACTGACCCCGGCGTTGGTTAAAGTGGGCGGTCTCCCAGCGTGCAGCGTCATGCATGCTGCCGCTGGGAGACACAGAGGAAGAGGCGGACGGCACCCGTGGGAGAGAGGGTGCCGCCCGCCGAGCACACGGCTGAAGGGGGACCGCGGACGGCTGGAGGGTGAGTGCCGCGAGCGGACTGCAGCCTCCCCTCGCAGCCGCCCGCGGGACCCTGACAGTACCCCCCCCTCGAAGACCGCCCGGAGGGCGGGAAGCAGAAGGCTTCAAAGGAAACCGGGCATGAAAGGAGCGGACTAAAGAGGGGGCGTGCAAATCAGAGCTCGAAACCCAAGACCGCTCCTCAGGGCCGTAACCCTTCCAATCCACCAGGTATTGCAGCCGACCCCTAGAAACACGAGAGTCGAGAAGGGCAGCTACTTCGAACACGTCACTAGAGACAGTACGAGGGGAAACGGGCCGTCCGAGAGGACGAGAGAACCGGTTACACAGCAAGGGCTTCAAAAGCGAAACGTGAAACGTGTGCGGAATACGCATGGAAGGAGGCAAGTCCAGGGAGTAGGAAACGGGGTTAATCCTACGTAACACTTTGTAGGGACCAAGAAACCTGGGAGCAAACTTCATGGAGGGGACCCTGAGACGGAGGTTCTTGGAGGACAACCACACCCTATCACCCGGAGCATAAGAAGGGGTCGCACCCCTATGGCGATCAGCGAACTTCTTCTGAGCAGCTGCTGAACGAGACAGCGCAATATGGACCTGATCCCACGTCTTCCGTAAAGAGGCGAGGTGCTGGTCCAAGGCAGGCATTCCCTTGTCAGAGAACGCTCCGGGAAGGACAGAAGGCCGAAACCCATAAGCAACCTCAAAAGGACTTAAGCCAGTAGACGAATGAGACACCGCATTCCTGGCAAATTCAGCCCACGGAAGAAGGCGAGACCAGTCGTCCTGGTGCGCATTAGTGAAGCAGCGCAAATACAATTCCACAGACTGATTAGCACGTTCGGCTGCACCATTAGATTGCGGGTGATAGGAGGAAGTGAACGACAAGGAGACCCCCATCTCAGCACAAAAGCCCCTCCAAAACCGAGAGACAAATTGCGGGCCCCTGTCAGAAACAATATCCTGAGGTACCCCATGCAAGCGGAACACTTCCTTGGCAAACACCTGGGCAAGCTGAATCGCAGAGGGTAGTTTCTTAAGTGGAATAAAGTGGGCCATTTTAGAGAACCTATCCGTCACAGTTAATATCACCGTCTGACCATCAGAAGGAGGAAGGTCTACAATAAAATCCATGGACAAGTGGGTCCATGGTTTCTTGGGTATAGATAGAGGCATCAGTAGGCCTTGGGGTCTCATATTAGGAGACTTACACTGCGTACAGACCCGACAAGCCTGAACAAAATCCACTACGTCTCGCTTGAGTGAAGGCCACCAGAACTGTTGAAGGAGGCTCTTATAAGTCTTGGTAACCCCCGGATGACCAGCAGTTTTGGCGGTGTGAAATAATGTTAACAACTTTTTTCTGTCACTTACTTTCACGTATAGTTTACCAACAGGCGTCTCCTGAGGCGCTTGGGTTTGGTATGTCTTAATATTCTCAAGGAAGGGAGATGAAACAACCAAACGGGTAGCAGCTATGATCTGAGAAGCTGGTACAATAGGTTCAGGGGTTGGGTTAACAAATTCTAAAGGTTCATACTGTCGAGAGATAGCGTCAGCTTTGGCATTACGGCAACCAGGTCTATAGGTAATAATGTATTGGAATCGCGAAAGGAATAGAGACCATCTAGCCTGTCGGGCGGACAACCTTCTAGCATCGGCTATATAGGAGAGGTTCTTATGATCTGTTAGAACCATAATTTTGTGTCTAGAACCCTCTAATAAGTACCTCCATTCCTTAAAAGCTAACACAATAGCTAATAGTTCTCTGTTCCCAACATCGTAATTCTTTTCTGGATCAGACAACCTTTTAGAAAAGAAACAACAGGGATGGAGGGGTTCGTCATACGATAACCTTTGTGATAGTACTGCTCCCACCCCTGATTCAGAAGCGTCTACTTCCATAACAAAGGGAAGAGAAGGATTAGGGTGGTGTAGTACTGGAGCATAGGCAAATGCTTTCTTGAGAGTTTCAAAGGCTTTAAGGGCTTCAGGAGTCCAAAGCCTAGGGTGTAGAGCTTTTTTAGTCAGCTTTGTGATAGGGGAGATAAGTGGTGAGAAGTTTTTTATAAATTTTCTATAATAGTTAGCAAAACCTATAAAACGCTGGATAGCCTTAAGTCCTTGGGGAAGTGGCCAGGACAGTATAGCTTCCAATTTAGCAGGATCCATACTAAAACCCTGTTCAGAAATTATATATCCCAGGAATTGCACAGAGGTCTGATCGAACAGACATTTTTCTAACTTACAATAAAGTCCGTTCTGTAATAATTTTTTAAGCACCATCCTAACATGTTTATGATGTGACTTCAAATCAGGAGAATATACAAGTATGTCGTCAAGGTACACCACGGCACAGACATGCAATAGATCCCTAAGGACATCGTTTATGAGATCCTGAAACACAGCAGGAGCATTACACAGTCCAAAAGGCATGACCAGGTATTCATAATGCCCACTACGCGTATTGAACGCTGTCTTCCACTCATCATTCTCCTTTATACGGATAAGGTTATAAGCCCCCCTGAGGTCTAGTTTAGTAAAGTACTTAGAACCTTTAACGCGATCAAACAACTCAGTGATGAGGGGGATAGGGTAGGCGTTTTTAACCGTTATATTGTTCAGACCCCTGTAGTCTATACACGGCCTCAAATCGCCCTCCTTCTTTGCCCAAAAAAGAAACCAGCACCAGCAGGAGAGGAGGACCTTCTAATAAAACCTTTCCTTAAGGATTCTCGTATGTACTCCTCCATGACCTGGTTTTCTTTCTCAGAAAGAGGGTAGACCTTACCCCTAGGGGGCATAGTGCCCGGTAATAGGTTTATGGCACAGTCATAGTCATGATGCGGAGGTAGCTTATCTGCCTCCCTCTTTTCAAAAACCAATGCAAGGTCTGCATATACAGAAGGGACAGAAACAGAGAGTGGTTTGGCCGTGGGCACGTTGAGTAAACAAACAGGACGTACATGAGCCATACAGTCTCGTTGACAGGATTCCCCCGAGGATAGTATATCCAAGCAACCCCAATCGAGAACAGGGTTGTGTTTCACTAACCAGGGAAAACCCAGAACAATGGAAGCAGTAGGGGAGTCAATTATTTGGAAGGTTAACCTTTCCTTATGCAAAACACCCACAGACATCACTATTTCTTGGGTCTCATGGGTCACCAGAGGTTTCTCTAGTGGTCTACCATCTATGGCCTCAACGACCAAGGGTGTGGCCTTTTGGATCAAAGGTAAGGCTGTGGTTTTAGCGAAGTTCTCATCCATAAGGTTGTCTGCCGCACCTGAATCGATCAAGGCTTTGGTGGTTATGGTGGTTTTATTGACCAAAAGAGAAACCGTAATAAACGGTCTGGAGATGGACACATGAGGGGACAAAGTCATAACACCCGAGGCCGACCCCTCTCTAGGCCTTAGGTGCTGTAGTTTCCCTGTAACTTAGGGCAGGCATTACAGTGGTGCCCCCTCTTTCCACAATAAAGGCATAACCCCTCCCTTCTACGATATGCTCTTTCAGCCTCAGTTAGCCCCGTAGCACCCAATTGCATGGGTTTGGGGGTTGGTTGACTAGGAGCGGGTAGTGCTAGTAAAGCAGTAGAGGGGGGAGCAGGTAATGCCCGTGTATCCATCCGTCTTTGACTACGCCTCTCTCTAATACGGTTATCAATAAGAATGACATAATCTATGACATCATCTAGAAGAACAGGCAATTCCCTGGATGCTATTTCATCCAGTATGTAGGCGGCCAAACCCTCCTGAAAGGCTGTTACGAGGGCGTCATTATTCCAAACCACTTCAGCTGCTAGCGTGCGGAATTCGATAGTATAATCCGCTACAGATCTATTACCCTGTCGTACCCTAAGCAGAGCTTTGCCAGCAGAGGCAACCCTACCGGGTTGATCAAACGTACGTTTGAAAGCTGTCAAGAAATCTACAAAGGACATAGGAGATGTATTCTCCCACATGGGGTTAGCCCATGCTAAAGCTTTCCCTGACAGGTGGTTAATCAAAAAGGCAATTTTGGATCTGTCAGTGGGATAGGAACGTGGATTCATCACCAAATGGATGTCAATTTGGTTAAGGAAACCACGACACAATGCTGGGTCACCGCTGTAGCGTTGTGGCGGTGTCATGTGAACAACATGAGCAGGAACGGGTACCGGAGTGGGAATGGGTTCGGGCACAGCAGCAGCAGCCTCCTGGACGGCAGGTTGCAAGTGTGCAGTACGAGCCAGTATGGTTTGTAAAGCTTGGGCAAACTGGTCCATACGGTGGTCCAAGCCATCCATTCTAGCCTCCTGATTAACTAGGAGCAGTGGTATGTCAGCAGGTTCCATTATGGCCCTGTTGTAATGTCACGATTCGAGGAACCAAACACGCCAACACACACACACACACAACGTGCCGTACCGGACCTTAGAGTGGCCGGGCTAAGCACACAAAGAATAGTCAGGAAACAAGCCGAGTAAGGGGAACCAGAAGACAGAATAACGATAGACAAGCCGAGGTCAAAGGGTAGGAGAAAGTCACAAAGTCGGATAACAAGCCAGGGAGTACGTAACCAGAAGCACAAGTTCAGAATCAATACTAACAAGCAAAGACCACAACAGGGCGAAGAGGAACAGGAAAGGTAAGTATATAAATCCAAAGGTTAATTCTGATTGGATAATTTCCAATCAGAATTAACAATCACACGTGGGAGATATCTAAACCTCCCACTGTGATTGAGGCACTGTGCCTTTAACGCCGGGTCAGGTGACTGACCCCGGCGTTGGTTAAAGTGGGCGGTCTCCCAGCGTGCAGCGTCATGCATGCTGCCGCTGGGAGACACAGAGGAAGAGGCGGACGGCACCCGTGGGAGAGAGGGTGCCGCCCGCCGAGCACACGGCTGAAGGGGGACCGCGGACGGCTGGAGGGTGAGTGCCGCGAGCGGACTGCAGCCTCCCCTCGCAGCCGCCCGCGGGACCCTGACACGTGCAATGCTTAGAGAAATTCCAAAAAATCCATAAATTACAGTACAGACTCTACAGGCCTCAGTTAGCATTTTAAATGTTAAAGTTTATGAATGACAATACAATTAGGAAAAGATTGAACGAGTATGATTTTTTTTGGAAGGGTAGCCAGGAGAAAGTCTCTTCTTTCTAAAAATAACATGTCAGCACGGCTTAGGTTTGCAAAGTTTCATCTGAACAAGCCATACGACATCTGGAACAATATCCTTTAGACAGACAAGATCTAAGTGGAGCACAAACACCTCATACCAACTGTCAAGCAAGGTGGTGGAGGTGTGATGATTTCAGCTTGTTTTGCAGCCACAGGACCTGGGAACCTTACAGTATTCTACAGTGGAATTTGAGGCCAACTGTCCGACAGCTAACGCTTAGCTAAAATTGGGTCACGCAACAGGACAACGATCCCAAGGACACCAGCAAATCAACAGCAGAATGGATGAAAACAAAAAGAATCAAGGAGCAATTGCCCAATCAAAGTCCTGACCTCAATCTGATTGAAATGCTATAGCGGAATCTTAAGAGAGCTGTGCATAAATAAATGCCAGCAAACCTCAATGAACTAAAGTGACGTTATTAAGAAGAGCAGTCCAAAATAACTCCACAACAATGTGAGAGACTGATAAAGTCATACAGAAACCATAGAATTAAAAAAGGGTGTGCTTTCTTTTTCCCATGACTATATCTATATCTATCTATCTATCTATATATATATATACTTAAAAATAGGGAGTTATTTTCCCCTTTTAGTTCTTCTTTAGATATTGTACTGGATTACCATATTTGCTAAATACTGACATTAAATATCAAATAAACTGTATTTTAATATTTTACTAATCCTTTAAAACGTAGGCTACCACTTCTGATATATATATATATTTTAATAAACCTGCAATCACTCTACCTTGTACGCTGCATTATGGTTTTAAATTGCGGGTTTCCAAGCTTCAGATGAAATCCTCAAATTTTGAAATAAACATTAACAAAGTTCACCAGATCATAGTTCCTGAATGATGGCTGTTCCCTTGAGATATGTCACTTCATAGTTGGTAGAAGCACTGGGATGAAACAATATAAAACCACTGCATTGATTTGCAGTAGTTTTTCACTTTTTCATTTTCTTTCTTTCTTTTTCTTTTTTTTGTTCATCTTGAATCCATGTTTGATTACCTGCACAGAAACATGGCATTAACAATACAGCTATGACTCCCCTTTTGTGATTTCTCTGCCGTTCTACTGGCAGAGTGATCAATAGCGAAAAGGCATATTCGCTTTGCTTGTTCAACTAACCGTGACAGGGTAATGCTCGTGATAGGCTTTCATAGTGCAAGTCTTTCAGACAGCGAGAAGAAATCGTTCTTGTCAGAATCGTTTTCTCAATTATTTCATATCTATTCTAATTTCTCAGCTTAGGAAAAAAAAATAAGACTTGACATTTTCTTTTCTGTTAAATTGGAGCTTGGAAGAGATACTTGTGGAAATCTGCAGAATTTTAATGTTCAGAAAAAACGAAGAACAAAAAAAAATATATAGCTGTAAAGATACTCACAGAAGTTGACTGTAGTGTAGTTTGAAAATGTATAATTCTCTCAGAAAATGTTTTCCTTTTTATTAGACAGACCAATGCAATACAATCGCTATATGTCAAATACACAGGAGAACTATATTTTATGAAATAATGTATTCTATGAAACACATGCGTATGGATCGGCCACTCTTCTGACATACATATAAATGAGTGACTTACCCTAGGTGTGTGATAGTGCTCATCCGTGCGTCCGCCGAACCCGGAAGTGTGTCGATAGAGTGTGCATGCGTCGACGTGCGTGCGTGTGATGTATAGCGACATCCTGCATGAAGGAATGCTGTGACGGCTAATAGTGGATAAGTGCAAGATAATGCATCTTGGACGTAAAAACCTAAGGGCAGAGTACAAAATATTTGATAGAGTCCTAACCTCAACATCTGAGGAAAGGGATTTAGGGGTAATTATTTCTGATGACTTAAAGGTGGGCAGACAGTGTAATAGAGCAGCAGGAAATGCTAGCAGAATGCTTGGTTGTATAAGGAGAGGTATTAGCAGTAGAAAGAGGGAAGTGCTCATGCCATTGTACAAAACACTGGTGAGATCTCACTTGGAGTATTGTACGCAGTACTGGAGACCGTATCTTCAGAAGGATATTGATACTTGAGAGAGAGTTCAGAGAAAGGCTACTAAACTGGTTCATGGATTGCAGGATAAAAAGGAACTTAACATGTATAGCTTGGAGGAAAGATGAGACAGGGGGGATATGATAGAAACATTTAAATACATAAAGGGAATCAACACAGTAAAGGAGGAGACTATATTTAAAAGAAGAAAAACTACCACAACAAGAGGACATAGTCTTAAATTAGAGGGACAAAGGTTTAAAAATAATATCAGGAAGTATTACTTTACTGAGAGGGTAGTGGATGCATGGAATAGCCTCCCAGCTGAAGTGGTAGAGGTTAACACAGTAAAGGTGTTTAAGCATGCGTGGGATAGGCATAAGGCTATCCTAACTATAAGATAAGGTCAGGGACTAATGAAAGTATTTAGAAAATTGGACAGACTAGATGGGCTGAACGGTTCTTATCTGCCGTCACATTCTATGTTTCTATGAATCCAAAATCACCATCCATCTTCATCTTGTTTCCAAAAATGAGTTGAATGATATGTATTTATTCAAACCATTAGGATCAATAGTTTGCAAATTGACACATCCAAAAAGTTTCCTTCTGTAGGAGTAATTTAGAACGATCCCCACCTCTTGGTAATTGTGGTATCACATCAATTCCCATAAACTTCAACGTTGGTAATCTGTGTTGGAATTAAAGAAAATGTTTTGCCACAGATTTGTCAGTTTTCCCGTCCTTGAACGCAGTCATGATGGCTGATCTGTGTCCTCGGATTCTGTCCCTAAGTGTAAGATCAGTTTTTCCCACATAGAATAAACCACAGGGACAGGAGATCAGGTATACGACTGTCAGGAATAGGGGGAATCCTAACACAGAGTGTAAGTAAAGTAGTAACGTACTGGACCTTAGAATGGCCGGACTGATGTTACTGAGAGAAAGAGAATAAACAGGACGAGCCGAGGTCAGGGAAGCCAGAGGTAGAACAAAACGAGAATAACAAGCAGGGTCAAACGGATACCAGAGAGAAGAATAGTCAAGACAAGCCAAAGTTCAAAACCAGAAAATATACCAAGAATATAATACGCTATCAGGACCAAGAGGAACCACAACAGGGCAAAGATCCTAACTCATGGGAGCCTTTTTATATTGTGACTGGATCTGTCTGGGATGATAACCACACCCCCAAAAGGTCATCTGGCTCCTCCCCTTTTACCCAGGACATTTTGGATCCGCCCCCTTTTCGTCATTAAATCGCGGTCGGGCAAAAATTACTAAAGTTGCTGGAAGATTGCCAGGTCATGTCCCCAGAGTCCTGCAGATGAACTCCACTGTGACCAGACTCCTGAATCTCTACAAACGGTACCCTGATAACGACGTGGTCAGATTGAAATGTGATGTAATGGGAAATGGAATAGCGATTGCCTGTATGTGGATGTGCAAAAGTGGTGCCTGACAACATATGTCCACATGTGACAAAACCTGTGCACCTGTAGCATCCCTTCTTCCCCGTTTTAATCAGGAGTTTTTCCCGTGGTAAATCTGTTTTCATAAGTAAATCCTTAAGATTCTTTTGTAAGCTATTCTAGGTGGTGTCCTGAATATAGCACTGAGTGAATGATCTGTGTATAATATATCCCATAGTCACCAAACACCTACAGCTTAATGTAGTTGTTCTGGTGAGTATTACCTGCCCCTGCAAGCTTTTTTAACGTAAATACTGCCTTTTCAGGTAAAAGGCAGTGTTTACGTTACAGCCTTAGAACACCTCTAATGGCAGTCACTCAGATGGCTACTTAAGGTGCTTCAGTGGGCAGAGCTGCACAGTATGCTAAAAAAAGTTAGGAGCCAGTCTTTTTTAAACTAACAAAGTTTCATTTTGAACATGAAAAACACAATTCTTAGGGGGACGCTATAGTCACCAGAGCTACTGCAGCTTAATGTAGTTGTTCTGGTGTCTCTAGCATGTCCTTGCAGGATTTTCAATGTATAGACTACCTTTTCAGAGAACACTCAGAGCGTGTTTACATTGTTGCCTTGGGACACCTCTTGTGGCAGTCACTCATCCTCAGGTTCAGCATCTCCACGCTCTGCATGGAGACGCTGAACGTTCCCCATAGAGATGCATTGATTCAATGAATCTCTATGGGGAGATGCTGATTGGCCAGGGCAGCTTTGTGCCATGCATGTGCAGTAGCATCCATATGCTTTCCTATGGGAAATCAGTGTGTTAATTGATTAGTTTATTTTCTGTTAATGTGGCTTTGGTAAATAAAAAGAGAAACTAAACTGTACTTGGTATTTTATCTATTGTCATACAATTATTTGTTAAAGTGACACAGCTGTATTTTAAAAAAAAAACATTTTTATTTCAGTTTTTCTTTCCTTATGCCTGCTCAATGTTGAAGTGTCTGGACCCTGTGGGTGAAGAAAAAGGAGTTTACCTACCTTTGCTCCCTTGCTGAGGTGCGGTCTTTGGCTGAGATCATTAATTATGATCTCAGCCAGTCCGATGCTGTCCCATTTTAATTCATTTGGAGGCAAATTTTCACGTGTGGCAAAATACTGCACTGCACCAATCATATCGTCTGATTGAAATAGCTGAGTTTTACAGCAATGTTTTACATTGCAGGGTTAAAACCAGAGGGGTATGGCACCCAGGCCAATAGATTTAAATTAAGTAGTGTGGGTGCCTAAAGAATTCCTTTCATGATTACAACTTAATTTATAATTATGCGTTCTTCATCCACTGGATCTCAATATTTGGGTGCCGCCATTTTATAATCACATGCCCATGATGTCTGTTTTTTTCCCTTTGACTGGTTTATTTTGACTGATGGTTTGTGGGTAAATTAAGTCTAACAACTGAGATGGAACTTTGATTAAGCTACATCCAGTGTCAAAGATCATTCTGCCTGTAAGAAATAGTAGTTCCTAATGTAATATATATAAAAAAAAAAAAATGGGAAACAATTAAAAAAAATTCAAGTGAAAAATGATTACTGTAAAAACAAAACCTGCAAAGTGACAGTACCTCTTTAATATTTCACACTTCCTGTTTTGATTGTGTGCATTCTAGTGATGGAAGACCATATAACTATGTCATATTTTTCTCTTCTTTTCTTTAAGATATTTCATTTTGGACTTCGACTCAGGTACCCTGCAGTATTTTGTGACAGAAACAAGTAAAAACCAAAAGCCCAGAGGATCCCTGTCACTTTCAGGAGCTGTGATCACTCTGAGTGATGAGTTTCCCAACATGATTGCAGTATACTCGGCTAATGGAGACATGTATAAACTCAGAGGTAAGATGAAGACATGGCCATTTTCTCTGAAATTACTTATTGGCTATTTAAAATCATTATTTTTTTAAACTTCTGGATATTTATCATAGTAATATTGAATCTTTTTTTGATATGTGTATCAATCAGACTGAACTTTCTATAGAATCCAATGCATGAATGGTGATCATAAACCTAGGCTTTCATTTAACTTTGTGCTGAACAAATCAGTTAGGGCAAATCAGAATATCTGCTCGTATTTGTCCTCTGTCTTATACTGGAAAAGAGTGAGCTGTCTCTGTCTGCTCCTTATACAGAGACAGCTTTAGGGCTATTGTGCAGACCTGCATGTGTTCTGACTCATAGCAACATGATATATGGAGATGTCATATTAAATTTTTCACTTTGAATATAGATGCTAGACAGTTATGTGAAGTTGTTTTTGCAATTGTAAGATATAGAGATAACTTAATCAATAAACACATGGAATGATATCTTCTAGCGTCAGAAAAACAGCAAGTGTGAGCTGACTGTAAGCAGCATTTATTTTAAAATTTAAATGACAAAGGGCATTTGCCATATTTAAAGTTGACGTCACACAAGTTACACAGCTATGAACAGGATCTCCTCCAAATTTTTTACATCAGCCATGTCTTCTTATATCATATTCTATTTTTTTAAATATATATATTTTCCTGAGAATAGGATCTGTGAGAGAGTTGATGCTGAGACTGTAATTTTTCTGTAATTCTTGTTTTAGTTTACTAAATGTACAGCACTCATAAATGGTAAAAGGTGATGGCAAGGTGGTTTATGGGTCCCACAAACCTCTCTATATTTCCATGTATGTTCTTAGTATCTGAGTGGGAATATTCCTGGGTTCAACCTTCATTATCTAAGATATTTCAGCATGTCTCTTACTTTCTGCACGCTGAGTTCTCTTCTCATTTTGGTTCAGTTTGAAAACAGTTTGATTGAATAAACTTGCCCCAAGCCAAAAACTGCCAGCCTTCTCCATATAGAATATTTCTGTTAAACGTTCCAAATATAAAATTTCCAAACGTTCCAACAATTCCTGAAAGAAAAGAATCCTGAAAGATTATAAACAGAGTTTTGCTTATTTCCACACTTATTAAGTACTCATGTGTGAATAACTTCAGGCTCTGGGGCTTTTATTAACTTTCTTTGGTTGCTGTATTATCCATTCAAAATGTTTTTGCAAATTTCTTCTAGCTCTCAATTGTTTCTCTCTTGCCATAGGTTCTTCTTTAAAGGAACACTATAGGTTTAGGAACACAAACATGACCCTATAGTGTTAAACACCATCTAGCCCCCCTGTGACGAAGTGCCTGTCGCCACTTGGACTTCTTGCCAGCCTCCTGCCATGGGACTATGACCCTAGGGTGTATGGCTCTTTTAAAACCAGCATTTGGGCTTATGGACTTGTATTGGACCGTGCTGGCCCTTTAAGAACTGTCTGGGGACATATTGAGACTTTGTGTGACAATGCCCCTTAAGACTGTGTCCCCAGGGTCCCCAAACCTTTAAAATGTGCATGGCTTTCTCCAACTTGGTTCAGTAAATGGGGCTTACTGAACCAAGTACCACACAGAAGTGGAAGTGTGCCGTCAATTTACCTCCCAGGCTGGGAGGCTGCGTTTGTTAAATTACCGACCGCTGGTTGGCCGGCGTTTGCGCAAACGAACATGTGGCGGCAGACATCTTTATTCATACGCATGTGGTCAGCGGTGTGAGCAGCCAAATTCATGGAACTGAAATCGGCTGCACATTTCAACGAACAACGCTGACCCTTATCTTCTCCTCCACTGAGTTTTCAGCCACAGAGACTAAGTCCCGTTCGGCTATTTAAACACAGCTATACTAAGCTATTTGCACAAACGGCCCCGTTCGTGCATTCGAATGGGACTTAGCCATTTTTCAGTGTGAAATTGACCGACCGCACAGCCCAAATCTATGGAACTGTTTGGGGCAGGAAAAGGTCACAAAGGACTTCCGTCTAACTTTTTATCTACTGGAGGGATTTGTATGATTTTTGAGAGTGTTCATGTTTGAAGTATGCTGATTATGTGAATGGCATGTATAGTTTTAAAGTTACAGTACATGTATAAAACTGTATATTTTCTGCCTGTGATAATTAAGTTAGTCTATTGTGTTGAGATAATTGTATCACAGGCAGAGGGGAGGATTTCTGCTGGAATGAATGGGAGTGTTTAGCTGTGTTGTAATGTTTTGATTGGTTGTTCTAAAAAACCCTGCGGGCGGTACTATGTGTGTAAAATGTGCATAAAAGCAGAGTGTTTGATTAAAAAAAAGTTCTTCTTCACCCTCAATCTGAGTCCTGTCTCTTATTGGGGAATCGGCTAGAAGGGATTGCTATGCTTGTCATACTCTCTTTCTATAATCACTGAGCTCTGGTAAGAGCTGTTCTGTTCCTGCTATGCTCTCTGGGGAAAGAGAGGTTCACCCACTGGAAGCTGGATCCTGGCCTTGGGTCCAGGGTGGGTGAAGGCGGCGAAACCCCGGCACAGCTGCATCGCTGGAAGTGGGGTCTGCAATGCTGATGGTGTTGGTTGGAGTGCTTGGAGTCCTCAGCGAGCACTAGGAGCATCGATTGGCGGAGGTACTCAGAAGTAGTGATCTCAGCCAATCACAATGCTTTCCCATAGGAAAGCATTGGATTGGTTGAGGTTCTCAAGGAGGGAGATCAGGGGCAGAACCAAACACAGCCCTGGCCAATAAGCATCTTCTCATAGAAATGCATTGAATCAATGCATCTCTATAAGGAAAGTTCAGTGTCTCCATGCAGAGGATGTAGACACTGAGTGGCTGTGCAGCACTGCCCCAGGAAGCACCTCTAGTAGCCATCTGAGGAGTGGCCAGTGGATGTATCCCTAGGCTTTAATGTAAACATTGCATTTTGTCTGGAAAGACAGTGTTTACTGCAAAAAACCTGAAGGGACTGATCATACTCACCAGAACAAATACAATAAGCTGTAGTTGATCTGGTTACTATAGTGTCCCTTTAATTTATACTGAAGAAAAATTATTATTTAGGATGTCTTCCTTTTCTTGGTCTTTATTTACTAACACACCCATCTCTGATTTCAGTGTACCTACACTATATATTTTTTTTTCCGTAGAATTGATGTGCTTGCAATAGGTAAGCAGTGAAGATTTCCGTGAACCACACCACCCATGGTGTCTAACAACCCCAAAAGACAAAATGATTGCAGAGAATCATGGGATATGTCCACAAACATCTTCAGTGTTACAGCCATTATTGTAAAAGACACTGATTTCTGACAATGTGTGCATCAGTTATGTTAAACAAAATATGCAACAAATTAACATTATTTTGTAAAAAAGCACAGAATGTGCATGTATTTTTATTTATTTATTTATTTTTTTATAATTCTTTATTTTTCTTGTGCATATGATGACAACAAGTGTGTAGCTCCACAACAGTGTCTACAAGCATTTTCAAGGTATTTCAGAGTGTGGCAGTTTAATCAGCACATTTTTTGTATAATCATGAAAATAACAAGATAATAGACATTGCTTATATGGTATAATGTGCTAGGGTAATTATGCCGTTAACAAAACTAGTCGCGCTTTAGGTTATAAGCGTGTCACTTGTATATAGTTCGACATACATGCCCCATATGCATAGTGGTGAGAGTGGCAGGATGTTAGGCTAGTAACGGTAGCGTTATACTATGTACAGTAGGTTAGTCGTTAGGATATATGCCTATGTGGCGTATTGCAACAACAGAAAGAGTATTAAACGATATACTTTGTCAGGGGGCGCAGTGTGCATTTAAATTTCTCTGAAGATTTCGCGCCAAACACATCTTGCTAGAAATATAAACTAGGTTATAAAAAGAGAAGATTCAGTAGGACAATATCATACAATACACTGAAAGTCCATTCTGTTACGCAGAAACCTTCTCCAGTGCTTGGGAGAGGTAGCTAGGCCTCAGTCTGGAGGGTTATCTGTAGTCAGCCGATGTCTGCTCTGCTGAGCCGCTGGCGTTGTGTGTAGGTCACTTGGGTCAGGGTTCCCCCTCTTGTGGGTCGTAGAGAGGCCCACCGCTTATTGCGCCCGCCGGTTACCTTCCTCGCTGCATCCCGGTCAGCATTGCGACCGGCATCATGGATTCTTGTGTGCGGGGTTGCACTTTGCTTGTTAGAGATTGCCGGGGCAGTTGAGAGGCACGCGGTTCAGGCATGCTGGTGGGTCCCGCTCTGTAGCGTGGGGGCGCAAGTGCTTACATCCAATGATCTTGGCGCCGCTTCCTGCCTTGTTGATTTTCTGCTTCGTTCCCGTCGGGGAGCCGCTCTGGAGCCACAAGGGAGATTCCCACCAAGGTGGCGCCGGGTTGCTGGGCGGATCCAAGCCGCCACCTCTTTCATTGCCAGCTTGAAGGCCTGTCTCCAGGCTTTGTGCTGGGTCCAGAGGCTGGCAAAGAGCCGGTCATAGAACTCCCATGTGTGCTTGGGAGGCTTGGTGAGTGTGCGCTTTTTCGTGGGCTACGTCTGTGCCGCCATCTTGGTTGGGCCTTGACAGTCCCGTTTGGCTGCTGGTTTCGTCGCTTGGCCAGGTGTTGCTGCAGGGGTAGTCGTCCCCAGCGAGGACCGGGATTTCCCCCGCCGGTCCAGAGGGGGGGAAGTAGGGCTGTAGTGTGTTCACGCTTTTGAGCGCTGCCCGGGCCAGGGGATCGGCTGCCTCCCCTGGACCTCGGGCCCCGCTCCTGTTTAGGCCGTATGGCCGGTGTGGGGTTTTTCGCAGCGTGTAGGTGCCAGGCAGGTACCATTCTGTGTCTCTTGTTGGTTTGAGTCGGTCCCCAGACACCGTGTGCCGCCAGTGTAAGCAGTTCTGTCGGTATTGTAAGGATTGTGCCTGTTATTGCAGGAGCTCTTAGAGTGTGCGACCGGCCATCTTGGCTGTCAGGCCCCGCCCCCTGTTTTATTCTTTTAAAGTGTTAACACGAAATTTGGGGTTGGTAGTAAAGGTTTAACAGATTTCGTGAGATTTTGGGTTTATTTTCTTGAGCTTTGCAATTTTACATATAGTCTTCATCTTAACTGTGAGAAATCCATGGAGGTCTTTCTCCATGATATTTGCATAAATAAAATTATTGAGATTTGCTTGTAATGGCAATGTAGCATTTTTGCTATGTCTTGTGAGCTATGGCTGGACTAGTGGCACACATGCTAAAGTCAATGGGATTTCTAGCAAACAATGCAGTCAAGAGCAAGATTGCTTAGTGTCGGACAGTAAGGAACAAATACCCATAGCACAAATACTGCTATTTCAAGTCTGAAGAGAGGGAGCAACAAGCATGACTGCTGACCCATATCCAACCTACTGTTGCCCCCAATAACACGCTGGACACCTTTTTACGTGGATAAGGGAAAAATGCCACAGCTTTATTAAACCATAACAAGATATTCTTAAAACCTTTCAGCTGTTGAATGTGAGCCCAACAGACAGTTCTCCACCCTACTCTCCAAGAGCCCAACACAGCCGTCACTACCCATCATCCATGTGCCGACTGTAGTCTCCCCAAGGTGACACTGCGTCATACTCCTTCCTTCGACTGCACTGTCCAGGGAACCAAGCAGCTGTGACTACAGAGAAAAAAAAACAAAGAGAGACCACAAAAACACACCAAAAAAAGAAAGAAAGGGAGGGTGGGTGGGAAATTCAGTCAGGTTCCCTCAACTTATCCTGCTGACTGGTACTTCCCCTCCCCTCTTCTCCGCCTAAAACTCCTCCATTTTCTGCAACATTCTTGAAACTTTAACACCAGCCCACAGTCCATGGGCAGCAGTCATGCTCTCCCTTACCCATTTGGGGGAAACTGGACTGAAAGACGGAAAGTTGCCTGTCTCTCCAGAAATGCCCAGTGGCCACTAACCACCATTTCATGCTGCATAGGCCATCTGTGTGTATTGCTTATTGCGCTGCAGGTGGCTACTGAAACGTCACCTCAGCTAACCCATTGTGATGTTTTTTTGTAGGCAATGAAGATGAAATGAACTGGATGCAGATTTGATACTTCTTTTTATTATAGAGTGTATTATAGTGTACAGATATGTCCCAGAAAGACGATAATTTCTTTCAGCATCATCAAATTTAATTGAGACTTTGAGGTTGTATGTTACTTATTCCGTGGGGAAAGTTAATAAGAAACCTCACTAGTAGGATATACTGATTATACATTAGTAGTGTATCATGCTTTATTTTTCTGTTTTGGATATGTTATGTTCAGCTTGTCTTCAAAATCCGGCTGAGCATGATTGGATATTTCAGAGTTATATACAGTATGTTGATATTTTGCTAGTTTCTGGGTTTTTGTACAGCTCTTTGAGAACTCTGAAACAGCTGATGTTGAAGCTACTGAGGGTCAATTTTGTCACCGTCAAAGTTTAAAGCACACCTCTGGGTTTGCTGTTCCAAAGCAGCAATTGTCTTTTGATCCTCACTGCTTTAGTAATGACCAATGCATGACTTGAACGTGAGCTTCAAAGATCTGTTCGCTTGCTCTTTCTGCTGCATGATTCAAAATAAATCTTTAACCTCTGCATTTTCTCCTTGTTGGTTTTTTCAGTTTATTTTTCAAGGTCTGTTTTAGTTGAAAATTGTTTCATGTGATTTATTAAGTCTCTTTGGCTGAATTGCATAAGGGTAAAAAATAAAATGGTTCGGATACTGTGTCTATAAGTATTTGTTCAGAGTATTGTAATTTATGTATAGGACAGTTTTTTTTTTTTTTTTATCCAAACTTATAATATGTCAAAAGTGTTGTTGAAGGGGGGCAGAGCCGAGTGCAGAGGCATTCTACCAGCCCCTGGGGCAACCCCAGTAAGTGAGCAACAGGCTGATGCCTTTTTGTATCCGCAAACGGGCAGAAAGAACCGACAGAAAACCGGGGCCTACACCGCCTACCAAGCCACGAGGCTAGCGCAAGAACTTACAGCCCTGAGAGTGCACCAGGACGCCTACCTGCAGACTGGGACAGCTGCACCTGACGACTACAGCATGGGTAAAAAATCCCAGAGACCCACACAGAACACAAGCAGGACCACACAGGACATAGGCGACCTGCTGCAAAGACCAATGGTGCCCAAGATGGCGGCCTTACCGGAACGCACAACTTCTTCCCAAGATGAAGGAGAGCAATCCGGAGCTAACAAACTAACAGGATTAACCTCACACCGGCTACTAAACAAGACATAGCCGACCTGTTAAAAGAAATGAGACAAATGCACGCAGCAGATATGGACTTGCTGAAGACCGAAATGCAGGCAGTAACTACGCGCACTCAAGCCACCGAAGAGGACATCCTAGACTTGAAACACGAGGTAAAGGGGCTAAAAGTACAAGTAATGTTCATGCAGACATCCCAGTCCAACCTCACTATGAGAATGGACCTAGCAGAGGACCGCAACAGACGCACTAACTTAAAACTAAAGGGGATACCGGATAGCATTGACTCCACAGAACTACCCCACTACATCAGACACCTCACAGCCACGCTCCTACCGCACGCCCAAGCCAAAAAATTCACACTAGACTGCTTCTTTAGGATCAGAAAAGCAAGACAAGCCCCGGCTACAGCTCCACAAGACGTCATCATCCGGTGCCACTCAGTGGTGGACAAAATCAAGATCCTTACAGCAGTCAGGGGAAAAATACCACTTGCTTTTGAGTCATCCCACATTACCTTCTACCAGGACTTAACAAGAAACACGCTGTTGTGGCGCAGGTCCCTGGCACAAGTGACGAGCAGTCTGCGTGAAGCTAAAATTTAGTACAATGGACTCTACCAAGGACTCTGACCGTAACCAAAAGCGGTACCACATACAATCTCTCCTCACTACAGGAGGCAGAACAGTTCCTACACGCACTGGGGACCCGCAGAACAAGAATTTCCCACGACATCGCACACCTGGGATCCTGAGAGAACGACTCCAATCATCCCCAGGAACAGAGAGCACCAGAGAGAACTGACCTGAACTGTAAAAATTGTAGCCAGCAAGCATACAATGCATTAACCGGTTACTGCGTTACCTTCTGTTTTACCTTTGGTTTCACTTGTTGTTTTACCTTTTGTTTTATCAATGTATTGCTGTAACATATGCACCCTACAAGACTAACTCACGCTACACCATAACTGCTGCTGACCCGACGTCAGACAAGACTCACTCTGACACATAGTACACCAAAAGCTCCAGGGAGAATACACCCCCCCCACCCCGCGCGACTTCCTCAGTAAGGAGTCAATTCCCAACCCACTGGACGACCGCTGAGGCACAAATGGGCTCAATGAGCAACAACCGCTTACCTATACACAAACGAACACACGCTGACACACGCAGACTTCACAGTACTCACTCGTAGACATAAACGTCACTGAGGACAACCGCAATCAACCCCAACATGGAACACATAAGGGGGCACAAACGTGCAAACAGCCATCTCCAGAGAGACAACCCTTGGGTTCTTCACCCCCCCCGCCCACTACTACAATCCTGGCACTGGAAGGGAAAAAGACACTCCTCAAAATTACTCCAATGTTACCTTAGTTTGACACCAACTGACCCATAAATTAAAATGTGCAGAACTAGCTGACACCACAGATTAGAACTGACAGACTGATATATGCCTAAACTATGTTGTGATGTCATGAAACACTCGAAAACCCGGAAGGCTGTTGTGGCCATACGGGTAGTATTGTAACTAACCTTGCACTCAAAAATAAAAAATTGCAAAATGTTAAAAGTGTTGTTGAAAACACTCACAGTCTATTAAAAAGACACTGTAACTGCTTCATCTTATTGTAGTGGTTACAGTGTCTGTATTCCCACGGTGATGTCTTTTCATTCTGCGTTAAGCCATTTTAAATGTTTTAATGCTGAATGACAATCACCAACAGCCCATTCCATCTGTGCTTGTGCTAATGAGGAAGTTTTAGCCTGATTGGCTGAGAGTCAGCTGACTGTTTTCAGAGCACCCATTGCTTACTTGTATGAATTGGTTTGGCTGCAGTGAATTATATAATATCTTCCTTAGCCATACCTTTAGTAGGGGCTGGGCTGTGGGTGCACAGGGATCCACATTTAGTGTTAAACTGCTTGAAAACGGTTTACACCAAATGGAGGGACAATGCAAGGGAAATCCAAGCAATCTAACCAAATCAATGGAGTAAAATATTTAGTCTCTTTTAGATTTCAATAATTATCTAATGATAAATTGTGATAAATCTATGTCTCATAGACTTGTTGTTGAAGTGTTTGTTAATCTAGACCAGCAGTTTGCATCATAGTCTCCCGTTTCTGGCCAAAGTCCAACCAGCTTTACAAAGCTTCTTTTAACTGATTCTCAAGAATCTTCATATTCACAACTGTATCTGTTTATAGAATCCTGGGGACATATCTCGACTGTGACTTCCTTCTCGCACATTGATTGTTCTCACTTTGTGTGGCAGACCGCCAATATATCGCCGCCACGGATTCCTTTTTCCCCAATATCGTAGCTTCAATACTCCTGAAAATAAATATCACTGGTATCGCCTTCCCCTCCCCCCACATAGTAGTCGAGACTGAATGTTGGGAGTAGATCTATTTAATGTAGGCAAAGCTTCAGAATTTATGCATACAATAAACTCATCCGCTGTGCCTGAGAGATAATTAAGTCAGGAACTGTAAAAACTCAATTATCTCCAGGTACAGAAAAATACAACAATTTCACAACACCCTAAAAGTACCTCCCAAATCCATGGAAACCCCTCAAGAGTCACATCATCAGATAGCTCTGATCTGAGTGACTATCATACCCAAAAATCATTCAGATCGGTTCAGTAGTTTGGAATTGCCATGGAGGAGAAATTTTGACCAGCCGGCCACGAGGTGTAAGAGGAATTGTGGCAAGGGCCGGTCTCAGTTCAAGGGATTTTATATGAAAACCACACACAACATATGAAAGATTTCAAGTGTCAAATGCTCCCCCCAGTCGGTAGTTTGTATCTCCCGAATGCTGTTCGTATAAGTAGTCAGGAACTTGAACGGGCAGCAGTTCCATCTTCACCGGTGTTCGCGGGAGTGCCTAGCCCGAAATCAGTTCCAGGCACTCGACGACCAAGTACCACTTCTTGTGTTTGGGAGACAAAACCACCTAGGGGAGCATTCTATTAATAGTTTCCGTTGTGGTTTTCGCACTGGATACTTAATGTTCCATGTTCTAATGAGGTACTGGGGTGGTCCTCGTTCGGGAATCGAACCAGGTGGGTTCAAACAAATAAACAAACATAAGGAAAACAAAATTTGCCGAACCAAGTGATGGGGTATTCCTTCACACTCTGCATCTGTGTCTAGTGGAATATATAATGGCATTCATAAATGTGTGCAGTATATTACATTAGGGTGAATACCTAGAGAATAATATTGTTTAAATGTCTCAATACCAGAGTGATATAAATAGGGGACAAGGAGAACAGTGTGTCTCTGCATTGAAGTGTTCCTGGACACATCTGGCACCCTTTGGATATCTATGCACCTATGCAGTGCCATATCCTACGTGCTCAGTTTTTCACATGTACATAAGGTGTTCTGGCACAGCTGAATTGTCTTTTAGCGTAAAATGTTTCAAAAATCAGTGCACAATCTCAGTTCCCTATAGTCAGATAATTCATTTCTAGAATATTTTATAATTTTTGGCTATACACTAATGCTAGGATTAAGTCTTCAACATGCCTTTGATTGAGTGTTCTGTATTTAAATGCAAGCTTTGTTCCTATTCGGCTTGTGTGAGTGCCCAGTTGGATTCTTCTCCTTATGCCAGCCTATTAACTCAACTTGTTTAACTGTTTTGAATATAGAACCTTTCACTCAAGCTAGTTTCCACTTCTATGAGCTTTTCTGGTTCCCCGACTGTTCAATAACTATTTAGTGTTCGATTTGTCTCTCAGAAGGTTATCTATTAAACCTGTTGATAATTCATACAAATTCTTTTTTCGGATGCTTTTTATTTCTTCATCTTCTCTAGTTCAGAGGCAGGTTTTGTTGGGTCATGCCTAAATTTCAGCTTATTACTCAAGTTTTTTTAATCAAGTTTATTCAAACTCTTTAGTAATTAATTGATTTTACTTGCAGTCTGCAGAATTTCTTTTTATGGTGGTTATGAAGCATTCAGTTTTTTGGTAGGGTCTAAGAATTTTGGACCATGGCTGTCTAGGGTGGGTAACATAATTAGGACTATCATATTGGTCATAAATATCTAATTTATATGTGCCAGTAGGCTAGTTTACCTCCCAACTTTGGTGTCCTTTGGTGAAGTGGGAGGGGTAAAGATGGATGTGCCAGTGACGTGATTTATGTCACTGGCTTCGCCGAAAGATGAGGACCTGTCCATAAAGGGGTCTGACCATAGAATTGACAGGTCAGCCTGATGTGCATTTGCCTGAACTGAACCTAGAACAAGACTAAAAATGTCATGGTTAGATGTAGGTGCGGGAGGGGAAAGGCTGTAGACTAACTACAGACATAGATCATGCCACAACTTTAGCATGGGAACCATTAAAGGAAATTGTTCTGGAATGACTAGAATTACTGGCTTATGGAGAATACATGCAGGTAAATTTAAAGGGATCTGCTCTAAAAATCTCATTGTGTACATACACAATCTCTTAGACTTGGTTGCCTAATTCTGACATTGTATATTTGTCCAGCCCAGTGTTTTTGTGTACATCTAACTGGTGCAAACCGTTGAGCAATCGAAAAGAAATTAGCAATCCCTGTTAAACAACGCAGCCATAGGATTGATACATTTTAAGGTAGATATGATAACGTCTGGCTTCAATAATACATCATTTCCATTATGCGGTTTTAAAATACCTTTATAGAAAGCCTGAGTACATAATGTGTCTGACTACTAGAGAAAGGTTAAAGGAGTTTTCATATAATGAATGGTCCATTTGGCTGCAGTCATGTCTGAAGCTCTTAGTAACACATAGTATGAGTTCATTTGGAAAATAGCTTAGAAAAACGCTGCAGATTCCAATCTCCTATGGGAGTTAAAGCTATGTTTTTATCAACCTTAAACTAGGAAACCACAAGAGTTTGGTAATTGGCAGTGTAATTGTATTTCAGCATCTCGCAATTGAAAGTTACTGGAAGAATTTCTTTAAAATACTTTTGTGGTCATTGTTGGTAACGTTGACTTACAGAGAGATATTTGTTGAGTATAGTGAACCACTTCAATGTCTTGGCCTCTGCTGCTGTGTACTGTATAAACATCGAATCGTGCCACTTGATATTGTCAAAATAGACCATTATCTCGCAGTGTAGAACAGAATTAATTGAAGGAGCCTGTTTGTGGTGGTGTTGATCAGACCTTGCAGGAAAAAAGCTCCATAAATTGAGCTATTACACTAGTTTGTAAAATAGGAAGATGTGATTTGGCTAATTGGCTTTTCTTTATTGTTGCTTTGCCGCTATTGATATTTAAATTTTTTATACAATATTGCAATACTTGTGTGAATTGCTCTATCTATCTGAATAATTTTATTGTAATGTGTGAGTAGCAGCTGATATTAATTGTATTTGAATTTAAGTGACTTCGGGCATTCTCACATATTTGGTGCAGTTTGTAAGTTCTTTGTCTTTTTATTATAAATTGACGTAACCACAATTTTGCTCCCTTCCAGTCTGCAGTGTATTTCTTTCTCTTGCCACTGTATGAAAGTTAATAAATATAATAATATTATACATTTAGTTTATCTTTGCTGTCGTTCAGCTCTTAAACTACAATACACAGAAATCCATGCCATGCAGTTAAAGGGACACTATAGGCACCCAGACCCCTCCAGCTCATTGATGTGGTCTGGGTACAGTGTCCCTATTGCCCGTAATCCTGCAATGTGAGACAGCACTAAGACAGCCACTAGAGGCACTTCCTGTTTGCTAGGTGACTTTTGGTCACCTATCTGATGCTGGATGTTCTCACGCCAGTGTCTGATAAATCTCCATGGGAAAGTATTGATTCACTCGATGTGAATGCACATTAGCCTGCTGATGACTTTGGAGGAGGTGGAGTGCCGACCAGCATCGAGTGTCATCAGCGCTGGGATTGGGTAAGTAAATAACGTTTTTTGTTTTTTTAAATCCCTTTATTAGCTTGGGGGTGAGGAGAGGGGGAGGCAGAGGGAGCTATAGTGTTTGGAATACTGATTTGTATTTCTAACACTATAGCATCACTTTAAAGCAGTGCTAACATCAACAGTGTTAATGTAAGTAGAGGGGACTTCCTAAGCAAAATACCACTTCAGATAGCTTTGATATAAACCAAAGGTCTTTCAGGCTGCATTGATAATATAGAATTAACACTTCTGCATCTGTCATTGTCAATTTAGTCCAACCTGGATGACATTAATTGGCTGAAAACAGTGAGCTAACCTTCCATCGGAACTCTCTGGCATTCTCTCAGAGACAGTATCCTTTGTTTACATCATGGGTCGTCAACCTGGTCCCTACCGCCCACTAGTGGGCATTTCAGGATTCCAGGTGGGCGGTAGGGATTTCAGAGATTGGGTGGGCGGGTGCGAGCCGGCGGTACCCCTGCGACCGGGTACCGCCATCCCCATCCGCCGTGCAAGGGGCTCATCGGGTGGCCCATGCTGTCAGCGCCACCCGATGGATGTGGATTGAGAGGGGGCCCGGTCAGCGCTGGGCACTTTAACAGAGCTGGGAGGAAGTGACTGTGCGTCACTCCTCCCAGCTAACAAACAGACCGCGTGGGAGGAAGACCAGGGAGTCAGAGTAGGAACTCTGACTCCCATGCACCTGAGCCACCACTGGACCCCAGGGAAAGTCACCCTCCTGCACCTAAAAGGTAGGAAACAGGAGGGTGACTAAAATATTTTGTGTGTGTTTGTTTGTGTGTATGTGTCTTTGTATGTATGTCTTGTGTGTGTGTGTGTGTGTTGTCTTTGTATGTATGTGCTGTGTGTGTGTCTTTGTATGTATGTGTGTCTTTGTATGTGTGTCTTGTGTCTGTCTGTATGTGTGTATGTGTCTTATGTGTGTGTCTTTGTATGTGCACCTGTCTGTTTGTATGTATGTGTCTTGTGTGTGTGTGTGTCTGTATGTATGTACTTATGCACGTACGTATGTATGTGTGCGTGTGTCTGTATGTATGTGTGCCTGTCTGTATGTATGTCTTGTGTGTGTGTGTGTGTATGTGTGCCTGTCTGTTTTTCTGTATGTATGTATGTATGTGTGCCTCTCTGTATGTATGTACGTACGTACATGTGCGTGTGTCTGTATGTATGTGTGCCTGTCTGTATGTATGTCGTGTGTGTGTGTGTGTGTATGTGTGCCTGTCTGTTTTTCTGTATGTATGTATGTATGTATGTGTGCCTCTCTGTATGTACGTACGTACATGTGGGTGTGTCTGTATGTATGTGTGCCTGTCTGTATGTATGTCGTGTGTGTGTGTGTGTGTATGTGTGCCTGTCTGTTTTTCTGTATGTTTGTATGTATGTGTGCCTGTCTGTGTGCCTGTCTGTATGTATGTGTGCCTGTCTGTTTGTATGTATGTGTCTTTTTATGTGTGTGTATGTGTGTGTGTGTGTGTGTATGTATGTATGTGTGCCTGTCTGTTATAGTGGACTATAGTCAGTGGGCTACCGAGCTAAGCCTTCCTACTGGGCATTGCTATAAGGAAGGTTAAAAAATAGAAAAAAGGGATAAAAAAGGTGGGGAGGGGAATTGAGGAGGGAGATGAGATAAGCTGATGCACATATGAGAAATCATATTATGCACAAACAGAGAAGTCGTCTGAATATCACCGAAAGAGGAGACCTTTGTTTGTTTCTTACAGATATCAAATATTTAGTCTCACAGCATCAACCTCAAGTATCTCATTAATCACTAGTAAAGGTAATTTCAATTTACTTTATTGTTTTCTCATTAAACTTTATAAAGTTAAAAACATTATAAACATGCATTAAGTAGAAATAAAAAGACAAATGTACGTACAATTATTTTTTAAAAACACCCTCCTTTCTAATAAATATTCTGCCCTTGCGCAAAAACTGGTAGGCGGTAAGGAAATTTTTCCATCAAGAAAGATGCATTAGTGGGCGGTAGGTAGAAAAAAGGTTGACTACCACTGGTTTACATAGAACTATTGTTAAATGATTTAATAATAAACTGGGGGCTAGTCCAAAGGTACTGTTGGCAGCATAATCACTCCAGTGAGCTGTACTGATTATAATGCTTAAAATGTGTCTTCAGAGGTTATTTGAAGAAGTCATGGTGCCTGGAGTCTGTAGGTGCAGAATCTCGCTATACAAAATGCTGCACATACACCGTTTAAAACCTCTGCTGCTGGTTTTTTTAAACTCTGGCAGCAGTACCATTAGCCAGCACAGAACAAGAGTATTAATTCTCTGCAAAATTGACATCTGGTGTCAGCATACTGAAGCCCAGACAGCCATTGGCAGTGCGCTCCTACCCCACTCCGAGCAATCCATTTCCTCCCCTCACCCTCCCTCCCTGACATCACCCAGTGAGGAAGAGTGACATCAACAGAAGAACTTATTGAATGGTATGTTTCAAATAGTTTTTATTTTTTATTTTTTTTAATTGGTTTGAAGTTTGAGGTGTTGGATCAGTCTAAGAAGGGTTACAGCAATCAAAACCAGTATTTCCTCAAAACAATGTTATTTTGGTTTCAGTGATCCTTTAAGTGAGTACTATGCCTGAATTATTCAATCCCTGGTTTGGTGAGATGTCACAACAAATCTGGGAACTTGGGGTTTGTAGCACCTGCAGAAACTTCAAGTGTGTATATCTTTTAGTGGAGGGAGGGTACAGTATATATAGTAGTGTACCTGTAGTCATTTTAAGAATTTTTTATTTTATTTATTTTTTTTTTTTTTAGTAATGTTCCTTAAACCCTTCTTCGGAATGCCATCATCACAATGCTGTTGAACTTATAAACTTCCTTTTGTTTGTGTTTTAGCTGCTGATTCCGTGGAGAGACAACACTGGCTGAATCATTTACAAGCATGTGCCAAGAATCATAGTGAGACGAAGGTAAAAAATTTTTAATTTAGCCATGATAAAATACATTGTTTTTGGTTTATCGCTCTGTAACTTTACAGGTTTATAGTTAACATATCACGGTGGCTCCAATTTTAATATTAAAGGACCACTATAGGCACCCAGACCACTTCAGCTTAATGAAGTGGTCTGGGTGCCAGGTCCCCCTAGTTTTAACCCTGCAGCTGTAAATATAGCAGTTTGAGAGAAACTGCTACGTTTCACTGAGAGTTAATCCTACCTCTAGTGGTTGTCTCCCTGACAGCCACTAGAGGCCACTTCCGGGATCCTCAATGTGAAAATCGCATTGAACTCCCGCTGGACGTCCATAGGAAAGCATTGAGTAATGCTTTCCTATGGGCTGTTTGAATGCACATGCGGCTCTGGCCGCGCATGCACATTCAGAGCTGACTTCGGCAGGGGGAGCAGAGGTCACCAGTGCCGAGGGAGCGCGGCGCTGGATTAAGGTAAATAGCTGAAGGGGTTTTAACCCCTTCAGCCCAGTGGGACGGGTGCCCTGAGGGTTGGGGGGACCTATTAATCCTATAGCTGATTTTGTTTTCCTGGCACTATAGTGCTCCTTTAATATTTTATATATTCTATAATAGATTAATATTTTAAATAAGCTTTTCAAATGACTGAATATTTTCGAATAAACTTTTAAAATGATTCAATATTGATTTTCTTTTAATATTTATATATTTTAGTAATATTTTTTTTTATGTTAATATTTTGAAAAAATCATTTAAAAGTTCATCCAAAAATATTAATTCTTTAGGAAAGCTTATGCAAAAATATTAAATCTCATATGTCTATGTCCCTCAGGACCATATTGGTATAAATAGAGCAACTAAGTATACATTTTTCTAGGTGTCCTTAAATCATCCACTGATCTGACAGCCTACCTATTAAGGTCACTTTTGTTTGCACAGCATCCTTTAGATGCTTAAAAATGTATAAGATGTTATAAGTAAATCTACAAATCTACAAATTTTACCGTTTAAATTTTTAAACATGAAGGACTGATTATATTTGATGGACTGTTAAATGAACTTTCTGCAGTTCAATTGCCTATTCATCTGTATTTACTTGGAACCTGGTAAGACATTAATTTGCATATTAAACCTAATGTTCTATGAACATTGATCTCTGATGTGCATTAACTTATAAATGGTATTACTTTTAACACATCAGAATACACTTGTTACTTACCTACTGAACACAGGCACAAGTTGCATACATTGATTAGCCACAGCATGAAAACCACTGATTGGTTAAGTGAATAACTTTGATTATATTGTTACAAAGGCATCAGTCAAGTGGTGGAAATTTATTGGGCAGCAAGGGAACAGCCAGTTCTTAAATTTCATGTGTTGGAAGCAGAAAAAATGGACAAGTGAAAAGGTCTGAGTGACTTAAAAAAAGGGCTAAATAGTAATGTCTAGATAACTGGGTCAAAACAACTCTTGTTGGGTGTTCCCAGTATTTAGTGGTTAGTACCTACTAAAAGTGGTGCAAAGAAGGACAACTGGTGAACTGGCGTCAGGGTCAAGGGCACGTAAGGTTCATTGATGCATGTGGGGAGCAAAGGCTAGCCCATCTGTTCTGGTTTCAGAACACACAATGCATCACAGTTTACTGTGTGTAGGGTTGTATAGCCACAGACCAGCCAGAGCGCTCTTGATGACCCCTATCCAGCTCCAAAAGCACCTTTAATGAGGACATGAGGGTCAGAACTGGACCATGTAGCAATAGAAGAAGATTGCCTGGTCTGAAGAACCACGGCTTCTTTTAGATCAGGTGGATGGCAGAGTTTACCTGGGCAAGAGGTGGAAGCAGGATGAGATGAAGCCAGGGCGGCAGAGGCAGCATTATGCTCTTGGCAATGTTCTGTTCAGAAACCTTTGGTCCTGTTATTTATGCGGGTGTTACCTTGACATGTACCACCTAGAGATCATTGCAGACCACGTACACACCTTTGTGGCAGTGGTGTACCCTGATAGCATTGGCCTATTTCAACAGAATAATGCACTCTGTCACACTGCAAAAAATTGTTCAGAAACAAAGAGTTCAGGATGTTGCCTTTTCTTTAACTTCCCCAGATCTCAATCCAATTGAGCATCTGTGGGATGTTCTGCTAATGTCTTGGTGCCAAATACCAGAGGACACATTCAGAGGTTTTGTGGAGTTCATGCCTCAACGCATCAGAGCTGTCTTAGCAGCACCAAGGGGACATACACAGTATTTGGCAGGTGGTTTTAATGGTGTGGCTGATCAGTGTATTTCAGTTGCATCAGGCATTATTTTATAATATTTATCGAAAAGTCATCATAAGGTTTATTTGTAGTTCTAAAATAAAACAATATTTTTTTTATTTATTGTAAATGAAACACGATTTTGCACAGATGAGTCACAAGTGGAATTATTCAAAACTCATCTAAACATATTAATGACAAATAATTTGTCATTAGATATGAGTGGAACTGAGAATCTGGAGAATGTTAGACTATTATGGGATAGGATGTAATATTCATTGGGAATCCATGGCAAGTCACACTTTAGTGAACACCCTTAAAATTGTTCCTCAAACAAACTTTTCATCAGATATCCATTTAAATCTTACTATATAAAATGATTCCCTTATATATTTTGAATTATGATTAAATGTTAAGTATTGATTTATGTGAATGATTATATGCTTGATACTAGCTTAACATATGCATTTTACACCTGAAATAACACTTACTGAATAAATCAGCATAATAAAAAGACACTTAGATTGGATTTAAAGGACCACTCTAGGCACCCAAACCACTTCAGCTTAATGAAGTGGTCTGGGTGCCAGGTCCAGCTAGGGTTAACCTAATTTCTTTATAAACATAGCAGTTTCAGAGAAACTGCTATGTTTATAAATGGGTTAATACAGCCCTCAAATCCTCTAGTAGCCCTCAGGGCACTATAGTGCCAGGAAAACGAGTATGTTTTCCTGGCACTATAGTGGTCCTTTAATAAATGCGATTTTCATGCAAAAAAAAAAAAAATAAGGAAGTACAGAAAACCGGTGTATTCAATTATGACAGTTTGTGAATGTGTGAGTATTTCCTTCTCATAAGCCTGTTTTGATACAGTTGTGAAATTGTAGCAGCAATAACCATAGTTTCACCCCCTGGAGTTAATAACTTGTATGCCTGGTAACCCAGTAGCAAATGTCAGTAATGTGTAGAAAGCTATTACACTGCTGAAAATAAATTCTATCATTTAAAATAGAATATGAATTCTCAAAGGACATAGAGTATATCAAATTATTAGTTGCCAAGTCTATCCACTGTAATAAACTGTTTGAGTTTGCCACAAAACCCCCCAGAAAGCAGGCAATTGTTGATAGATAGAAGTACATAGTTGAAAAAGATGGTGATGGAGAAATTAAGAGGGCATATAGATGGATAAAGCTGGCAATAGCTCGAGGGTTGCCAGCTCCCACCGAGCTTTCTAAATAATGTGCTATCAATAAATGAAAAAACTCCCTAATAATAATCGCTTATAATCACACATTGTGTCTCAAAATCTGACCTTATGTGCATTTCCCTAACATTCAGTTAGTTCAGCGCAAAACAATTCACTTCTATCTCTAATGATAAACTATTGTCTTCCTTCTGGTTTCTTTTGTAGAGAACTCAGACGTTTTATTACGTTGGATAGACTATTATTATGATAACTAAATGTCCTAGAAAAGGATTGGTGTGGCATAGCAACTTTAGTCGAGTTCCGCAGGCATTACTTTGAGAATTCATATTCTGTTTTAAATTATAGAAATGTTTTTACACTGGTTAACATGTTGAAGGATCACTATAGGGTCAGGAACACAAACATGTATTCCTGACCCTGTAGTGTTAAAACCACCATCTAGCCCCCTAGGACCCTCATGCCTCCATAAATATAGCAACATCTTACTGTATGCAAGCCTGAAGTTGTAGATGTGCATGCTGTTTGCTTTAGAAAAACAAGCAGTCTGCTGACATCATCAGAAGTGGTAGCCTGATCCAATCACAATGCTTCTCCATGGATTGGCTGAGACGACAAGGAGGCAGATCAGGGGCAGAGCCAACATGATTCAAACACAGCCCTGGCCAATCAGCATCTCCTCATAGAGATGTATTGAATCAATTAATCTCTATGAGGAAAGTTCAGTGTCTGCATGCAGAGGGAGGAGATACTGAATGTTTGGATGCATTTTAGGCAGCCTTGACCCAGTAATGATCTCTAACACACATCTGAGGCGTGGCCAGTGAAGTTATCACTAGGCTGTAAGGTAAACACTGCATTTTCTCTGAAAAGACAGTGTTTACAGCAAAAAGCCTGAAGGTAATGATTCTACTCACCAGAACAAATTCAATAAGCTGTAGTTGTTCTGGTGACTATAGTGTCCCTTTAAGCATGGGCGAACTAACCACTCGGGCACGTTGGTCATGGGCAGAGGGCCCGAGACAGTCAGGGGCCCGGCCGCACAGCCATGTTCCAGCTGGAGAGATCAGAGATCTTTCCAACTGGAACGGCAAATTTAAATTTTTTTTTTCCTTTAATAGGTTGCTGGGGCCCCTGATGCAGCAAGCAACCTACCTCTTTGTGAATCACCCCCCTTCTCACCCTCACATGAGACCTGGCAGCTTCACCTCCTCTCTGCCAGGTCTGCATGTCCCCCTGTCCCGTGCGGCGCTGTGTGCTGGGGAGAGGCGGGGCCAGGAAGTGACCTCACTTCCTGTTTACTCATCTCACAGCCTGATCAGCGAGGGGAAGGAGCAGCAGCCTGGGAGACCAGACGGAGCAGAGAGAAAGGTAGGATATAGTCACTCTGTCACACTAGTCACCCCCTCCCTCCCTTACTCTCACTTGTCACCCCTCCTTCTTGTCACCCTCTCCCTCACTCTGTCACTTGTTACCCCTCACTGTCATTAGTCATCCCCTCCCTCTGTCACTTGTCACCCCTCACTCTGTCACCATTCACCCTCTCCCTCCAGTCACCCCCTCTCTCACTGTCAGTAGTCACCCCCTTCCTCCCTCACTGTCACTAGTCACCCCCCACTGTCACTAGTCACCCCCTAACTCTGTCACTAGTCACCCCCTTCCCTCCCTCAGCCACTAGTCACCCCATCCCTCACTGTCACTAGTCACCCCCTTCCTCCCTCTGTCACTAGTCACCCCTCCCTCCTTCTGTCACTAGTCACCCGTCACCCCCTCCCTCCCTCACTGTCACCCCCTAACTCTGTCACTAGTCACCCTTCCCTCTGTCACTAGTCTCCCCTCCCTCCCTCCCTTACTCTCACTAGTCACCCCATCCCTCCCTCTGTCACTTGTCACCCCTCACTCTGTCACCAGTCACCCAGTCCCTCACTCTGTCACTGTCACCCCCTCCCTTACTCTGTCACTAGTCACCCGCCTCACTGTCACCCCTCCCTCACTCTGTCACTAGTCACCCCCTCCCTCCCTTACTGTCACTAGTCACCCCCTCCCTCCCTCCTGTCACCTAGTCACCCCCTAACTCTGTCACTAGTCACCTCCCTCTGTCACTAGTCACCCCATCCCTCCACTCTGTCACTTGTCACCCCTCACTCTGTCACCAATCACCCCATCCCTCACTGTCACTAGTCACTCCTCCCTCCCTCTGTCACTAGTCACCCCTCCCTCACTCTGTCACTAGTCACCCCTCCCTCCCTTACTCTCACTAGTCATCCCTCCCTTACTCTTACTAGTCACTACTCTCACTAGTCACCCCCTCCCTCTGTCACTTGTCACCCCTCACTCTGTCACCAGTCACCCCCTCCCTTACCCTCACTAGTCACAACATCCCTCCCTCTGTCAATTGTTACCCCTCACTAGGTCACCAGTCATCCCCTCCCTCACTGTCACTGTGTCACCACTTCCCTCACTGTGTCACCCCCTCCCTTACTTTGTCACTAGTCACCCCCCTTATTGTTACCCCTCACTCTGTCACTAATCACCCCTCCCTCCCTCACTGTCACTAGTCTCCCCCTCCCTCTGTCACTAGTCACTCCCTCATGCTGAGTGCACCCCATCCCTCACTGTCCACTAGTCTCCCTCCCTCTGTCACTAGTCACCCCTCCCTCTGTCACTGATCACCCCATCCCTCACTGTGACTAGTCACCCCTCCTCCTGTCACCTAGTCACCCCTCCCTCCCTCTGTCACTAACCACCCCCTCCCTCACTCTGTCACCAGTCTCCCCCCTCACTGTGTCTCCCCCTCACTCTGCCACCAGGTGCCACTCTGCCACCTGTCACCCCCTCCCTCACACTCACTCTGTCACCTGTCTCCACCCTTGGACAAGTAGATTTTTAAAAAAAATATTCCACACCCCTGCACATGCAGACACACACTAACGCTCAATACACATATGCATTCACACTGCCACTATATACAAAATAGCACATGTAGTCATCCAGACATGCACAAGTGCATTCACACAGACTCAGATAGAAACATGCATTGATACACAGGTCGTCACAATATACACGTCCAAAGGAATGCCGTATTATATGAGAGTTATATTTAACCCCTTAAGGACGGAGCCAAATGTACACGTTGTGAACAAAACAAAATGTAAACAAAAGCTGGCATTTGCGCTACGTGTCTGTCCAACCGTAATACACCTCTTTCATATTAAATACACCCACCCTTATTATATATCAATTTATTCAGGGGAAACAGGGATTTCATTTAATATCAAATATTTAGCTATGAAACATAATTTAATATGAAAAAAATGGGAGAAAATAAGATTTGTTTTAATTTTTTTAGTTCTACATGACATTTTAACGGTCAATGTCATAATACTGTTTGCTTTTACTGCAATAAAATACACATATTTGTATTCAGCAAAGTCTCACGTATAAAACAGCACCCCCTATGTACAGGTTTTATGGCATTTTGGGAAGTTACAGGGTCAAATATAGCACGTTAAATTTTAAATTGAAATTCGCCAGATTGGTTACGTTGCCTTTGGGACTTTATAGTAGCCCAGGAAATAAATTTACACCCATAATGGCATATCATTTGCAATAGTAGACAACCCAAGGTATTGCAAATGGGGTATGTCCAGTCTTTTTTAGTAGCCATTTGGTCACAAACACTGGCCAAAGTTAGTGTTAGTATTTGTTTGTGTGTGAAAAATGCAAAATGCCAATTTTGGCCAGTGTTTGTGACTAAGTGGCTACTAAAAAAGACTGGACATACCCCGTTTGCAATACCTTGGGTTGTCTACTATTGCAAATGGTATGCCATCATAGGGGTAATTTTCATTCTTGGGCTACCATAGGGTCTCAAAGGCAACATAACCAATCTGGCTAATTTTAATGTGAAAAAATGAAACACAAGCCTTATATTTGACGCTGTATCATTATAAAACCTGTACATGAGGGGTACTGTTGTTAGATTTGAACACAAATATTTGTGTTTCAAAACAGTAAAAAGTATCGCAGCAATAATATCGTCCGTGTAAGTGCTGTTTGTGCGTGAAAAATGCAAAAAACTTCGCTTTTACTGGCGATATCATCGTTGTAACTGTTTTACTGTTTTGAAATACTAATATTTGTGTTCAGCGAAGTCTCCCGAGTAGAACAGTACCCCACATGTACAGGTTTTATGGTGTCTTGGAAAGTTATAGGGTTAATTAAATTCCCTTTACTCTCGGCATGGGTTGTCAGGCAGGTCCCGCTAATTGTAATTAATTAAGATACCTAATTATGTAAAAATATTACATAAATATATATGTATAATTAATATATGTATATATATATATATATATATATATATATATATACGTATGTGAATATATATGTATATATATATATATATATATTTTTTAAATATTTTTATTTATATATAGGTATATATATATAGTGATATATACGTATATATTTATGTATATAGATATATATATTATTTCGTTCTATGTGTATTTTGATATAAATATATATATATTAATATCACAATACAGTTAGAACGAAATAACACACATCTATATATTTTTTAATTTATTTTTTTTAATTATTTTTTTATTTTATTTTTTAACATATTTACATATTTAATTTTTTTATATTATATATAAATATATATATATATAACAATAATTATATATATATTTAATCAATATCAGTCTAAGTGTAATTTGATATTAATATATATATATAATTATATATATTAATAGTAAAATACACCTAGACAGTGTATGTGTGTGTGTGTGTATGTATATGTGTA
This sequence comes from Pelobates cultripes, assembly GCA_933207985.1. Taxonomy (NCBI): domain Eukaryota; kingdom Metazoa; phylum Chordata; class Amphibia; order Anura; family Pelobatidae; genus Pelobates; species Pelobates cultripes. Next base: position 77,233,765 of record OW240915.1, read on the forward strand.
TATATATATTTAGATCATATATATATATATATATATATATATATGATCTAAGTATATATATATTTTTTTTACACTTATTATACTTTTTTTAATTTTTAATTTTAATTTTATTAATTTTATTTTCAGCCAGCAGGGGGACCACCTGTAATTACAGGCAGCCCCCCTGCTGGCAATACAGCAGCCAGCTATCCCGGCCATGTGATTGTGAGGTCCTTGCAAGGACCTCACTCTCACATGGCCAGGGGGGGGCTGCCAGGGGGTCAGACGTGCCGCGGGGGGCTCCCTGGCGACCGGGTAAGTATAGAAAGACCGGAGGGCGTACTATTACGCCTAGCGGCGTTTAGAGCTGCCTAAAATAGGGCGTAATAGTACGCCCTCTTTTCTTAAGGGGTTAACATTTATAATAATGCACATATATTTGGCATTCAAAGGGCCTGGGATCTAATTTTGCCCGGGGCCCCAAAGGCTCTCAGTCCACCCATGCCTTTAAGGTTTCTTTTTTTTCATTATTATAAGGACAAATAGTCCCTCATTTCTTTATGTATTTTATTAAAACCAGAGCACTTAAAGGGACACTATAGTCACCAGAACAACTACAGCTTATTGCATTTGTTCTGGTGAGTAGAATCATTACCTTCAGGCTTTTTGCTGTGAACACTGTCTTTTCAGAGAACTTCACTGGCCACTCCTCAGATAGCTGTTAGAGATCTTTCCTGGCTCATGGTTGCCTAAAATGCATCCAAACATTCAGTGTCTCCTCCCTCTGCATGCAGACACTGAACTTTCCTCATAGAGAATCATTGATTCAATTCATCTCTATGAGGAGATGCTGATTGGCCAGTGCTGTGTTTGAATCATGCTGGCTCTGCCCCTGATATGCCTCTTTGTCAGTCTCAGCCAATCCTATGGGGCAGCCCTGTGATCAGTGGCGGATTCAGGGGGGAGGCAATAGGGCAATTGCCCCCCACCGAGAAAACCGAGGGTCTCCCTCTCCCCTGCCGGCTAAAGAAGGGCTGACACTGTCCGAGTGCCAGCCCTGCAATGTGCCATCACGGACCAGAACCGGAGGGGAGATTAGAGATCTCCCTCCCCGGTCCGCAGGCACATTGCTGACAGCTAGCAGGGGAGGGAGAGTGGACCCGGAGGCTCAGCCTGCAACTCCTCCGGGTCCTACTCTCGCGAGCACGGAGTGTTGCCGCTGTTAGCACGGCAACGCTCCGGATCTCGCAAGAGTTAACTCTAGCCCTATAGCTACGGGCTAGAGTTCACTCTCACCACTGGGACCACCAGGGATTCCCCACCGCACCACCAGGAATGGAGAAATAATGAATATTTGTTTTAAGAAAATTTTAAAAAAAACATATAAGGGTTGGGTGGCTTTTTTTATAATATGTGTGTTTTTATTAAAATTTAATTATTATGTATGTATGGGGGCAGTGTATATGTGTGTGTGGGTGGGGGGAGGGGGCAATGTGTGTGATAAGAAGGGTAGGGGGCTTTTTTTTAATAATCTCACACACACACTGCTCCCCCTCTCCCCCCCCCACACACACACATACACTGCCCCCATACACACATTTCCCCCATACACACACACTGCCCCACATATACACACACTGCCTCCCATACACACATTGCCCCCATACACACACTGCCCCCCATACACACACTGTCCCCATACACACTACCCCCATATACACACACTGCCCCATACACCCACTACCCTCAAAATTACACACTGCCCCTTACACACACTGCCCCCATACACACACTGCCCTACACATACACTGCTCCCCCAAAAAAATTGCCCCACACTCACACACACTGCAATCCTCACACACACAGACTGCAAATGTCACACACAAATACTTCTGGTGATGTCAGCAGACTGTTTGTTTTTCTGAGTCTAACAGCATGCAGAGTTACAGCTTCAAGCATGAATACAGTAAGATTTTGCTATATTTATGGAGGCATGAGGGGCCCAGGGGGGCTAGATGGTGGTGTTAACACTATAGGATCAGGAATACATGTTTGTGTTTCTGACCCTATAGTGATCCTTTAAATAAAATAAAAATACATAGAGATTAGACAGTACAGGGAGATATGTAGAAGCAGGTTCGATAAAGTTTATTTTTGGTGACAAAGTGTCACGTATTCATCCGCTTATAAAAATATGGTTAATGACATTTACTGTCCACACAGGAAAAGTTGTGCCGAGCAGCAACCAAATCCACAGAAGGGTTAATGCTGAGCAGCAATTATGCAAATGGGAACCTGGTAACTGCTTTGGGGTCAAAGGCCGGTTACAGCTTATCAGATCTAGAGGAGGGGTATTTAGGCCCAGTTCTCATCCTGCTCAGTGCCCTGTTGTGGTTGTCTGGGAGCATGTTATTGATTCTGGTTATTTGACTTTGGCATTGTTTTTGACTTCCTTGTTTTCTGGCATCCCTGATTTCTGGCTTTTCCTTATTGTTGTGTCTCTTTCTGTTTCCCTTGCCCTCGGCTATTTCTGACTATTCTTTGGTACGTTAGTCCGGCCATTCTAAGGTCTGGTTTACGTTACCTATAAGCCCTCTGTGTTACACAATTCTACGTGCTGGATCCTTTTGTAATCCTGACACAAAGCAACTTTAAGTTCGATTTGTGTCCTTTAAAATGGAAATACAGTTTTAAATTGTAATCCTGAAGCTTTTGGCAGGTGGGTGTTTGCTTCTGTAATATTCTACTTAACCGCTTGACTATTGACTGGTTTGCAAAAAAACACCTCCAGTATCTGAGCATTTTGGGTGCCCTATAAAGTTATGTTTACATTTATTTGTTTTCGATATGCATAGACAGCACGTTATTTAATGGATCAAAAGGGAAAATTTGGTTGGAGAGAAACTTTTAAAAACTCATGTACCAAATAATGAAGTTATATCTAATAAAAGATTGTTGTTAAACAGTACCGTGCAGACACATCTGAACGCCCCCTTGCAGTCTGACTGGGTATGTGTGTGTGGGGTGGGGGAGGGTGGGGGAGAGAGGGGGCTAAGGGGCAATGTGTGTGATAAGAAGGGTAGGGGGCTTTTTTTTATAATCTCACACACACATTGCTTCCCCTCTCCCCCCCACATACACTGCATCTCAATATGTGTTTGTGTGTGTGTCTGTGATAGTGTGAGTGTCTGTAAATCATTATCAATCATCATCGTTTAAATTTAAAAAGGAAATCTAGAAACATTTTTGTATTTATTGATGAAGGCTGTTAACTTTAAAAAAGTATACATTTTGTTTTTAATAGTAAATGATAGTGCATGCAGTGGGGATAGATATGGCTTTATTTTCAGACCAGGATAGACAGATGGCAGACAAAGGCTTTACATGCTACTTACAACAGGTTCATACAATAAATTAAACTGTTCTAGAGGTAGATAAGGGGAATCCAATTTTAGTAATGCCAGAAAGACATCCTTTAGCACAAGAGAAACAAAACAAGACACATGTTTGGTCTTATCAGTGGGATACATTGTACTGATATCTCACTATGCATAGTGATTAAGAGGTCTTCATATCAATTACCTTCAATGTAGAAAGAGGCATTCTAAAGAATAAAGCAATGTGTAGGAGGTGCTCAGTTGAGGTGAGACAAAACAGAGTAGCATACACTATAGATGATGTGCCAATACTTATTTCTTAAAAGAAAACATATTATTAAAATATATATATGTAATATTGGTGTATTCATCTTCAGTGTAAAGTACACTCTTTGTTTTGTGTAAAAAAAATAAATAAAAAAAAGCTATAAAACATCTTACGTGGGGGGCGGAGCCAACCATCAAAGGGAGCAGTTGCATGCGCCCTGAACTTCGATACAGAATCGTCTTGCAACCTAAAATTGCCTCATTTGGGGGAGCTGATTTGCTCTTACAAGGCACTATAACTGAAGCAGGAGAACATGGGGAAGCACTCACACAAATCTCGTGGTTCGGGTGGAGGAATACCTCAGATATCAGCTAGTGGGCAACAAAAACAGACATCACTGCAGTGGTGACAGAGATCAAGACCTACATTGCCTCGGAAATGGCCGTCCTGAAAACATACCTCTGCACTCTGGCAAGCAGGATGAACTCCACGGAGGAAACTGTCCGCATCCTTGGAGTCAAACAAAACACCACAGCAGCTCAACTAAGTGAGGTATCCCTTACATGTGCAGAGTTGACAGCAAATGTGGGACAGCTGGAAGATATGGCAAGACAGTGGAATATAAAAATGCTGACGAGCTCCCACAGTTCAGCAGGAGGCTACTCTCCACTACCCTAATGCCCAAAGAGGCAAAAGGAACATTGCTGGACGGGGCATACCACCTCCCAGGGAACCCTGCAAACAAGTCCTCTGGATCAAGAGATGTTATAGTATGCTTTCAGTCACAAACTGAAAAGGACACATTTCTGGCACAAGTCAAAGGCCAATCACCATTCATTTTTGAACAGCACTCGTGGTGCTTCTTTAAAGATCTTCTTATCCATGAACTCTCACTCTGCTGCAACTAAAAGGGCCATATATACTCCATAGAATCCCCCAAAATGGTGAAATGGATGGTGGTGGGCTGATTGCCAGGTTATGAAAATAGTTGGAAGCCCCACCTCCACTCCAAAAAAAGGGTGGATTGCAAGACTAACTGACAGACACTCTTACTGGCCCTACTTAAGGCCGCACATGTGCAGAATACTTCTGTAGTGCTCCGGTACTATTAGGAGAAAATGCAGTTATATTTATACATTAAATTTCTATATGTGCATCTTGAAGGTAAATTGCATGTAATGGAACATTGCAGTGAAGTTTGTATTACTTGTGTGCATCAATGTGCCTGTTCATTGAGAATCCTCTGTGCTGGAACCGTGTGATTGTGGCTTTCCAGTGTTTCTCACTGAGCCATTGAAGGGGGAAGGTAGGTGTGCTCAGGCCTAACATGCCTTCTGCTTCTATAAGCAAGTTGAAGTACTTTATGTTTGGAGGGCTCATTTAAAGCTCTGTATTTTAGTTTTCTAAAGATATCCTTTAGATGTTTTGTTGCTTTTTTTTTTTTTTTTTTTGAGATGTTAATCAAAAACTGTTACCATGGCGATGCCACACTGCAAACATTTAATCTTTTCCTTTAAGAAAAGGGATGCTAACTTTGTAGATCATGCATCAAAATACGTCTGAATGTCTCATCCTTCTTGTGATTTTATCAGTCTTCTCTGCAGTCCATTTTAACCAGGAGGTTGCCCAGACCAATTTTTGGTCTCTCATTGACTCATATGGTGGGAATAAATAGGGATTCTTATTATGAGTGGGTGCTGATATAAAATTCTCAACCAGTAGGAAACCACCCAGAACTTGTGTGAGAGACCTTCTTCATAGCAGTAATTTCGTTCCCTTCACATTCACTAGAAATGGGGAAAAACACTGGGCAGAGGATTATGGGAAATGTGTAGTTGACCAAGTTCTAGTCAGGGTCCCCCACAGTCTTTTGAAAATGAAAATCCAAAACATGGTGTTGCGCTAAAGTTATATATTGATAATAAATAAATCAGCAGCAGACCCTCCCTCCCAGACGCTCCCACCTCCTGGACAGCATCCATTTTACATCCATTGTGAAGCTGCATTCTTAGTGAGCTGTCCAGGAGGCGGGAGGGTCTGGGAGGGAGGGTCTGCTGCTGATTGGCTGGAATGTGTCTGCTGACTGTGAGGTACAGGGTCAAAGTTTACTCAATGATAAGTCCGTGGCGAACCGTTCGGGACATCACTAGTTTTTAACTGTTTCAGGTGGTCTGCACTATGTATTTTTATGTTTTTTTTTTTTTTTTTTTAGAGAACATTTTGCAGCATTGGTTTATGGTGAAGCAGTAGCATTTACTATCAATTGATAACTATCTTTAGCACAACACCATATTTTGGATTCTATTGTTCACTTTCTTGTTGTGGATGAGTGCCACTGGTTTTATCGCTATCACTCATTGAGCTTTGTGCAGCACATTTTATTTAAAAAAAAAAAAAAAGCTTTTTAGTGCTTTCCACCTTTTGGGTTTCTTGAAAATGAAAGACCAAAGGGGTAGCATCGTGGTGTGTATATTTAAATATATTTTAGCAACCATACATCTCATCATGTAAAAATTAATGTGCTCTTTATAATTTGCTAGTGGTTACAAATTAGCTGTGCCAGGAATGTCCCTTTAAATGGGCTATTACAAGGCATCATTACCGGAACACAAATTACTCGACTGTACAGTATGTTGCGAGATGCTGTACTACGTTATATGCGAATTGCCTTGTGTTTTCATTCAGCAGAAATGTGACCTGCTGAGATAAAATGACAATTTGATGAGAGAGGAGTAATTGGTCCTTTAAAATGCACAAGAAATTAGCTGTGGGTGGTTAAACATTGAAAAGGTCAAAACACTCTGTGAATAACATGAACTTGAGATACATGTTTAACAGCAAATGTTCTGATATATTCATAATTACTGTACCTGTTAATCCATGCTCAACAAAAGATGTTTTGTGGAAAATTTAATAAAGAAAATAAAAACAATTTAACAATATTTATTCTAAGCATAGTAACAGAATTCAAATTACTTCTGGCTGTATACCTACCTAGGGTCTATCGGTCAGCTCACGCCATCTAGTTAGTGCAAAAACAGCGCAATGTTTTATTTTTTCAATTTTTTTTTTTTTTTTACAGGTTTAATATTTATTGAAGTTTTAAATCAAAAGAATTGTCAGTCGACTGCAGCAAATCACGTTATAATAATGTATATCATAAATGTGTAACGATTGTAACAATTTGTTAGCATTGAAGTACATATCATTAAAAGGACACTAACTAGTTGGGGTAGGCTAGGAAAATGGGCAGACTTATGAGGTGAGGGTTGGGGCAAGCTCTGTTCTGGGATGCGTCCCACATGCAAGTGAATTTTGTCAGAGTTCCCAGCTGCTTGTGTGTCATCTTCTCATAGTTGCGGATAGATTGCAAAGAGACTGTAAGTGTTGTGATGGGTGGAGCAAGCTTGGGTTTCCATTGACATGCTAAGTTGATTTTTGCACAAACTAGTATGTGAAATATGAGGTGCATCTCCAGGAAATGCAGTTCAGGAGGTAACATACACAATAAGTAGGATTGTGAGAGTAGTGGCAGTGAGATACCTGTGACACCGGAACTGAGTGATTAAATTGACTTCCAGTTACCCTGTGTCTCTGAGTAATTCCAAAATGTATGATGTGGAGTAGCTGATTTCACAGAGCATCTCTGGCATACTGAATAGTTAGATGGGTATATATGGGAGGGCAACATGTATCGGTGGAATAGTAATTTATGATTGGTTTCCCAGTGCTGCAAATATCTAGACACTCCTATAAAGTTGCTTGCTGCTGCGTTCCATTGTTTGGGTGCACTGAAGATCCACCTCTCATGCAATGCTTTTTACCTTTCTTTTTAATTACTGTTAGTCCTGTTGCACTACCATACCTAATTCATGGCGTAGTTGCCTCGTCTCTGTGCTTCCTGCTAATCATATTTTACCCATAGTTCCAAGCTGTCCCAGATCTGGCTAAACAGTCCTCTTTAGGGAATCTGTTCCACCTAAGAAAAGTCCCCAAGCCGCTTATTGTGAGGTTGTTAAGCTATTTTAAAATAAATGTTACTAGAAGAAAAATAATACAACACAAAACCTGCCGTGCGTGTATGGGTTATAAACACATCAATGTTACTCAAAGGACACCCAGGGAGTTTAGTTTCTTAAACTGTGAATTGTGGAAAACTGACAATAAAATAGTCTGAAATAATGAAACTGAGAAAAGTTTCCAACTGTGCAAATATTTGTGCTATTTTGGCCTTAAATGTACAATACCCATGTCAATTTTACTCAATTCCTGTTTTAGTGAATGTTTTTAATACTTAATATTTTATAAGTTCCATTTTTGCACACGTTGGCTGCTCTGAAAGAGTATAAATGCAGTTCAACGGAAATCATCTGCAAACAGACCATTCTAACCTGAAATGCCTTCAGGAAAACATCTTTTCTGTTTCAGGTGAATACGTCTGTTAAAGTGAAATAAACATTTTACAGTTACTTTTGTTAACAGAAGGAAATGTTAACATTAACCAGGAAGTGTAGCAGTGTAAAACAGATCCGTGTTATTACATATAGATGGTAGAAACATAGAATGTGACGGCAGATAAGAACCATTCGGCCCATCTAGTCTACCCAATTTTCTAAATACTTTCATTAGTCCCTAGCCTTATCTTATAGTTAGGATAGCCTTATGCCTATCCCACGCATGCTTAAACTCCTTTACTGTGTTAACCTCTACCACTTCAGCTGGAAGGCTATTCCATGCATCCACTACCCTCTCAGTAAAGTAATACTTCCTGATATTATTTTTAAACCTTTGTCCCTCTAATTTAAGACTATGTCCTCTTGTTGTGGTAGTTTTTCTTCTTTTAAATATAGTCTCCTCCTTTACTGTGTTGATTCCCTTTATATATTTAAATGTTTCTATCATATCCCCCCTGTCTCGTCTTTCCTCCAAGCTATACATGTTAAGATCCTTTAACCTTTCCTGGTAAGTTTTATCCCGCAATCCATGAGCCAGTTTAGTAGCCCTTCTCTGAACCCTCTCTAAGGTATCAATATCCTTCTGAAGATACGGTCTCCAGTACTGTGTACAATACTCCAAGTGAGGTCTCACCAGTGTTCTGTACAATGGCATGAGCACTTCCCTCTTTCTACTGCTAATACCTCTCCCTATACAACCAAGCATTCTGCTAGCGTTTCCTGCTGCTCTATTACATTGACTGCCTACCTTTAAGTCATCAGAAATAATCACCCCTAAATCCCTTTCCTCAGATGTTGAGGTTAGGACTCTATCAAATATTTTGTACTCTGCCCTTGGGTTTTTACGTCCAAGATGCATTATCTTGCACTTATCCACATTAAATGTCAGTTGACACAATTCTGACCATTTTTCTAGTTTACCTAAATCATTTGCCATTTGGCTTATCCCTCCTGGAACATCAACCCTGTGACATATCTTAGTATCATCAGCAAAAAGACATACCTTACCATCAAGACCTTCTGCAATATCACTAATAAAAATATTAAAGAGAATTGGTCCAAGTACAGATCCCTGAGGTACCCCACTGGTGACAAGTCCAAGCTTTGAATATATTCCATTAACTACAACCCTCTGTTGCCTGTCACTCAGCCACTGCCTTACCCATTCAACAATATTGGAATCCAAACTTAAAGATTGCAGTTTATTGATAAGCCTTCTATGTGCAACAGTGTCAAAAGCCTTACTGAAATCTAGGTAAGCAATGTCTACTGCACCACCCTGATCTATAATTTTAGTTACCCAATCAAAAAAAATCAATAAGATTAGTTTGGCATGATCTCCCTGAAGTAAATCCATGTTGTCTCTGATCTTGGTCATTTATAGCGGATCATAACTGTCCACGTCTGAGTCGAATGCAGTTTTTTCTAAACATGGTCTATTTTGCATTTATGTTTAAGCTAGTTTTGGTTGAAAGTGCAATTTTTCATCTGCATAAAACTGTTGTTCCATCTCCATGTATCTATCATTAAAGGGACACTATAGTCACCTGAACAGCTTCAGCTTAATGTGGTTGTTCAGGTGAGAACTCTAGCTCCCTGCAGCCTTTCTCATGTAAACACTGTATTTTCTGAGAAAATACAGTGTTTACATTGAAAGCTAGGAACACCTCCAGTTGCAGTCACTCAGAGTGAACCATAATATGCCTCCATCCACTCAGATCTACTGTGCACGAGCATCCTGTGATTCAGTATCTCCTCCCACTGCATGCAGACACTGAACTTTCCTCATAGAGATTCATTGATTCAATTCATCTCTCTGAGGAGATGCTGATTGACCAGGGCTGTGTTTGAATCATGCTGGCTCTGCCCCTGATCTGCCTCCTTGTCAGTCTCAGCCAATCCTATGGGGAAGCACTGTGATTGGATCAGGCTATCACATGTCAACAGACTGCTTGTTTTTCCTGAGTCTAACAGCATGCAGATTTACAGCTTCTGGCTTGAATACAGCAAGATTTTTACTATATTTATGGAGGCATGAGGGACCCAGGGGGGCTAGATGGTGGTGTTAACACTATAGGGTCAGGAATATATGTAGTTGCACTGGTGACTATAGTGTCCCTTTAATTACATTTGTAAAATGCTATGAAAATACTATGAAAAATAAAAACACATTTGCAATTTGTAGTATTTTCTATATTTTAATAAAGGAAGAATGTGAACTCTGTTTACCTTCCTCAGAAAACCCACCAAACTGCCAGTGGTGTAAAAATTAGTCTGAAGAAAAAATAAGACACAATTTTTCACCTCTTTTTAAAAACATTACAAGGTGCGAATGTGTGAAACATTAAAATAAACAGAATGGTACAGGGAAATAAAATGATAGAAGGAGCTCAGTATTTCTCTTTGTACTCCTTCTCTTACCTACCTTATTAGTTCCTTTGGCTTTTATGACTACCTGCCGATCAATGACACCCATATATACATATCCCACCATAATCTTTCTCCTTGATCTGCCCTTCTGGATTGTCTCAATTATTCCCCCAATTCTGTTACTACCTGGACAGCTAACTTAATATTAAAACCACACGTCCTATAGAGATTCCATTTAAAAGTGGTAATCTTTGACTCTGCATCCAGTCTACTCTCCAAAACATGTAACTATCACCTTGAAAACATTGCACCTATTTGTCCCTTTCTAAAGTAAGATGCAACTAAAGCACTGTTTCTTGGGCATTTCATTCCCAGCATTGACTACAATAACTTACTTTTAAACTACATTGCAAACATGACAGCATTTAGATTCAGTACAGGAAAGGGTGTTTTAAATGGTATTTGACATGTGGACACAGAGATAATATGCTTTCTGAATCTTGTGCATTTTATCAATTTTCTTCCCACCAGGAGCTAAATGAATTTATGGCAGATACCTGCATACCATGCTCATCCGCAGGCACATTTCAATCCACTTTGGTGACAGATAATGTATTGTAATAAAGGGCTGGTTTTATTATCTGGATTATACAGGTTTCTCATCATCTTTAGATGTGTGGATGCAATGTCTCCTTTAACTGAGCCCTGAAATTCAGCCACAGTCTGTCCTATGTTGCAGCATATGCTGAAATGTCTGATTGTCCTCTACAATATTTAAACAAAAACGTCATCAATCATTATATTTTGCCATGTTTCTTGCTGCTGCGTATCATCTAACAGGGATATACAGTTAGGGTTACCATATCCACCATATTTTCAGACACACACACATAATTTTGCCATATTAATGAAAACGCATGAAGGGTTGCCTTGCAGTATGTATAATGCATATTCTGCAGTATTCTTCATTACCTAATTACTTAATCTCATACACCTTCTTCTGAATTCTACATACTACAAGGCAATCCTTTTCTTTTCTTGTAAATCTACGTTTTTTTTTTGTTTTGTTTTTGGATCACTGCTTTATACAGCAAGACATGTGGAGGAACATAAAGTCGCTGCCTACGCAGATGATCTTCTTTTCTTCATATAAAACTCGCGGATCACACTGCCATGCCTTCTATCGGAATTTGAAAGATTTTGCATATTTTTGGGCTTCAAGCTCAACTTGTCAAAGTGCTGAATGTCACACTCCCTTCTGCAGATTATGCGGCATTGGTTTCACTGTTCCTGTTTCGTTGTTGGTAAAATTAAGTATCTTGATATCTGGGTGACCATAGACCCGCGAGACATATATCAATGTAACTTCTTACCCCTGCTGGAAACAATGTTGGCTGACTTGGACAGATGGGTGTACCTCCATGTGTCATGGCATGGGCAGATAGCAGTGGTCAAAATGAATATACTCCTGAGGGTTCTTTAACTTCTCCAGGCCATCCCACTGGCCTTGCAGCAACCCTTTTCTCCTCTTTGAAAACAGCAGTCATTAGATACGTATGGTGGGGTAAACAATCTTGTTTGCACCACGATCTGATTTGCTTACCCAGACACGGGGGGGTGGGGGGGGGTCTGGCATTACCTGGTATTAAAAAGTATCTTCAGGCCATGGTTATGCAATGCATCCTTGAATGACACTCGGGTTCTCCACAAAAACAGTAGCCCTGGATAGGGGGGAATAGATAACTCCCTGGAGTCGGTGGTATGGCTGAGTGGCTTGAAGGAGCTAGAACACATGGACAGGATGGCTCCGGAATCCCAAGCACTCTGCTATTGGAAGATACTTTGTGAAAAACCACATATCTCGCCTATGCCTAGTCCTCTTCTTCCGGTGACAAACAAAAGCAAACTGGGAAGAGGGGGCTCTCATCGAGGGCCTTGTCCTTTTTAGGGGAGGGAAATTATATTCCTATTCATAGGGCGGTGCAAGATAGGAAACTACGTGACCTGGACTCATTATTGGAAGGTAGACCACAGACACCCGTAAACTCCCTCCGATAGATACAACTGAAACATTACTATAGCACTCTTCCACATAAAAAACGGTTACACAGAGAGCTTACCTGGTTTGAGGGCCTCTGCTCACGGAGCTCTAAACTTGAAAAAGCAATCTTGACGCTTTATCAATGTTTGCTGGTAGGGTCTAGATCGGTAAACAACATTTTTCAAAGGCAATGGGAAGCAAGACCTTCTTGGCAACGCAACGGGAAAAAGTATTACTATGGCAACATAAGAGCTCCATCAGCAGCCAGTACCAGGAGATGAATTTGGTATAAAACACCGACCCTTCTTCATAGAATTTTCCCTACAGTTTCCCCCACATTCTGGAGATGCCAGACTGAGAGAGGGACAATGATTCACATCTGGTGGGAGTGTTGAAACATTGTCCCGTACTGGGAGATGGTGAAAGATGTAGTAACCAAAATCTTAGGGGACTCGGTCGAATGGTCAGCTGAGCTGGCTTTTCTACATTTGTCATCAAAGCCTATCTCAGTTGATAAGAAATCTATTTTACACCACTTACTTAATGCTGCCAGGGCGCTTGTCCCTGCCTTCCGGAGGGAAGACTGGCTGCGTGGAGTTGAGCATATATTGGCGGCGGAGGCACTTAATGCTTCTCTAACTGGGGGGGTTCCAGACATGCAGAGGCATGGCAACCGTGGTTTGTGTACATGGCTCGTGACTTGTGATTGCATTACGAGTCGCGGGATACATGCAGGGGGGGCCCGGCCTCCTCGGACACACACACCACATCTTCTTTCTTATCGACCTGTTCTCTATCTATCCTCACTATTTCTACTGTCCTACATAGCAGGCCTTAACTTTAAGAGACATAGTATCTGGCTTACATATTTGGGGAAACCCCGGATTCAGAGGGAAAAATAACATATTTGTGCTGTCGGGAGGAGAATCCTCAACTACTACGTGTTCTATTACCCTTTGCCGAATGTGGGAGTACATATTCACTCTACAACTTATGAGGTAAATGAATGCTGTGCGTACAAACACAGAGCTACATGTTATGATTCTTCCGCCTTTTTTAGAGAGGCCCGCGCGCTTTCGCTTGTATACTTTTTTTTTTTTTTTACATTCTTTATTTTTTTATTGTGTAGGTTAAGACATGCATGGAAAGACATTTCACAAGATGGCATACGACAAGGCCCAAATACAGCAGATGTATGAAATGTCGAGAGTTGGCTGCACTGTTTTTGTATATATGAAACAAGATAAAGTGGGAGCTAGGACAACATAGTGCTCAATAACTAGTTTCTGCCTCTGTATAGTAATAATAGGCCTGAAAAAAGTATAGCAACCTGCATGCCAAAGATATGTCAGTGGTGTGAAACATTAGTAGGTTATAAGGTTGAACTGACATTATGGAGTTGGAGCATGAGTAGTCAGGCGTGCGTCATGAAACTGGTACAGAGGTTGGAAAAGCAGCAATCTGAGTATATCCTCTCTGCTAGGTTAGAATAGGCTAATAAACCACTAGTCCTAAAATCCCTATCATGGAACTGCTGCATGTAGGGGGAGTATGACAGTGACAGTAAGAGAAAGTGTTGGTTAATTCAAGCTAAATAACAAATGTTAAACATAGAGCCATGTCCTTAGACTGTATGGGAGTCATGCAGGTCTGAAATCTCTGGCATGGCTTCTGCAGCAGTCTGTGTTCAGCCGACTCCTGACAGCGGGAATCACAGAGAACCTGCAAGGTGATCTTCAGCCTGCATGCCTGCGGGCTGTCTGCTACTTCCACTTGGACATACACCAGGGCTTACTGTGTCTCTCGTGTGTGAGTGCTGTGGGTGGTCCGGGCTGGAACTCTGAGAGTTTTCGCTGGCAGCCAGTGCCTCTGTGGGGTTCTCACTATCCGAGGCTGAGAGATGTGTGTGGCTGGATCTACCTGCATGAGTTCCAAGTGATGGCTGGTAGCAGGTTGGCGTTTTCTGGGTCGGGGGAATCCTCCGCGGCTTCCTTCATCTCTTAAGTATGGTCAGCCTTTAGGCATTATGATGAGGTGCATGCTTTGGTGCTATTGTTGCCATGAGCTGACGGGAGGAATCCACGAGTGCCTGTCTCTGTGCCTGTTCAGCGAGCTTTACCCACAGTTGTGCCCAAAAGCGGTCAAAGGCCTTTACTATGCAGTCCTCATGGGGGGACCAGAGATCAGGTCTCTGTGTAGCGGCCATCTTTGCTGCGAGCATGCGTGTCCGAAAATTTAGATGCTTGGTGTTAGTTAACACCCCACACCGGGTTGTTCATAGGCACTCCTTGGGGACCGGGATACCCCCAGTGGCCCAGAGGAGGGGGAAGCGTGGCCCAGACTGTCGTTTATATGTAACCAAGGTGGGATATCGGCTGCGTCCTCTGCTTCAGGTCAGTTAGCAGGCCGCAATAATTGTCAGGTCCCACAAAACTCTCAGCAGAGTCATAGAATTTGGTCCAGGTGGTGCCCAAACTCTCTCCAGATCTCAGGGTTCTGATTCAGCTGGTAATTCGTGAAAACTATCAGGTTATGGGCCAAAATCTCAGTATTAGCTGAGGAGCTCTTTCAGCGTGAGTCCTGCTAGCTCGGCAGTCAGGCCCTGCCCCTCTCGTATACTTTTATATATGTACATCTTTAAGGCAATCCTTTTAATGTGCTGCCCATCATTTTGTATATGTGATATGGTCCCTGAAAACATGGTGGATATGGTAACCCTATATATAGTGAACCTAGCTGGAATATAATATAGATTTAAACTCATCTAAGCAGGACCCTGTTAATTTTTCCTGTTTGTGTGCCTAATTATGTTTGTCACATCTGGTAAGCAGTTTTTTTTACCCATTTTACAGGGCTGGAGAATGTGTTAATAATTAATAGAGTTCAGTAGGGCATTTTAAACAAAAAAAGGTTCTCCCCAAAAAGGTTTAGTAGTACATTTGTATATTCGAGTTTATGCAGATGCAGGAAAAAAAATCATGTGACATATAAACAAAGATGGAGTGTACAAAGTCAGTGTAAGATCATCTATGGGCAACTGTGCCTTAATATCTGGTGTTATCACTATTGGGTTCCAGAATGCAATGGGTGACAAACTAATTTTGTGCTACTAC
Source organism: Pelobates cultripes (assembly GCA_933207985.1). Lineage (NCBI taxonomy): Eukaryota > Metazoa > Chordata > Amphibia > Anura > Pelobatidae > Pelobates > Pelobates cultripes. The sequence continues at coordinate 77,249,367 of OW240915.1, forward strand.
CTGGATTCAAGGTTTCCAGTACATACATGCCTGATTCCCTGCTCTGTTATTCATTGTAGAGTTCAGCATCTCAGCGATCCAGGAGTTTTTCATTGCTTCCACATGGGACGTCTAATTCCTCATCGCCCGGGAGCCAGAGACACTTGATGCACACTGGTCCCAGTGTTGTCACGGTCACACACCACAAGTCTCCCGCCGCAGCTAGAAGATCCAAGAATCAGAATCCTGACCAGCTGAGTGAAGTCAAAGAGGTCAGACCCTCACACTTTTTTTCTGTTTGTTTATTAGACCCTGTTTCCTTGTTATAGGCATTCCATATTTGTTTCCATCAAGAATTTGACCTTTACTGTAAAACTTACAGGGTTTTCATTAAAGTAAGTATCCAAATAGAATTTCAAATGTAAGGCAAAAATAGCTGAATTGGATGATTTCTAAGTCAGTTCTGCTTCCAGTTCAGCTACTATGGCCTAACATTTGTAAATTACATTGCATTCTCACTTTAGTAAATGTTCAGTGTGATGAGTTAAAAATTAACACAATCAGACAACAATTACACACATGAGAATACGGGAAGCCAGCTTTCTCTAAACATATTTAGTGGAGAAATCGAATGTATAAAATATACATGTTTCTTATTTTAATTCGCTTAAATGATCTGTTATGTAAACTGAACCTAAGATTATTTATTCCTGGCTCTATCGCTCCCCTCAGCTGAAGTGATCTGGGTGCCTTCAGTGTCCCTTTAACTGTTGCCTGACCGGAGGCTGACCTCTGTTTCCAGGTCATACAACAAGGGCGGCCAATTAGCAGCTTCACAAAGAGACGGCAATATAACTAGTAAAACTAAATAAATAATAATTTGATTATTGAAAATATTCTTTAAAAGTGACACAATTAAAAAAACAACAAACACAATATACAGCCAAGGTGAGATGCTAATAAGGTTATTCACTAAAGTTTGATTGTAGCTAATTGTTATTAAATGTTGCCAAACCAAAGGTATATTTAGTAATAGAAGTATCACTGCGAGGTTGAATTGTATGCAAGAAGACAGACCTGAAAAACACATGAAAAACAGGATTTAGCTGCTGGTAACAGGCAAGAAAACTGTCTGTGATACTTTACACTAATATTTTGGGAACATATGCATTATGACAAATTAATAAATGCCAACTAGAGCACATTTAAAGGTGCACTGTCATCCCCTTCCCCCCTGAAAATGAGTATTTAATAAAGATATAATCTTTCTGAAATACTCATACTGACTGTGTTCTAATTTCACTGAAATTCCAACACAGTCAAAAGATGTACTGACACAAATTAGGGGCTACTTTGTCTCGGTATATTTCCTCCGCCTGACACTTCTTCAACACTAGAAGTGCCAGTCTCCCAGCCATCACCAGTGACAGCTGAAGGATATTATCTGTGTCTATATAGTCTATTTTGGAATCCTCAATAGACCTTAATGCTGTATTCTCGCCGATGTACAAGAATACAGCAGTGATATCCACTCCTGGTGCTGAATCGTCAGGAGCTGAAGAGAATCTCACCTTCCCTGTCCCCCCTCCCCCCGCCACTGGACTACCAGCAGTGATGTCTGTCGGGTGTCTTTGCAAATTATGCAAAGTCCCCAGACGGTAACAGTTTCGCTTTAACGTTCTTAATGCGCTTATGTTTCTAAATCACAGATAATGTCCAAGAATGATTAGATTGAGGAGTGGAATGAGCAGTCGGCAAATCCGTCATGGACAGCTAAGCTTCCCACGGTCTATACAAGTACTTGTATGGCTTGCAAACATATAAGTTCCTGATAACACTGGCTGTCTTCTGTGACGGAGCCTATGCTTCAACTAACATTAGCTCATTAATTTAAAAACAAAACAAAACATTAAAATTATATCTTCAAATGAAAACTACATTATGGAGTTTGTTAGTTTATTCATATGTTTTGTTAATGCCTTTGAAATATGCCTGAATATGGCAGAACTGTATTTCTCTGTTTGGAATTGCACAGGACTATTTCGATGTCTATCCTACCATGTTCTCATGGTCCAGGCAATTATGTTGACGCAGTTATAGATACCCCAGTTCTGCTACTTCCAATAACCATTCTATGTGTTAAGCCCGGCTACTCTAAGGTCCAGTAATACAGCTTTTCTATTCTTCCTACTGTAGCTTTGTTATTTCTCTGATAACTTATATCTTGCTCAGGATTCAGTCCGTTCCTGACATTCTCAAACCCCTGAGTTCCATTTTCCTTGAAATTGTTGTTGTGAATAAAAAGCATTAATACAAATGTGAACTAAAGAAAATGCTTTAGATAGAACAGTAGTTAGAACAACTGTAAATGGAAAATATACAAACTGTGTAAGATGTCTTTTTTTCCTATAACTGTACTGGCCTCAAGACTATGTGTGATGGAGCTTCTCCACACAACAGGAGTTTCTCTAATACATTAAAGGGACTCTCCAGTGCCAGGAAAACAAACCCGTTTACCTGGCACTAGAGACTCCTACAGTTCCCCACTCCCTCCTGCCCCTCATCACATGTTGCTGAAGGGGGGCAGCGCACGCGCATTAGACCTCCCCATAGGAAAGCTTTATTCAATGCTTTCCTATGGGGATTCCGGCGACGCTGGAGGTCCTCATGCATAGCGTGAGGACGTCCAGCGTCGTTTAAGTGACCAATAAGTCATTTAAGAACTCGGAAGGCACTCCAGTGGCTGTCTGATAGCTACTAGAGGAGGACTTAAACCTGCAAGGTAATTATTGCAGTTTATAAAAACTGCAATAATTACACTTGCAGGGTTAAGGGTGATGGGAATTGGCACCCAGACCACTCCAATGGGCAAAAGTGGTCTGGGTGCCTGGCGTTTCCCTTTAACTTTATCTAACCTTAAATTTATGATGTTAAATTCCAGGCTATGCACTATCTTTTGATTACCTCAAAGTCCCTTTCCTTACATCACCAACTATGGCCCTATTCAACCCACAATCTTGTCCTTTCCCCTAAAAGTAAAATAGATAGATAGGAGTGAATAGAAGTTATTTTAATCTCTCATGCTTAAAGAGACACTATAGTTACAAAAACAACTTTAGCTTAATGAAGCAGTTTTGTGTATAGATCATGCCTCTGAAGTTTTACTGTTCAATTCTCTGCCATTTAGGCGTTAAGTCACTTTTGTTATTGTCTATGCAGGCCTGGCTATGTTTGTGTTTTTCTGACACAGCCTACATGAAAACAAATCAGATATAACTTACTTTAAAAGTTTTTATCTCCTGCTCCGTAAATTGATCTTTAATTACATATAGGAGGCTCCTGCAGGGTCTAGCAAGCTATTAGTAGATATAAGCAATTCGAAATTTAAAATAATTTCAAATAAAGGAAATATAAACATTAGATGACTCTTTACAGGAAGTGCTTAGGAAGGCTGTGCAAGTCACATGCAAGGAGGTGTAACTATGGCTGTATAAACAAAGTGATTTAACTCCTAAATGGCAGAGAATTGAGCAGTGACCAAACTGTCTGTTTAAGCTAACGTTATTTTGGTGACTATAGTGTCCCTTTAAATTGAACTTTTCCTCTATTCCATCTGGACAACATTCCTTCCACTCTTCTTCAAATAAAATCACATTTATTAGGGTGTGCACTTTTTTGATTATTTTTAATAAAATGCCTTTTTAAAAATTAATTTTTATTCTTTATTTTAGTTGTACATATAGGCTTGCAATGCCACAATAGCCAGAACAAGCTTTCCATTCAGCATATTAAAACATTTATATGGCATTAGGTATCACAGCACATTTTTATAAGTTGATATATTATCAACTGAGCATATGAAATTTTAAAGCAATGGTTTCACCACAAGTGGCTCTTAGCGTAAGGGATGAGAAAGTCCAGCACACTACAGAACAACATTTAAAAACTTAAGCATTTACAAATCAAAATCATAAAGACATGCCATCTCAACTAAGAGGGGTGATGGATATTTGACTAGCTGCATTCCTCCATGTTTGAGACCTGTCAGACTTAGAGGGAAGATGAGGCAGTGTATCATATGCGTCTTTCAGCCGATGCCTTCCATGGGTAAGGTGCAGCCCTTCACTGTGTCCCCAGTCAGTGGGCCAGGAGTCAGAGACTGTTGCAGGGTGGTCCTGTGCAGTTAGCCGATATTCTCTCAGAGCCCGAAGCCTCCCTGTAGCTCCTAGCCGAGGTTGGCATCTGCTTGTTAACACTCATGCTGTTTTTCCCTGGCGCAGCCATCGCAGCCGGCCACCCCAGAATCCGCCGCCATGTGTTCGCTCCTGGAATTTTGAGGTTGCTTAGCAGGTACAGGTGCTTGTTTGGCTTGTGAGGCTGGTTGGAGGTACTTGCGTACCAGGGCCTCCCGGAGGCAGTATAGTTGCTGCAGTGCATTGCACTCTCCCTCCTGTTGGGCCCAGGAACATGCGGCCGCTGCCATATTGGGTTCGCTTCGTTAAGGTGCCGCTGAAAGCGCGGTAACGCTGCCCACTCTCTATGGAGCTCCATGTCGCTGGCCTGCATGCGTCTGTTTGGGAGATCTTCCCCCAAAGCCTCTTTTTTTAAATCCTTATTCCCCCTCCCTTAAAATAAACACACAAAAAAACCACCAACCCTAAATGTGTTTTTTTTTGTTTTTTTTGTTATGTTATAAATAATTTATTATAAGTATTTTTATCAAATAGAAAACCAGACAATGCATAAATCAGACAAAACATAAAGAAGGTTGTAAAAAAAACTCAGAAATCACATATTGTAATTACAGCAAAATATCTTTGCCTTACTATATAGTGTACATGATGTTCTGTATATTTTCAACAAAAATAGTGTACTTCAGTAGATATTATCCTAACTTACAAATCTTCTCCTACATTCATTCTTCCAAACATTAATTCACTTAACAAATCCTAATAGAGCATTGAGTTTATTACTTCACAAAAGAAATAAGCCCTGCGAAGAGGTAAATGTGTTTGAATGCATCAAACAAACTATAATTTCGGCCGCATGCCCCGCCTCCTAACAGAAGCCCCACCTCCCACAAATAAGCTCCGCCCCCACATACGTTTCTGGAGAGCTGCCACCGGACCAAGAGGAAACTAAAAGGTATTTACCTTTTTACAGCCCCCTTCCCACCATTCAAACACCCCCTACACACTATACAGCCCCCCTATTTACCTCACAGTCCAAATTATTATGCAAATTATATTTTTCTCATTTACCTAAATAATTTATGTAAATAAGTCAGCATAATTCTCATGTTATCAACTATTAAGAGTACAATTCAAACTTTATTGAACAAACCTCCTAATGATAACAGTATTTTTTTAAACATAAAAAAAACTTACAATGCACTGTTCCAAATTATTAACAAATTATATACAGTAAGTTTCAAAACATTTTATAGGTTGTAAAGAACTGAAAATTGTCATTTGTTTTGTTTGCAGCATATTTACTGAAATCAAAAGCTATTTCAATCAAATTTATCACAACATTTTAACTTTTTAAACATTTTAACATAGGACCCCTTATTTGATAGCAGCTTCACAAGTCTTGCATCCATTGAATTTGTGAGTTTTTGGACAGTTTCTGCTTGACTTTATTTGCAAGAAGTCAGAATAGCCTCCCAGAGCTGCTGTCTAGATGTAAACTGCCTCCCACCCTCATAGATCTTTTGCTTGAGGATGCTCCAAAGGTTCTCAATAGGATTGAGGTCAGAGGAGGATGGAGGCTACACCATGACTTTCTCTCCTTTTATCCCCATAGCAGCCATTGATGCAGAGGTCATGCATTATCATGCATGAAGATGATTTTATTACGGAAAGCATAGTTCTTCCTTCTGCACCAGGGAAGAAAGTGGTCAGTCAGAAACTCCACATTCTTTGCAGAGGTCATCTTTACACCTTCGGGGACCCTAAAAGGGCCAACCAGCTTTCTTCCCATGATTCCGGCCCAAAACATGACGACCCCACCGCCTGGCTGACGTCGCAGCCTTGTGGGAACAGGGTGGCCGTCCACCAACCATCCACTTCTCCATCCATCTGGACCATCCAGAGTTGCACGGCACTCATCAGTGAACAGGACTGTTTGAAAATTAGTCTTCATGTATTTTTCTGCCCAATGCAGCCATTTCTGCTTGTGAGTAGAGATGTCGCGAACCGTTCGCCGCGAACAGTTCAACATGGATGCTGTCCAGTAGGTGGGAGGGTCTGGGAGGGAGGGTCTGCTGGAGATTGGCCGGGATGTGTCAGCTGACCGGAGTTCGCCGCGAACGGTTCGCGACATCTCTACTTGTGAGCATTGGTTAGTGGTGACCGAAAATAGAAGGTTTATGCACAGTTGCAAGACTCTGGAGGACTCTACACCTTGATGTCCGTGGGACTCCAGAGGCACCAGCAGCTACAAATATCTGTTTGCTGTTATGCAATTGTATTTTAGCAGCTGCTCTCTTGATCCGATGCATGGATCTGGCAGAAATCTTCCTCAGTGTGCCTTTCTGCACTAACCCGTCTGTGCTCTGAATCAGCCACAAATCTCTTAATAGTGCGATGATCACGCTTAAGTTTTCGTGAAATATCTAATGTTTTCATACCTCGTCCAGGGCATTGAACTATTTCACTCTTTTCGGCAGCAGAAAGATCCTTTTTCTTTCCCATATTGCATGAAAATGGTGCTCTGCTTAATAATGTGGAACAACTCCTTTAGTAGTTTTTCCTTAAATTGGGCTCACCTGGCAATCTAATTATCAGAGGTGTCCGATATTGTTTTCAGTGATCAAAAGAGCCATGAGACACAATGCCATCCATGAGTTAAACTGAAAAACAAAATATTTAATCTTTGTGACACTTAAATAGAATTTGCATAATAATTTGGAACAGGGTGTACATTAGGAAAAAAAACCTGAAAAATAGGTCTTTCTCTCACTTCACAGTCAAATCTTTAGCATAGACTCGTGTGCTGACTATTTAACCGACAAAAAAAAACCATAGGGCTCTCCCAAGCATAGCTATCGGACAGCAGGGTACTCCCTAGATGACGCTGCTAGTGCTGGCTACGGAGTATAGAAACAGAGTGGTTGATATCACTCTGTTCAGACACCAGAATGTATCTTTAACCCCTTAAGACCGGAGGGCGTACTATTATGCCCTATTCTAAGCAGCTCTAAACTCTGCTGGGCGTAAAAGTACGCCCTCCGATCTTTTCCTACTTACCCGGTCGCAGGCGATCCCACGCCGCTGATCGCGGTTGGGGGGACTCCCAGGGAGCCCCCCGCGGCACGTCCGACCCCCTGGATGCCCCCTGGCCATGTGAGAGTGAGGTCCTTGCGAGGACCTCACAATCACATGGCCGGGATAGCTGGCTGCAGCATTGCCAGCAGGGGGACTGCCTGTAATGACAGGTGGTCCCCCTGCTGGCTGGAAATCAAATGAAATAAAATTTAAAGTGTAAAAAAATAAATAAAAAAAAAAACAAAATTATATACTTAGAATATGAAAATATATATATATATATATATATATGTGTGTGTGTGTGTGTATATTAATATCAAATTACACGTAGACTGATACTGATTAAATATATATATATATATAATTATTGTTATATATATATTTGTATATAATATCAAAAAAATATGTAAATACGTTAAAAAATAAAATTAAAAAAATTAAAGATAAATAATTAAAAAATATATAGATGTGTGTTATTTCGTTCTAACTGTATTGTGAAATTAATATATATCTATCAAAATACATGTAAAACAAAATAATATATATATCTATATACATAAATATATACGTATATATCACTACATATAAATAAAAATATTTAAAAAAAAATTATATAGATATACGTATATATATATTTATGTAACATTTTTACATAATTATGTATCTTAACCCCTTAAGGACTGGACTGTTTTTGCGATGTTGTACATTTGCGACCAGGAATATTTTTACACTTTTGTGGTGTTTGTGTTTGGCTGTAATTTTCCGCTTTCTCATTTACTGTTCCCATACAAATTATATATTGTTTTTTTCAGGACAAAAGGGGCTTTCTTTACATACCATTATTTATATAATCTCATGTATTTTAATTTAAAAAAAATAAAAAAATCTGATGAAAAATTGAAAAAAATACATGTTTTTTGACTTTTACTTGAAAAATCTTTTACTCATCTACAAAAGCGAATGAAAAAAACTGCTAAATAGATTCAAAATTTTGTCCTGAGTTTAAAAATACCTAATGTTTACGTGCTTTTTTGCTTTTTTTGCATGTTATAGGGCTATAGGTACAAGTAGGATATTGCGGTTTCAAAACATACATTTTTAAAATTTATCAATAGTGACATTGTAACACTATTATCTGTCATAAATTTCTGAATAACACCCCACATGTACATATTTTTTTTAAAGTAGACAACCCAGGGTATTCAATATGGGGTATGTCCAGTCTTTTTTAGTAGCCACTTAGTCGAAAACACTGGCAAAAGTAAGCATTCATATTTGTTTGTGTGTGAAAAAAGTAAAAAAACTAAATTGAACGCTAATTTTGGCCAGTGTTTGTGACCAAGTGGTTACTAAAAAAGACTGGACATACCCCATTTGCAATACCTTGGGTTGTCTTCTTTTGCAAATGGTATGCCATCATGGGGTAATTCTCATTCCTGGGCTACCATACGCTCTCAAAGGCAACGTAACCAACCTGGCCATTTTCAATGTAAAAATATTTGACCCATATATTTGACCTTGTAACTTTCAAAAATGCTATAAAACCTGTACATGGGGGGTACTGTTTTACTCGGGAGACATCGCTGAACACAAATATTAGTGTTTAAAAACTGGAAAACGTATCACAACAATTATATCATCAGTAAAAGTGCTGTTTGTGTGTGAAAAATGCAAAAAAGTAACTTTCACTGACAATATCATCACTGTGATATGTTTTACTGTTTTGAATCACTAATATTTGTGTTCAGCGAAGTCTCCCGAGTAAAACAGTACCCCCCATGTACAGGTTTTAGGGTGTCGTAGAACGTTACAGGGTAAAATACAGTGCTAGCAAATTAAATTCTCTGGAATTTCGGCCTGGGTTGGCAGGCAGGTCCCTCAAATTGCAATCAATAAAATTACTGAATTATGTAAAAATATTACATAAATACGCACGTAGAATTTAAATATATATGCATATTTATATATTTGAAGTCTACGTGTATATTTATATAATTATTTATGTAATTTTGTATATGGACATATGTATATTTCTTATTATTTTTATTTATTTTTATATACATAGATATATATACAAATTCATTCTAATGTATTTTGATATAAATATATATATATTAATTTTAAAATACAGTTAGAATAAAATTTCATATAGCTATATAATTTTTTTAAAATTTTTTATTATTATTTTAAATTTTTTTTATTTAATTTAAATTACTTATTATTTATATTTTATAATAATATATATATACAATATATATAGTTATTATATATATTATATATATACGTGTGTAATTTAATTATAAGTGTATTTTTATATTAATATAAGTACATATTAATATAAAAATACACTTAGTATGACATTATATATATATGATATATAGACATATATTATATAGATATAATATATGTCTATATATCATATATACACATATATAATTATTTTATTTTTTTAATTAACACTAACTTTATTTTTTTTTTGATTTTACACAAGCAGGGAGACTGCCTGTCAGCACAGACAGTCCCCCTGCAGGCAGACACATGGACACCTATTGTGACCATGTGATCGCTGTGTTAAGCGATCACATGGCCACAGGGGTCCTAATCTGCCGTGGGGAGACTGTCTGGGCTGCAGGCAGTCTCCCCACAACCGGAGGAACACTGATCGCCGCCGGGGGAACGACGGCGATCAGGTAAGTACCCCAGACCGTTAGGACGGTTCAGGACCGTCATCGGTCGGCAAGGCAAAAATGCCGATGACGGTCCTGAACCGTCCTCGGTCCTTAAGGGGTTAATTAATTACAATTAGCGGGACCTGCCTGACAACCCATGCCAAAAGTAAAGGGAATTTAATTTGCTAGCACTATATTTAACCCTATAACTTTCCAAGACACCATAAAACCTGTACATGGGGTACTGTTTTACTCAGGAGACTTCGCTGAACACAAATATTAGTGTTTCAAAACAGTAAAATGTATTACAACGATGATATCGCCAGTAAAAGTGACGTTTTTGCATTTTTCACGCACAAACAGCACTTACACGGACGATATTGTTGCTGTGATACTTTTTACTGTTTTGAAACACAAATATTTGTGTTCAGCGAAGTCTCCCGAGTACAACAGTACCCCACATGTACAGGTTTTATGGTGTTTTCAAAAGTTACAACGTCAAATATAAGGCTTGTGTTTCATTTTTTTCACATTAAAATTCGCCAGATTGGTTACGTTGCCTTTGAGACCCTATGGTAGCCCAAGAATGAAAATTACCCCTATGATGGCATACCATTTGCAATAGTAGACAACCCAAGGTATTGCAAACAGGGTATGTCCAGTCTTTTTTAGTAGCCACTAGTCACAAACACTGGCCAAAATTGGCGTTTTTTGCATTTTTCACACACAAACAAATACTAACGCTAACTTTGGCCAGTGTTTGTGACCAAATGGCTACTAAAAAAGACTGGACATACCCCATTTTCAATACCTTGGGTTGTCTACTATTGCAAATGGTATGCCATTATGGGTGTAAATTTCATTCCTGGGCTACTACACAGTCTCAAAGGCAATGTAACCAATCTGGCGAATTTCAATTTCAAATGTAACGTGCTATATTTGACCCTGTAACTTCCCAAAACGCCATAAAACCTGTACATAGGGGGTACTGTCTTACACGTGAGACTTTGCTGAATACAAAGATGTGTATTTTATTACAGTAAAAGCAAACAGTATTATGACATTGACAGTTAAAATGTCATGAACTAAAAAAATTACAACATTTATTTTCTCCCATTTTTTTCATATTAAATTATGTTTCATAGCTAAATATTTGATATTAAATGAAAGCCCGGTTTCGTCAGAATAAAATGATATATAATAAGGGTGGGTGCATTTACTATGAAAGAGGTGAATTACGGTTGGACAGACATGTAGCGCAAATGCCAGGTTTTGTTTACATTTTGTTTTGTTCACAACGTGTACATTTGGCTCCATCCTTAAGGGGTATAGTTTTATCTATTCGGTATGTATGGGGGCGATTCAAGGTGATTAATTTTTTCTATTAGAGGTTGACTTTAGGAAAATATACTAGTATTTCTTTAACCCTATTGCATTTGTAAGAAAACTATGAATTGCCTTTTGCCATAGAGATAGAGAACACATATGATCTGTGTTAGTGAATTTGGGGCAAACGTCTGTTACACTAGAACAATTGAATGTAGTAGTTGTGGCAAATCTTGGAGCTGAAATATTAAGCATTTAGGTACTATAATGTTGGTGCATACCCAACTGTTTGTACTCTTTTAATTTTTATTTAATGTTCATCCGTTGTCACCTGGTAATGACCTGAAGTCTTTATCCTCTGTTCAGGAAATCTTCCCCTCTTAAAAATGTAAGTATAGCTGTTAAGGACATTCTCAACTGGCGAGTTTGTAAACCCAAATTTTCTTGATAGTACACTATCCCCTAGTTTAAAGCACCACACATCGCTAAAAGAGCCATGACGGTGACATTATTTTCTTGTAGATTCATAGTTAAAGATTTTTTTTGAACAATAGAAAGTGAAATAAGTAAATATATATGGATATATTTACCAATACAGAGGAGAAAAAGAAAGAGGAAGAAGGTTTGCAGGGTGAAATAGAGTAGTAAGATGAGGGCAAAAGAGGGGTATTAAGTAATCCACACAATAGCATTTATGTAGCTGTGAATGGGTGAACCATGGAGACTGTATATCATAGCATCATACCTCCCAAGTGTCCCTATTTAGGATGGGCAGTCTCTATTTTTGGCCCATATTCCTCTGTCCCTCTTTACCATATTAATGTCTCTCTTTTCTAGGAGCCTCATTTTGTAAATGTGCCTGAGTGTATAAAAGAGCTTCACAGCAATAATACTCACAGTAATGTGCCTTCAAACTGCAATACATTTGTTTTTTTTATCTGAATCACATTTCAGTTGCAAAAATTGTTGTTAATAATTTATCTTCGATTTCTCAGAACAGCCCACTCCTGAGTACACCTCCACTCACACCCCTAAAATTAAAGTGTCCCTTTTTGTCCATGTGAAATATTGGGAGGAATGTAGTACTGTGATGCAAGAAACAGGTAACTGGACAGATAGTTGTAGTTTCATACAGGGCCGGTGCAAGGATTTCTGCCGCCCTAAGCAAAGATCTATTTTGCCACCTCTCATGTCACTCACTGACAGACGCACACTGGCAGACGCACACACTCACTGACAGACACTCACTCACTGACACACAGACACACTCACTGAAACTCACTCACTGACACACACAGAAAATCACTGACAGACATACACTCACTGACAGACACACACACACAGACACTTACCCACAGACATACACTCACTCACTGACAGACATACACACTCATTGACAGACAGACACACACACAGGCAGACACTCACTGACATGCATACACTCACTCAGTGACAGACACACACACACAGGCAGACACTCAGTGACAGACACACACACACACACACTGACAGTCAAACACTCACACACTCACTGACACATACACAGGCAGACACTCATTGACATACATTCACTCACTCACTGACAGAGACACACACACACACACACACTCACCTCCCTGGGATCAAACACTCACCTCCCTGGGGTCTGGTGTGGGGCACCTCCTCACTACTCCCATCATGTTCCCACTCCCGGCCTCACAGACGGCGCGCGAGGGAGGAGTTAGAGGCTGCAAGAACAGTCTCCCTCGCCGCCTGGCTTCTCCGTCCCCCTCTCCTCAGGACAGGTCACCAGCATTTTTTGGCAGAGCAGGCACCTGCCATCAAGGTAAGCAGGTGTCTGCTCTGCCTTGCCTAATACAGCTTTGGGGGTGCCCTGAGAAGACTATATTTAAAAGAAAAAAAACTACCACAACAAGAGGACATAGTCTTAAATTAGAGGGACAAAGGTTTAAAAATAATATCACGAAGTATTACTTTACTGGGAGGGTAGTGGATGCATGGAATAGCCTTCCAGCTAAAGTGAAAGAGGTTAACACAGTAAAGGAGTTTAAGCATGCGTGGGATAGGCATAAGGCTATCCTAACTATAAGATAAGGCCAGGGACGAATGAAAGGCCAGGGACTATTTAGAAAATTGGGCAGACTAGATGGGCCGAATGGTTCTTATCTGCCGTCACATTCTATGTTTCTATGTTAACCATGTTCCTAGCCCAAATGTCCAATCCCAATCCCCAAAGAAGCCGGTATCCTGTTTGATATCCTGTGCTAAGTCATGTAAATCTTTTTTATATGTTTATGGATCATAGTGCCTTGGACAGATAGGTAAAAACAGCACATACCTTTAATAGCTTCACAGCATTTTCAGTATGTGTTTTTATACAGTAAAAAAAGTTCTGGGAAAGAGAAAGAACAGACTGATTTAGGAGAGACAGATCAGGTGGGGGCTGTCTGCTCCCGGAACAAGACATTTATGGTCTTAAGTGTAATTTTAAGCATTAAGCATTTACTGAGTCCAAGTTAACCAATTTTAATATAGGCTATCTAATAAGACACCTATAAGCTTGAACCTTGGAATCAAAGTCAATTCTTTCACAGGCTTGAGTGTGAAATCTATCTGCGTCAGGTCTGCGATCAGCTTTTCTACCTCTTGCCAGTATGACTGGATGCAAACGCACGTCCACCAAATATGGTACATTGTACCTTTGGCTATACTGCATCCCGGATATATACGTGCCAGTTGTTCCGGCACCATGTACCATCTATAGCCTATTTTCCTAATTTGTTATACGTGTGTGGTACATGCTGTCCTACCTTTATGGGCAATGAAGGATTGTCTCCATTGGTGTTTATCAAACACGCAGTGAAGGTCTGCCTGCCAGGCCTTTTGAGGTGTGGACAGTTGGCGTGTGGTGCCGTTGAGTAGTGTCTAATAGCAGAGGTACATCGCCTTCTTTGGGGTGTCACGGGTTATGCACAATCTTTCAAAGGGAGTTACTGTGCCAAGCGTGTCTTTAATCTGTTTTTGGGCGTGTAGTATCGATTTGGGTTGTAGATAGGGGAAGATTGCTCTTTGTGGAAGATTGAACTTGGTCGTCAGGTCTGGCAGTTGCAACAGTGTCCCCCTTGAATATAATTGTAGGATATGGATACATCCTCCCCTTCCCCACATTTGGTGGTCAGAGGTTGGGTGCACCACATGTTCACTATAGAGTGGTGTTGCCGAGCACCAGGGTACACTAGAGCACTTAAAGTCTTGAACCAAGTCCCAGGTTTTAAGCAGCAAGTCCATGGTTGGCCATATGTATTCCAACTTTGACCTTTGCTGTTTGGGTATTCAGAATAGGTATTTCAATTCCATTTGTTGCGCCCAGTGGGACTCTATCTCCATCCATTGCGGTGGTTGTTGAGTATCGTAGGATGTTATGACTGAGGTCAATAAAGCCGCCTTGTAATACAGTCTTAGGTTGGGCAAACCCAACCCCCTCTCTTCTACCGGGTCCTGTAAGATTATTGTCGCTATTCTAATCCTCTTTTTAGCCCAAATAAATTGTACTAACTGCCTTCAGGAAAGTCATGGGTATTTTGGTTTGTAAGGTTCTAAAAAGGTATTGGACCCATTTCGTTTTTAAATTTTAAATTTTACTTGATTGAACCACAGTGACCATCCTTGTGTCATAGCATACAATACATTTTGGTTATACAGATGTTTACGGTATCCTCAATATCTCAGTTCAGGAACATTTGTCATAACACAAAGTTGGTCACTGTGTTTAAACCAAAATGCAAATTAAAAATGGGTGGTTTTGCAATACTAATGCATATAGATAGTAATTCAAAGAAAAAATTTAAATGGAACTTATGCTTGACCAGTTGAGATGGATTAAACACCTATTAATTTTGTTTCAGTATTTGGGCTCTACCTCTTCCTTATCCGTCTACTTTCCATGATTTCTTTAATTTTGTATTTCCCGATCCTCAATATCAGTCCCCCTCTCTACCATCATACTATTTCGTATTCTTACATTAGTCCTTTATCTTGTTTATATTGGACCTACCTGTTGCTGATCCCTCTACTTTATATCGGCATACCTTCTGACACCTAAATATTGGCTGCTCTGTCCATGGTCCCCAAATGTCTCTCCTATTAAGTTTATTCCCCACCCAATAGAGTGTTCTTCCTTCCTGTCTGCTGACTGATCCTGAATTAGTAAAATACTTTATGTAAAGTGTGTTGGAGTGCTCTAGCTGTGGCAAATATGTCATGGACTCGTCATCACTGAGCTAAAGCAGACCAAAGCAGACCATATTCTTATTTAGCTTGCTGTGCTCAGAGAGAGAAATTCTGTATATTTTCTCTCAAAGGTGAATTGTCCCACAAACCCTAATACATTTCTAGGTAGATACTGAAAATGTAAATTGTATATGTTTATCATAAAGTACATGAGCTGTGTATTAAAAATCCCTCTAGTCCGTAGATGTATGATTGTGTTCTGATTGACAGCACACATTATTCCTAATATCTAAATGAAAATTATGTAGGAGAATTTATGCAAGCTAAACTGAAAATAAATATTAAAGCGTTGACAACCATTTGTCTTTTTATTTTAATATTACCTGTATGGCAGGTAAGTAAAATCTTAAACCTTATGACACTTTGCTATTTATACGAGGCGCGTTGCTTTAAAATTGTTTTGGGTTGTTTATGTTGTGTCAGAATTACAATCTTAGTCTTTCATTTCTTGAGGAATGAACTAGCCTTGCTATAAATCAGTGCTGTAAGTCATCGCAATCTGAAAATGACAGCGGAAATGTATTATCTTCCAAGGGAGAAGGTCACAGTTCAGCAATTTCATATTTATATGTCAGAATATTTCAAAGGAACTATTCATATGCAGCATAACTGTATGGAGATCAAATTATAAGCTGTCATTGGTAATTGCCTTTTACATGTTAACGACGCATCATGCCGCATCTTTGAAGTTCAGAATGGGTTAAATTATCCAGTTTGTACAGCTATCTAAATATAAATAAGGATGGTATACACAAATGTTCTGGGTAAACAGATGAAATACATATTTTTCGTATAGTTTTTCCTAGGTTTATATACTATTACTTTGAATAAAAATTGTCAAGAAAAAAACAACAAATTTTTACACTAATGTAACCACTATCCAAACTGGACTCCTCCAAGAATCCAATCAGAACCATGGAGAAGGGCCGACCAGAGGCTTTCACCAGAGGTGTGCCTTCTGTGCACGTTTGGATACCTCCCAATTATCTGTATCTAGGAGGGACAGTCCCTATTTTGGCTCCAAATGCCTTTGTTTATCCTCCTTTCTATCCTAATGTCCCTCCCTCCTCTTTTCTAGCAACTCCATATTGTGAGCCCCATAGCAGAAATACTGTACAGTGATGTTCTTTAAACTACAATAAATGTGCTTAGAAATCAGTCTCTGCAAAATATATTATTCTTGTTATAAATGTCTTTTTATTTGCATAAATCATTATTTTCTATCCTAATGTCCGTCCCTCCCTTCTCTTTTCTAGCAACTCCATATTGTGAGCCCCGTAGCAAAAATACTGTGCAATAATGTGCTTCGGACTACAATAAATGTGCTTAGAAATCAGTCGAACAATATATTGTTCTTGTTATAAAATGTAATTTTATTCGCATTAATTATTATTAGTAAGTTACCTAAAATGTCTCAGAATAGCCCCGCTCACACTACTACCTGAAATTGTACTTATAATGACAAATACAACTTAATTTTAAAATATTATAGAAAATCTAATTTCATCTATTGCTAGCAAATGTCTAGATTTCTCTAAAATCTGAGGTTAACAAACTGCCCTCCCTCTCCCCTCTCAGTCAGTTCAATATGTGCTGAACCTGTGCCAATCATCACATACATGTTATCAGGGAAACCATCCTCTGAGCATCTCTCCTGCTTGAATTCAGCCTAAGGGAAAGCTATGATTGCAAGAGGAAGTAGGGAGGAAGGGCAGGCTCTGTGTGAGAGCAGCATGGAGAGAGGCGGAAAACAGCCAGAATGATGTATTGCAGCACCTTTGGAACGCAATCTAAGAATGGAGAGAGAGAACAGATATATTTTATTAATACAAAACCAATATAAAGGGTTGGGGACTTTTAACCTGTTATGGGGAACAAGTTTGTGCTTTCCAAACACGGGTATGTAGGAGAGGTGTGTCTTACAGCAAGTGTAACGCCCAGTGAAAACATGACTGATATTCTCAGCAGGAGACATGGGTAATGTAAATAAATTAAAATATGAGCATTTAATATTAAGTGATATTGCAGAAGGTCTTGATGGTAAGGTATGTCTTTTTGCTGATGATACTAAGATATGTAACAGGGTTGATGTTCCAAGTAAGGCAAATGGTTTTGGTAAACTAGAAAAATGGTCGGAGTTGTGGCAACCAGTGCCGTACACACAACCCATGGGGCCCCGATGCGAAAACTGATCCGTGGGCCCCCCCACGCGATTACTCTGCGTGGGCTGGGGTCACAACACATGGCGACGGGCACCTGGTCGCCAGTGCATGCAGATACACATACACTTAAAGGACCACTACAGACACCCAGATCACATCAGCTCAATGAAGTGGTCTGGGTGCCAGGTCCCTCTAGTTTTAACCCTGCAGCTGAAAACATAGCAGTTTCGGAGAAACTGCTATGTTTCACTTAGGGTTAATCCAGCCTCTAGTGGATGTCTCATTGACAGCCGCCAGAGGAGCTTCTGCGATTCTCACTGTGAAAATCAGGGGGGATTATAATGGCAGGGAGGTGTGGGTATAGGGCAGGGGGGAGTATAATGGCAGGGAGGGTGGGGGTATAATGGCAGGGAGGGTGGGGTATAATGGCAGTGGGGTGGGGTAAAGGGCAGGGGGTGTTATAATGGCAGGGAGGTGGGGGTATAGGCAGGGGATTATAATGGCAGGGGTGGGGGGGTATAGGGCAGGGGGGATTATATTGACAGGGAGGGTGGGGGTATAATGGCAGTGGGGGGTGGGGTATAGGGCAGGGAGGGTGGTGGTATAATGGCGGGGGGATATAGGGCAGGGGGGTTATAATGGCAGGGAGGGTATATGGCAGGTGGGGTATAGGGCAGGGGGGGGGTATAATAGTTACTTACCATTTAGGAGGGTGCAGGGGCAGTAGCTCCTTCCCAGGCAGGCAGCAGGTGCAGGGGATCTAGAGAGATGATCCCCTGCATGTACAGAGTGACCGCGGGGGAGCAACCTGGCTCTGCGTCCCCTGCTGGTACACTCCGAAATAGCCTCCCTGCAGCTCAGTGTGTGAGTCAGAACACAGGCTGGGAATCCGCTCCTTGTGCTCTGACTCACAAACTGAGCGCCGGTCTGCTGGAGCTGCGGGAGAGCAGGAGGTACAGAGCCTGGCACCCCCCTACTGAGTGGCACCCGGGGCGGACTGCCCCCCCCTTAGTATGCCATTGGCTGAGGGGATTCCCTGGGGTCCAGTGATGTCACCAGGCTGGCGGGTGCGCAAGGTGGCACTTTCCCCTGAGTGCTTCCTGTTCAGCTCCCTCGCGCGCCGCGTACTGATGTCGGAGCCGGAAGATGACGTCATCTTAAGGCTCCGGCATCAGTGCGGTGCGCGAGGGAGCTGAAGAAGAAGCACTCAGGGGACAATGCCCCCTCGCGCGCCAGCCTGCCCGCCGGGTGATACCAGGGCCAGCCTCGGGGGGGCCCTAAGATGGCCAGCTCCTGGGCTGGCCACACTGGCATACATACCAGTATGTACGCCACTGGTGGCAACTGACATTTAATGTGGATAAGTGCAAGATAATGCATCTTGAACGTAAAAATCCAAGGGCAGAGTACAGAATATAAGCAGAACATTTGAGGAAAGGGATTTAGGGGTGATTATTTCTGATGACTTAAAGGTAGGCAGACAATGTAATAGAGCAACAGGAAATGCTAGCAGAATGCTTGGTTGTACAGGGAGAGCTATTAGCAGTAGAAAGAGGGAAGTGCTTATGCCATTGTACAGAACACTGGCGAGACCTCACTTGGAATATTGTACGCAGTACTGGAGACTCAATCTTCAGAAGAATATTGATACTTTAGAGAGAGTTCAGAGAAGGGCTATTACTTTACTGAGAGGGTAGTGGATGCATGGAATAGCCTTCCAGCTGAAGTGGTATAGGTTAACATAGTTAAAGGAGTTTAAGCATGCGTGGGATAGGCATAAGGCTATCCTAACTATCAGATAACTAATGAAAGTATTTAGAAAATTGGGCAGACTAGATGGGCCGAATGGTTCTTATCTGCTGTCACATTCTATGTTTCTAAGGGAAGAAACAGTTAATTGTATAAGACGAGTCTAGCCAGTTAAATTTCCTTTAATTAAAAATTCTCTCGGCTAGTATGATATATCACATATATAATACTCTATTAAGTAAACAAGAAAAAGAAGCATGGTATCAAATTGAGAGCGAATCTTGCCATTTAAAAGATTTGAGTTCTCTGCCAAGGCAAGCAAATAATTCAAATAAGATGATATTGGCCAAAAATTCTAGTACTATTTTGTATCATCTTATGGGATTCACGATTAAATTAAAAAATAAATGTGGTATATCAAATCATATTCCTGAACATATTTATCTAGTTTCTTTGAAACAATATATTATGGACGTGGATTTAAAGGGGTGGAGACAGTGGGGCATCTTTAAAAAAGAGAACCTTTTAATAACAGGAAAGTAAAAGCTTTTCCACAGACTGCTCAAGAATACCAACTCCCAGGATCGAAAATATTTAATTATCTAAGATTAAAAAATTACATATCGACCAACTTATTGTGAGAAAAATCAGATATACTAGATAAACTTTGTAATATTCTAAATTATGAATTAATATCAAAAGTAATATCTAAAGGTATGGATCTGATAAATTTAATGGAAATATTACAAATGTTCCCAGTTTTTCAAATTTGGCAAAGAGATCTCAATTACATTATAAATATGAAAGAATGGTGTGATGTATGGTTAAAAGTTAAAAAAAGTAATGCATTGTATAAACTAGGCAGAAATACAATTCAAAGTACTACACAGGTGGTACCTAGTACCGACAAGATTTAAAAAAAAATGTACCCTGAATACCTACCAATATGTTGGAGATGTAAGAAGGTCAATGGAACATATATCCACATATGGTGGAGCTGTGATAAAATAGTTAAAGGGACTCTCCAGTGCCAGGAAAACAAACTGTTTTCCTGGCACTGCAGGTCCCCTCTCCCACCCCCCATCCCAAGTTGCTGAAGGGGTTAAAACTTACCTGTATCCAGCGCCGATGCCCCTCGGCGCTGGGTCAGGGTCCGTCCACGCACCTCCCCTGCCGACTTCATCCGGCGGGGGAGACCTATTGAGCATGTGCGGCTGCTGGCGGGGCCTAATGCATTAGACAGCCACTAGAGGAGGAGTTAACCCTGCAAGGTAATTATTGCAGTTTATGAAAACTGCAATAATTACACCTGAAGTGTTAAGGGTAGTGGGAGTTGGCACCCAGACCACTCCAATGGGCAGAAGTGCTCTGGGTGCCTGGAGCGTCCCTTTAATACTTGGAAAAGGATTTTTATTTTTATAAAAACTCATACTAACTTAGATCTGAATTTTACTCCAGAAATAGCTCTTTTGCATCTAAACTGGCCAAAGATAAATAATAAGATGTGTTTTCATTAAACAGTGTTTTTTGGCTGTAAAGATTGCAATTGCGCGTAGTTGAAAAAATTCTCAAGCTCCACTTTGGTCAAATATATATAAAAAGCTATTATTCCAAATTAAAATGGAGAAGAATATCAGTAAATCCCTAGGTTACAGATCCAAAACAACTAAAATATGGGAAGAATGGTCAAACAAATTGGATATAGATAACACTAATTAACACTAAATGTTGACATTTTAGAAGATATTTTGCTATAATGATTGGTATTACAACTCCCTGGGATGTGCCTGCTCGACAACGGATTGATTTTGTCTTAAATATAAAGTCCTGTGATTTATACAGGATTTTGTGTAAAATGTTCTATGTATGTTATTATAATTCTGCTTATGATGGTTAACATTGGATGAGCATGATTGTGGAAAATTAAGTAATATTGGAAATGCAGTTATAAGCCATCTGTGATATAATCGATTTCTGTAAGTGGAAAAGAAAACAATAAAGAAAATTCTCGCTGGCCCCTCCTTGCTCTACCTTCGTGGCTGAGATGATCAAATTTGTCAATCTCAACCAATCCTATGCTTTCCTACAGAGATATTGCGCACGCGGGGACAAATGCTGCACTGCACCAATCAGCATCTCCTCACGGAGGTGTGTTGAATCAATGAATCTCTTTGGGGAGCATTCAGCATCTCCATGCATAGCATGAAGATGTTTAACGTCAGTGCTGCACTGTGCAGCACTGACCCAGGAAGCACTTCAAGTGGCCATCTGAGTGACTGCTATTAGAGTTGTCCCTAGGCTGTACTGTAAACATTGCCTTTCCTCTGAAAAGACAGTGTTTACGTTAAAAAGCCTGCAGGGACTGACTAAACTCACCAGAACAACTACAATAAGCTGTAGTTGTTCTGATGGCTGTAGTGTAGTGTCCCCTTAAAAGAGAAATTCAATTAAAATTTGCTTTGGCTTTGAATTTTAGTGAATAAGTGAGAGTTATATTTGAACCTCAGAGACGGGCTGACTGGAAAACACAGAAAACACTATCAGAATGTAAGAGAAGTTCTGAACACAGTAAAGAATCCGTTCAGCACCACAATGAAAGTAGTTCACATCATAGAGAATTGGAGAAGAACCAAAGTGGGAACCACAGAGTAGTTAGATCAGAACCATATAATACAATAATATAAAAATCAACAAGATGCACTTGAAAGCCTGTGACCACCTCCTGTCCGTTGTCCGCACCCGTACGGCCAACTCGCGCTTGCAGGACTTCTCGCGGGCGGCTCCCTTCCTATGGAATAGCCTGCCTACCGCCATCCGACTCTCCCCTAGTCTTGCATCTTTTAAGAAGTGCCTTAAACCCATCTCTTTAGGAAAGCTTATGGCCTCCAAGACTAACCCCTACCTCACATACCCGTCTCTTGCCCTCTCCTAAAGGGCAGCCCACCTTATTTGATTGCACATTCCTGTCCTAATGTGTTTTACACCCCACCTCCTATAGCATTGATGGCGAACCTTGTGGCACGCCGGGCCCTTTCTGTGGGCACGCGGCCACAGGTTCGCCATCAATGCAGAGTAGACGCCTTCCCGAAACGACAGGCGCCTACTCTGCTTCCGGGTCGGGAGGCAGGGGGAGGGCTCTAGGAAGCAGCTCCCCTGTCCTCCCGCGCGATGCTGTGTGGAGCGTTGCCGCGCGTTACCATGGCAACGCTCCACACAGCATTGCGCGGGAGGACAGGGGAGCTGCTTCCTGGAGCCCTCCCCCTGCAGTGCTTACCACCACCGGACCACCAGGGATCGCTGTCCCCCCCCTCCCCCCCACTTCATTAAAGGTAAGAAGGAGGGAGGGGGGATATACTGACACAGCACCCATACCCCCCCCAGCAGTAACCCCTACTCCCCCAGCAGAACCCCTAACCCCCAGCACCCTACCCCCCCAGCAGTAATCCCTACCCTCCCCAGCAGTACCCCTACCCCTCAGCAGTAACCCCTACCCCCCACAGCAGTACCCCTACACCCCAGCAGTAACCCCTACCCTCCCCAGCAGTAACCCCTAACCCCCCAGCAGTAACCCAGCAGTAACCCTGCCCAGCAGTACCCCTCCCCTCCCCAGCAGTACCCCTACCCCCCCGCAGCACCCTTACACATATAGCACACACAGCACCCAGCACACACAGCACCCACCCCACACACACAGCACCCCCCACACACACACAGCACCCCTCACATACAACACTCACACACACACGCACCCCCCACCTCAATGCAGTATGTGTGTATTCAGCAGTGTGTGCGTGTATTCAGCAGTCTGTGTGTGTTTGCGTGTATTCAGCGGACTGTGTGTGTGTACTCAGCAGTCTGTGTGTGTGTACTCAGCAGTCTGTGTGTGTGTGTGCTCAGCAATCTGTGTGTGTGTGTGTGTACTCAGCAGTCTGTGTGTGTGTGTGTGTGTACTCAGCAGTCTCTGTATTCAGCAGTCTTGTGTGTGTGTAGTCAGCAGACTGTGTGTATGTATTCAGCAGTCTGTGTGTATGTATTGCATTTGTTGGAGATACTAATAAATATAAGCTTAATTTTATCTATTTATATCATTATTTAAAATTTGTATCATTGAACTCTCTGTGTTCTTTTAAAACAAAAGTTATTAGTTCGGACAACAGTACGAGTTGTTTTTTTCTAAACTTAAACCTCAGTATTTGGGTTTAATTGCCATGTTGGCACTTTAAGGAGAAAAAATTTTGGCATGTATTGCGGTTTGGGCACTCGGGCTCAAAAAGGTTCGCCATCACTGTCCTATAGAATGTAAGCTCGATTGAGCAGGGTCCTCTTCAACCTATTGTTCCTGTAAGTTTATTTGTAATTGTCCTATTTATAGTTAAATCCCCTTTCATAATATTGTAAAGCGCTACGGAATCTGTTGGCGCTATATAAATGGCAATAATAATAAAATAAAGGCTCCTGAGATTGATTGAATGCCACAGAGTAATATCAAAGTATCAGAACATGACTAGATGTCATAAAGAATAATTTCAGAGTCGCAGAAAGAGCTTGAACATCAGACAGCATAATGTAAGACTATCAGAGACCAGATGTCTTAGAGCAGGGTTCTACAAACTCTGGCCATCCAGATGTTACAGAACTACAACTCACATGACTTTTTGAATTACATAAATAGTCAGAGAATCATGGGAGTTGTAGTTCAGCGACATTTGGAGTGCCACAGTTTGAATAACCCTGCCTTAGAGAATAAAATGAATTGAAGAAAAATCAGCTGCCAGAAAATTATATAAGGACCACAGAGAGGGTTCAATAAAAACATGGAATCATAAAATAATCATAGTTCTCTGTAGCAGAGACATATGAATCATCAAAAGCACAGAAAGGGTATCACACAGACTAACATCAAAATCACAGAACCAGACACTCACCACACAAATTCCAGATTGAGCACAGGATACCAACAAACAAAAAGTCACAGAAGAATAAATTGGGGAGGAAACGGACAGATTGTGGACAGTTTTTACCTATTTTTTATGCTGATTGATCCTTACCTATGTGTAAGTATATAAATAAATAACTATTTTACTTTATGCACATTTTTCTATATTTCATTCTGAATGCACTTTATTTTCCATGTAATTGAGATCTGGAAGACAAGACATTGGAAACAATGAACTACCTGAGATCAGTGGCGGATCCAGGGGGGGCAACGGGGCAATTGCCCCCCTTCTCCCCCCCCCCGAGATTCTCCCCTGCCGGCTAATGCAGGGTTGACATTGTCCAAGTGCCAGCCCTGCAGTGTGCCTGCAGACCGGGACCGGAGGGGAGATCTGCAGCTCCTCCGGGTCCTACTCTCGCGAGCACGGAGCGTTGCCGCGGTTACCATGGCAACGCTCCAACTCCGAGAGTGAACTCTAGCCCTGCACCTAAGGGCTAGAGTTCACCTCACCACCACTGGGACCACTGGAGAATCCCCACCGGACCACCAGGGATGGAGAAATGTCCCCCCTCCTCCTCAATAAAGGTAAAAAGGGAGGGGGGACATAAATATATTTATTTAAATTTAAAAAAAAAAACATTATTAAAAAGCCTGCCTACCCTCCTTCCCCCCCATACACACACTGCCCCCCCCATACATACAGTGCCCCCCATACACACACTGCCCCAAACATACATACACTGCAACTCTCACACACACTGCCCCCCACACACACACACACACACACTGCCCCCTAACACAAGCACTGCAACCCTGACATACACTGCCGCCCTCACGCACTCACACACACCTCATCTTCCACACACACTTCACCCCTCACACATACCACTGCTCCTATGCCCTATATCCCAGCAGACCCCAGGTAAATTGTCAAACTGTTCTTAAACGGTTTGACTACTTACTCTGGGATGGGATCCTGGCACTGCTGGCACCATAACTACTACACTGAGCTGTAGTGGTTATTGTGCCTGGATTATTTCTTTAAATAATCTACAAGTGCCCCTCCTGAGATCAGGCTCTGGATCCGCCACTGCCTGAGATCTACATTGATTTCGGATACGCCCTGTTTTAACAGTTAAAGTGTGAGTGACCCATTGGCACATTATTATATGAGTATCACACGGAGTTGCACTATGTTATTTTTTATTTTCCTATAGTTGAATTGACCATATTGTTTGCATCTATGTATTTGTGGAAGATTTGAGATCTTTGGGTTTAAATCTACAACTAAAAGGGAAGTTCTTACATATACCATCTTGGTCTATTAAACACTTGATATTCACCTAAACACTATACAGCAATATTGGTGGAAATTGTAATATTGTTAAGTGATATAGTGAAAGAATCTGCACTTTAGTTTACAGAAGTTTAGAGTTTAGCCCAACTCTAACTGTAAGGAATTCCCTCTGTTAATATCAGTACTGACATCAGCATCAGCAGATGGAGCAGAAAGTGTTATGTGACAACATTAAAATCACTGAACATACATGTAATGGAATAATATTATGTGCACCGGGGGCCCGCAGGCGCGCATGCGTGCACGCACACAAAAAAACCCCCACACAAACACACACACTCCTCTCTCCATACAAAAACATGCTTCCATCCCAAGCTAGCAAAGCATTCTGGGTGTTATACGACAGACGGGGATCTACCATTTGGCTATCCTTGCAAAGGGGTAGGGATTCTTGAAATATTGCACCAAGGCCCTCTCTACGTTAGTTAAATAATAAAGGTGGTGGCTCTTGCTTTCCACTGCAGCAGAATATCTTAGGATTTAATTTTACTGAGAGCTAGCAGCAGGTTAAATCTGCATTATTAAAAATCCATCCAAACATCAATATATCAACATATCTTGAATAGCGCCAGGCAGCTACTTTCCTTGTGAGATCCCATTAAGAATTTATTAAATTACAATCATCAGTGCTCCCCTTTTCTGCTTTTTTTCCCCAACGATAATATTGCTGAAGCATGCTTGCCTTCCGTATTACTGTTACATTGCTTGCCTTCCTTATCTCTGTTTATTAGCTTAGTTATAACAGCAGGTTCGCATAGAAAATGCAACTGTGTTACAGATCGTTTAATTATAAAAAGCCAAATTGCTTTTGCCTATCATCATATTAGTATCTTGTAGGCAACTTACGTTTTGCAGCTAAAATATATTTATGTAATAATGCAGTAATTGCTGTGTATGATGTTTTCCACCTGAATTTAAATCTGTTCTTTGGGGTGAAAATATATGTAGCCAGTTATATGCCTCGGTCATGTACAGTTGTGGAGGAGTACCTCATGGCTGTCATAGCATAGTGTGTTACACAGGGGTGTTGGGTGAAGATTCTTAGAAGAGGAGACAGCCTATGTTTAGAAGGAGGATAACATATGCACAGTTATAATTTTGTTGTGCATCTACAAATTGCTCCCTCCTTAGTGAGTGTACTAAACCCAGACTCTCAAGAGGAAATCTAGTGAATACAAAGAACGACTGTACTCCGTGATATCATGTAGTGATAAAAAAAAATTAAAAAAACAGAAAAATATATCAGGATTATAAATAATTGTACTTTATAACGATGGTAGCATATACAAATGAGTTACCTCCACCCCTTATAGCCGGTAGGACAGGAAATTAGGAAAGATTTTAAAATTAGGTCAGGTACAGTGAACACCAGTCTTCTCATGTCTTACAGCCCTTAGGATGAACTCATATGGTTTCGCAACCTGGATAAGTATATATTGATTATCCCTTGTCTGAACTTCTGTATGTCAGTATTTGTGACATACATGCATACAATCCATAATATAAATTAATGGATTTATATATTTATATTATTTATATCTATATATTAATCAGATGTATTACAGTTATGTGCAAGGTCTTTATATTCTTTCCCTTTATGGGCCATTTTTTATATCTTCTCCAGATTTTATGGTGCCACCTCCTCCCTAGTTCTGGACATTTTCATTGATGTTTGGCAGGTTATTCTACCATTTTTGTAGCTCCTCCATGGTTCTCTACTTTTAAAACACCAGTCACGAGTAAGATTCCCGCACATGTGTCTTGGGTCAAGAATGACTCGAGTTGAACAAAGAAAGCCACCATGACCGTCTTCGATAAGGAAAAATGAAGCGATTAAGCGTAGATTAAAGGAGGTCTGTTGGCACCATACCTAAACACCAAACATTAATGGTACATGGAATTTACCCTTCTTGTATCATTTGACAGTATGCTCCAGATTACATTGTCACAGGTAATAAAACTGTGCTTCCCTCTACTCTCAGGAATAGATGGTTAAGTTACTATATGTTTTAGGAATATAAATATATATAATGCATTATTTTAGTAGCTCAGGTGGCCTCATCCTCGAGGTCTCATAAAACTCATTCGATCTCAAGTTGAGTTGGGTAAAATTAGGCTTTATAAGCTTTTGCTCTATAATCAGTATATTACAAATATATCTAATCATTATTTTTTTTAGTAATGAAGAAGGGATAACTTCTTCTCCACTTAAGAAAAGGAAAGAAAAGTAATTGGATGTAATGGGAATGCTGCAGAAGGGAAACTTCAATGCACTGATTGCCTCCAGAGGGCTGCATCTATCTCAACTTCACAGGGTACTGATATGTTGACATGGATACAGAAAGAGGTTGCACAGGGCATTTCCAAAGCCATTAATCTTATGAGGAAAGTGAAAAAGAGACAAAGGTATAGAAAGGATTCCTCAGAATTGTTAGATGCTGATATTATAGATTCACCAGGCTAATTCCAGATTTTAGGGGAGGCAGGTTTAGTTTTTGAATCGCCAGATGGGAAGACAGTAGACAAACTGATTCAGATGGGTAGAAAGGTATTGGAGATACTAAAGGAATTACCTGAAGCAGAGGCCTCAGGTAATTCCTCGTTGCTCTTTACAGACAAAAGCTTTAATTTACTTTACACCTAGCCTTTAAAGAAATTGTATTGAATGAATGTAAGAATCCTGAAAAATGTGTCTACTTTCAAGGAAACTTTTACGGTTATATCCTCTAGAAGAGGATACATCCTAAATTTGAGCAACTTCTCCCAAGGTAGATGCACCAGTCTCCAGAGTGTCAGGAAAATGTGATGTTCCACTGAATAACTCTGCATCTTTAAGAGACCTAAAGGATAGAAAATTTGATGCAGGTTTATCTAAGATCTACACAGCAGTGGGTGCTGGTTGTCACCCAGCAATAGCATGAACTGCTGTATCATGAGCAATGAAGATATGTCTATACAAACTGGAGTCTGATACAGAAAAAGGGGTCAAGAGATCTGACCTCAGGGATTAATTATGTGATCTAAGAATGGTCACAGATTTCTTTTCAGAAGCCTCGTTGGATATAGTTAGTATCTTTTCAAGTACTATGGTGCTTTCTATAGCAGCAAGAAGGACATTATGGCTGCGCTATTGGTGAGCTGATGCCTCATCCAAATCCAATTTATGGTCCATTCCTTTTGAAGGTGACCTATTATTTGGAAAAGCACTGGAAGAATCTATCAAGAGGGCAATGAAGGGGTTTTCCTGCCACATGAAAGACATTCCCACAGCCCTTTATTCCTCTCTATACAGCCGAGAGAGCTGAGCGTAATACAGAGATGCTCATACAATAAAACAAGGTGGACACAACATAAAGTTATTTATAAAATACATAGAGATGAGTACCATACAGCAAATAGAGCTGAGAAGACATAGATATATAATACACGGAACTGGCCACAATACAAAGATACCTATACTATACACACAGCTGGGTAGAACAGAGATACCCAAACAACAGGCAGAGCTGACTAAAATAAGGAGCACAATAAAAAGATAACACAACTATCCCACACAGCCAGGGGCACTGTGATGGATTAGACAGAGATGCAATACAGAGATATCCACAGTACATGTTGGTGTAAAATCCTCTAGCTCCCTCTCTATTTTCCTAGTCCTCTCTTAGCTCTCACTTTCACAATCTCATCTTCAGTAGTGCTCTTGCATGACAACTTTAGCTTTCTATTAAATACTGCTGCTATTATAAAGCATGTCAACTCAGCTACTCCCATTAGCTCTCAGCATTCAGTGTGCACATGGCTAAAGCATCAAGATACTGATAGACTCCAACCATTTCAGCTACTCCTGACTCACTATTAGCTCAGAGCACACAGAGTTAAAGCTGCAGGATACCGAAAGACTCCTTACCTTTGCATACCTTTGCATGGCGCCAAGAAGTAGCTGACATGCAGAGGCGGCTCTTTAATTAGGTGGTTTAGGCGGCCGCCTAAGGCCTTGCGCTGGCTGGGGCCTCGTGGCCGCCTAAACCGCCTTAGGGCAGACTGTGTTGGGTCCTTGGTCAGTGATCGAGGACCCAACACCATGAGTCTGCAGCCCTGCACACTGCGGAGATTCAATATGGATATCACCACCGGACCACCAGGGAGCCCGCTGGATTACCAGGGAACCCACACTGGACCACCAGGAAATGACAAAAGGTATTTAGTCCCCCGTCCCTCACCCAAACACCCCCCTTCCATCACACCATTACCCCCTCCCTTACACTGACACCCCCTCCCTCACACCAGCACCCCCACCCTCACACAGTCACCCCCTCCCTCACACCATCAGCCACGCTATTTCACATTATTACCCCTTCCCTCTCACCAATGCCTTCTCCCTCACATCAACACCCCCTCCTTCACACATCACCCCTGTCACACCATTACCATCCCTCCTTCTCACCATCACTCCCCTCCCTCACACCATCACCCACCTCCCACACATTATTATCCCCCTTCCCTAAAACCATCACCCCCCCTCAAACCATCACTCCCCTCCCTCACACCATCACCCACCTCCCACACATTATTACCCCTCCTCACACCATCACCCCCTCCCTCTCATCATCACCCCATCCCTCTCACCAACACCCCCCTCCCTCACACCATTACCCCCTCATACCATCACCCCTCCCTCACACCATCACCCCTCTTACTATCACCCACCTCCCTCTCACCCCCTCTCTCACACCATGACCCCTCTCTCACACCATGACCCCTCTCACCATCACCTCTCACACCATGACCCCTCTCACCATCACCCCACTCACCATCACCCACCTCCCTCACACCATCACACCTCTCACCCCTCTCCCTCTCACCCCCTCTCTCACACCATCAGCCCTCTCACCATTACCCCACTCACCATCACCCCAGTCTCTCACACCATCACTCTCCCTCAAACCATCAGCCCCCTCCCTCACACCATCACCCTCCTCCCTCACAATATTACCCCCCACACCATCACCCCCTCTCTCATACCATCCCCCACCTCCTACACATTATAACCCCTCTCCCTCTCACCATCACCCACTCACACCATCACCTCACATTACTCCCCTCCCTTACACCATCACCCCCGCTCCCTCAAACCATTACCCCCCTCCCGCACACCATCACCCCCTTCCCTCACAGTATCACCCCCTTCCCTCACAGTATCACCCTCCTCCTATACATAATAACCCCCTCACACACAGGATCACCCCCACACACACAGTGTGATGCCCCACACACACACAGTATCACTCCGCTCACACACAGGATCACCCCATTCACACACACAATATCACCCCCCTCCCACACACAGTATCCCCCACACACACAGTATCACCCCCCCTCACACACACTGTAACCCCCTTGCAACCACACTGTCATGCGCCTCACACACTGTCACCAACAACTATGTCATGTTACCATGCTCCCACACACTGTCAGCCTCTCCAGACACACTGCTAGTATCCAGTCACACAGTCACCTTCCCACACATTGTCACCCCTCCCCACACTGTTATCATCCCTACACTGTCACTCCCCTCTCTCACAATTTCATCCCACTGTCCCACACCCCTTGTCAACTGTGCTTGGTCTAGGTAAAAGCTTCAGTTATAATACCTTGAGAGTTCATTTATCAGCCCCTTCTGCATTGTCTGGGATTCACCGGACCCTCGACCATTTAGTGATTAGTTTCCAAAAGGAAACTCTCCCCTCAAGTCTTTACTTTTCTTTGAACCATTGGAATAAAGTCCTTTAACCATCCTGTCCAGAAGGTTCTACTATTAGTGGCCTTAACTTCTGCTAAAAGAATCCGTGAAATATTGGCCTTGTCTTGAAACCTACAGTTACCATTCTCTTTGAGGATAAGGTGGTTTTCATTACAGTACCGAAATTCTTGCCAAAAGTGGCTGCAGAATTCCACCTTAATCAGGAGTTTGATATAACTACCGTTTTTCCTTCATTTGCTTCGTCAGACAAAGGAACATGGCACACATTGGATGTAGTATGTGCCTTCTATCTGTTCTAAACCACTCTACTTGTGCAGTTTCAGCCCCTTGGGCTTCTGTGGCTGATGTTTTTGCAGAACACATTTGTAATGTTGACAACTGGTCTTCTTTTAATATCTTCATGAGACATTATAAGATGTTGAAAGTCATCTACTATGGCACAAGCTGTTAAGGCTCCTACATCAGGTCCTGCAATTAGTAAGTACTTCGGTCCTCTATTTCATAAATCTACTTATTCATTTTTCTACAACAAATCATTTTCTTTAGTGTGATTCATTGTTGGGAGATCCCCACCTCCCCCCACACACACTTTTTTTGAGCTTGTGTATTCCCATTTGTATCTGCTATTATGTTAGCCAGTAAAAAGGAAAACATTCATAGTTACCATAATTTAATTTACTGGCTATTATCCATGGTAGCATATGAAACCCACGCATGATAGGGATCAAGGAAACATAATGGGGCAAGGAATTTTGGATTTGGCTCCTATTTAAGTGATTTGGTATAGCCAAAGCCCCAAAACACACGGGGGCCTAAAAATGATGTGGATGCCAGTCATTTACATCATGATGTGGGCTCGCATGCACCCTGTCATAAGAAGAGGCAGAAGGGCAGTGTTCAGTGTCCGAAATGCTGGGAAGGAGGCAGAGGGAAGGAGAGATTTGCAGGACAGAATCAACACACTGCATGATTGACTGGAGGGAAGTAAATCTGCTGGCCTCCTGACAATCTCCTGAAATCTCCTGTTCTAGTTGAGTCTGTGGAGCTTGTAACTGACTGGTGTACCCTACTTAATTTTAAAATATCTCTTAATTTCCAGTCCTGTTGGCTATGAGAGGTGGTGCTAATCTATGGATAGTAAAAGTTACATAGTACTCTAGGTTGAAAGAAGACTAAAGTTGATCAAACACAACTATTGAAAACGATTATTTATGCTGTTGAATAGGTTAGTACATAGCGGTTTGTACTAACCCTTTATATATTTTTATAGTGCTATACCGCCTCTGAGGCACCTTTTTTTTTTTTTTTTTTAAATAAACATATGCAGTTTTTCTAGCCTTTCTTAATAACTAATGTTTTCCATCCCCCTTATTACTTGTGTAGCTCACCTCTGCACGTTTCCTAGTCCTGCAACATCCTTCTTTAAAACCAGTGTCCAAAATTGCATCGCATAATCAACGTGAAGCTAGATATGGTATATCCAAATCCAATTCACATAGCCTTGTGGTTTAAAAAACAATTCTTGGAACTACTCTTTTAAAAATTTCTATGGTTGTGCAAGTTATTTGGACTAATGCTGAAGGCGTAGCATCATTTGATAAATTTGCCTATTTGGTATGTTTTCCATTTAATAGCATTCATATTTTCCAGCAGCAATACTGGCATGAGAATCGCAGAGAGCAGTATATCCCACAAGACCACAGTTATTTGTGCTGCTTGGCATAGTGTATAGTGATTGCCATTAACTTCTTAATCTGGTGTTAATGGACTCATTTGTATTGATTTACTTAATTCCATGCCAGAGAAGAATTTGTCATGCGGTAATATGAATGAGAGCAGACTGTGTTTGGCAGCCAAAAAACAGCTGTGTCAAAGTACGCAGCAATACAAATCCTTTTTAAAAATCACTCAGCCTTATCCTTTTGCAAATGCTGCCACTCTCCACTAAGGCACATGAACGTATTCTAATTGCCCATTATAAAGAAATATGGAAATATTGTGCCTAGACTCATTCTTTGCTGGATTCGCAACCCCCTGGTGACTCTTGGTATGTAAAATGTAATTTACAAGCTTGATTGTATTAGCATTATTTTTTCTTTTTTTAAAGAAATGCAATAAGATTTATTTTGAAATGTTAAATAAAGTGAAACAAGCCTTTGAATAATGGAGCAATACTGAAACTATTATTAGGAGCTTGGCCGCCCCCTCGATATGATAGCAGTGTTAGCTTAGTAAATTTTTTTTCATATTTGTTAAATGGGGATACATGTGGTCTAATAAGCATGTTTGAAATCACAAACCGTTGTTATAGGATCTACAGAATGATGTGTATAATATCTAAAAAGCGCTAATGTAGTTTGTGCTCATTTGCATTTTCTACATGGCATTCTGGAAGAGTTGTGGAAAACAAATCATTAAGAGATTCTGTCTGTAGAGCAATGATTATTAAAATTACAGATCAGTTTAGTTGCTAACTGCAATGGTTCTGTATGAGCAGACTCCTGTCCTGAGACCTATCTTGTATTCTGAGATCTGCTGGGCAAGTTAGTTTACAATCGGTACTATTAAACTGGTTAGTTTTTCTAGCTGGATCAGATATTTCGAACCATACATTTTAAAGGAGGGAGAAGGTTTCAGTTGCTTATTCCCGAGTCTCTTCTTACCATATCTCCCAGTCACATGGTGATGTTGCTGACTCTCTGCTGCCTGCAGTGCCTTGGGCTCTTGGTATCATCGTTCATCTGGCTGTCAAAGACGTATTTGTATTCTCCGGGTTTCAGTGAATGAGGGAGCCATGGTAGGTACCTGCGAATATGCTCATCACACTGAAAAATGAAGAAAGAACCTGACATTCTAATTGGCTTATTTTGGAGTTAACTAAAGACTACTTCCCATCAATAATGGCCATTCTTAAGAGTTTGTCCAGTTTGACACAAAGCTTGAACCACTGAAATGTCAACTTTGGACCTCATAGGAAAATCTCATTGTTTGTTTCTGCTTAAACACATTTTTGTCAAAGGGAAGAAATATACTCTCTCTTGCTCTCTGTTTCTCTCTTTCGTCTTGCTAACATAATTCGTCCATTTTGATCTACTTATACATTTGTGGAACTTAAAAAGATGGTTTGTAAGAGTGGTCCAGTTTCACACAGAGCTTCAACCACTTAAATGTCAATGTTGGACCTCATAGGCAAATCCATCATACTCATCTTGGCTCATTGTATGTTTCTGCTTAAACACATTTTTTTTTGTCAAAGGAAAAAATAAGCACTCTCTCTCTCTCTCTCTCTCTCTGTTTCCATCTTTTTTGTTGCTGACATATTCTTCCCATTTTAATTTATTTATAAATTCATGGAACTCAAAAAATATGGTTTGTAAGAGTGGTTGTAAGCAGTTCTGCTTTATAATATCACCTATCAACTACTGCATCTTGCAAAGTGCCAAGGCTGGTGTTCACATTATCGGAAGCTTTACAAAATTGATATAATAAATCAGTGATGTCTACAAAAGTTACACTTTAGATGTAAAATGAGAGCCAAGATAATATTGTGACCTATAATCCTGTGAATGGGCTGCCTGAAGCATTATGTGTGTCATTTTGTATTGATGAGCCGGCAAAACAGTCTTTTATTAGTTTGATGTCTTTGACTGTAATTTAGGCCTGAACATCACAGAGATCAAATAGGAGGGATTTTAAATCAAACTCTCAGCTTCTCGCATTATTATCCTTTCTGCTTTAAGGTAGACATGTGGAGTCAGTGTCACAATTCATCCAAAATACAAAAACAAAGGCCTTTTGTTCAACAGCAGGTGATTGTACTAGTCGTGGAATGACTAATGGTACGGAAAATGAAAGGACGCCTTATAATCACTGTTAAATTTTACTTTGGAAAGGAAACCAGAAAATTCTGAATGGTTTAAATGATAACATTTAAATAACTAAGCATACTGAAGGCATACTGTCTGTCATAAACACTTTTTAAGACATCTCTGTTTTGACAGGTGTATGCTCCTTTTTTGTTTTGTAGCAATCACATTTACTAAAAAGGCAAGTCACTCTCCAGGATTGAGTAAAACATCTTTATCTCAATACCTTTCTTACTAAAATCTATCTATATTATACAAGAAACGTAGGTTATGTATAATTTTTATTATACTAGTGAAAGTTTACAGGGCAGCATCAGTGATTTTGTCTTTATTACAGTGGCCAGAGGTAAAAAAAATAAATAAACTTGTAAATATTTTTACTGCTTAAATTTTGTAGTTAAAGGAACACTATAGGGTCAGGAACACAAACATGTATTCCTGATCCTTTAGGGTTAAAACCACCATTTAGGTGGCATGTCCCTTGCTAACCCCCTTAACCCCCAATCCACCTCCTGACATCATCAGAATTTATGATTTTTAGTCGATCCAATGTTTTCCCTAGGAAATCAATGCATCTCTATGAGGAAAATTCAGCGTCTCCATGCAGAGGGTAGTGATGCTGAACGGCAGTGCTGCACACTGCACGCCACTGTCCCAGGAAGCACCTCCAGTGGCCATCATGGGGGAAATACAAGCACTGCCTTTTCTCTGAAAAGACAGTGTTTGCAAGAAAAGGCCTGCATGGACGTATTATATTCACCAGAACAACTACATTAAACTATAGTTGTTCTGGTGACTATAGTGTCCTTTTAAGTTGTTTTCAATAAACTTTTATAATAAAAGCCAAAGAAGGGCTATTTAATTAGAAAAATGGTACATATTAGCAAAATGGCCGTCACTGAAGCTAAAGGAGATAGTTTGCTATATAAAGGTTGTATATCTTTTCCCACTGCCTGCAAGAGAGTGTTCTATTATTAATATTTATCTCCACTTGTCCCTCTGATCCCCATTGTTTTGAGTGAGATTCAGTGTGACAAATCTGAGGTAACTGCAAACACGTAGGACCAATATTTACTGTTTTTAAGCATTATATTGGTGTCCGTTAACCTTTTTATTTATAATAAAGCTGCCACTTTTTTCTAACTTTCCATCTGGAGTCCTGATTGATATCGGCATATACAGACCGTGGAGAGGGATTTACAGCCCCCCATCATTATAGGGGGAGGCACCCTTTGAGTGCATTTTATACCTTCATCCTGTGAGTGCATTAACTTACAGCGCACATAATGCTTTTAAAACTGTATTACACTATATTTTGTTTTATGTCCAGATTACTTACGCAGTTCAAATGGACAGAGAGGGACACTTTAATTTTCAGGGGTTGAGTAGGGTTGTGATCAGGAGTTGGTTATTCTGAGAAATTTTTGGTAATTACTAATAACAATTTATGCAAATGTAATTTAGAGCAAGAACCATGTATCTTGTTTACACAGACTGACTTATAAAGACATTTATTGTAAATTAAAGACACATTACTGTGAATATTACTTGACATGTGCAATTCGTTTAGTTCTGAATGTACATTTGGTTGACTTTCGTGCAATTCAGACATTCAGATGCTTACGAATGTCCAAAGTGCCGAACCGAATTGCCGAAGTTCCGAAGTGCTTCAAATTTCTGAAAAGTGGCAAAACAAGATAGAGGGAGGGAAAATTCAGTGAATGATGACAGGAATCTTGACCAATAAGCTAATTCACTGGGAGCCCTATAGATCTGTAAGTGGTTGTGGTGTAAGTGCACTGGGAGCCCTATGTCACGACGTTCCTTAGTTAATATGCCCTCGTGCAGTATTCACACTCACCACTGTTTCTGTTTGGCACTGTTTCTCATTTCTTTTCGTTAAGCACTTCACCTGGCCCTTGTTTAGCACCTATATAGTTTGGTTTCTCCCCTCACTCCTTGCCAGATCATTGTCTCCTGTTTCCCCGGTTCCTGGTTCCCTGTGATTCAGACACCTTGATCCTGCATACTGTTCCTTGGTCCTGTGTCCTGCGCCTCCTGGTCTTCGTTCCTGTGTTCTCCTGGTCTTCGTCCTGTGTCCTCCTGGTCCTGCGTTACTGTGTCCTCCTGGTCCTTCGTTGCTGTACCCTACTATCCTGTATTCTGGTTCTGTGTTCTCTGCTTTATTACCAGTGATCCTGACCCTGCAGCCTTGTTCATTTATTCTGCTTCTGACCTTGCTTCCTGGTGTCAGTATATTAGTCTTGTGACTCATTTATATTTGCCCTACCTACTACTCGTGGTAACTGCACAATCCTGCCCTTATACCAAAGGACTGTTTCAGTATATATTGCCTGCACTATTCATGCTTATCCTGATTTACTGTATATATTTTGTGGCATTGTACATATATTATAATACAAGATAAAAAGCATAGGGAAAACCTAATTGCTCAAACCAGGAGTGGATACCAACACCCAAAGAATGCTAGATATATAAAAAAAAAAGTGAATAGAAAGGTAAAATGGTAACATACACAGTATCACTGCACAGTAAGCAAATAGAAACAGACCTCTGTCACAATTAATTAAATGTATCTCAATAGATGAATGAATGTACACTGTATCAGTGCAAATGGATATTGTCCACAGTCTTAGTTCAGGTGATAAACAGATATTATGGTTAGGTGAACAGTTCAAAAGAAAATATCCTTTCAATGTAAGCTCATATAAGTAGAAAATGGCTGGTATACCCTCTATATAAACAGCAGGGGAACTGGCCAATCTGAGCTTAATATGCTCTAGTAACAGACTAGTATGAAAATCCATAATAGTGTGGTACATAAAAGGAAGAAAAAAAATATTGCATGTGTAGAAATGTGGGATCAACAGTTCTACATCTATTATCAATAATAGATCCTGGAATATTATCTTCTAATGTCAATCATTGAACTGTGCGAAATATAGTTTAAAAGCCAATGAATCTTCTTAAAACAGATTTTATTATACTAAAAATATATGTATATAAAATAGGCAATTGCTCACAGATAGCATAAAAAAGGGAACTTCCTTTGGTGTCTTCCTCCCAGCAGTCTGCATACTCTAAAAGTGCTGTCTCATCAGAGCCGGCTTCAGAGGCAGCCTCAGAGTCCTTGTTGACAAAAGCTTGTCGGGGAGATCCACCGCGTGCGTTCCACTTTGCTTCGGTATGCGTTCCACTGTGAGTGTGTGAAGAGATCCAGCCTTACGCGTTTCGTGACGTCCTGTCACTTCATCAGAGGAATGCATCTTTAGTGTGCCGATGGATTTAAATACCCTTTCGGCAGTGTTAACTATCCATAGGGTTAACCATTTCATCACTTGATGACTATTAACCCTTAAGTGACACGGATAACAAAACCTAACTAGAAACATACATATACTGAATCTAAAACCACCAAATATACATGTTATTGATATACTAAAACCATTATGGTTTAGGATATAATCAAATAAAGATATAATCCAATGGAGAATAGAGGAATAAAAGCTGAGAAACAAATCTCCATAATCCAATGGAGAATAGAGGAATAAAAGCTGAGAAACAATAAAAGCTGAGAATCTCCATATTCTGTTGTGGTTCTTTGTGTTTCTTCATTAGTGTATCTTCTCTTGGTGTTTCAATTGTTCTTTTGAGAGCGCCCTCTACTAAGTCTACTGAATATCCTTTGTTTAAGAATTGTTTCTTCATATCTTCCATCTGTAATTGACACACTTCCATTTCTGAGCAGTTCCGCCTAATTCTTCTGAATTGACTATATGGAATGTTATTAAGCCAGGTCTTTTTATGATAACTATTGAAGGGTATAAAACTGTTACAGTCCACTGGTTTTTTTTGTAAAGTTTTTGTGTTAATGATGTCATCTTTAATGTAAATTTCTAAGTCCAGAAATTCCACTGCTTCTTTTTTTTTTTAAATTCAGATACTGTTTAAATTCTTCTAAAGCCATCAAATCACATTTCCAAATAAATTGTATATGTATTGTTTTGTTTTGTCTTTTGGTTCTCTGTAATATATATATATATCTTGATTTACCCTATTCATTTGTGTCTTGGCATTTATTTCTTTGCTGTATTGGTTCCCACATTTAAAGTGACAGTGCTGTTCCAGGGCAGCACCCCTTCATGTCATTACACCCTACTAATGTGTAAGTTGTTGTTGTGGCAGTCCGGGCACTGGGAGACCTATAGATGTGGTAGTGGTGGCAGTTGTGGTACTGGGAGCACTATATATGTGTAAGTGCTTTTGGTGGCAGTCCTGGCACTGGGAGCCCTATAGATGTGTAAGTGGCTGTGGTGGCAGTTCAGGCACTGGGAGCCCTATAGATGTTTAAATGGTTGTGGTGGCAGTCCTGGCACTGGGAGCCCTATAGATGTGTAAGTGGTTGTGGTGGCAGTCCGGGCACTGGGACCCCTTTTAGATGTTTAAATGGTTGTGGTGGCAGTCCTGGCACTGGGAGCCCTATAGATGTGGTTGTGGTGGCAGTCCAGGCACTGGGAGCCCTATAGATGTGTAAGTGGTTGTGGTGGCAGTCCTGTCACTGGGAGCCCTATAGACGTGTAAGTGGTTGTGGTGGCAGTCCTGGCACTGGGAGCCCTATAGATGTGTAAGTGGTTGTGGTGGAAGTACAGGCACTGGGAGCCCTATAAATGTGTAAGTGATTGTGGTGGCAGTCCTGGCACTAGGAGCCTGCTGCCCATAATGTTCCCTGTCCCAGGGACCACGGTTTCATCTGCATTCCAGGTGCCCTTTATAATATGGTGTTGGCGTTTGGTGGAGCTTTTTGACATCTTCTGGTCCTCCAAATGCAACCAGTGATACATCACATCTGATACTTCTGACTGGAGTCATTGCAAGGGTAAAAAAATGCACAAAATATACGGTGCGGAGGGGGGATTTAATGGCAGAGTGGGCAATCAAAACAAGGGGAAACAATGAGCAAAGCATTACTCTAATGCATGGGCCTGAGGGATGGAGGGAACAGAGCCTATAATTTGCCATCTTCCATGTCCACTGTCCCATCAGCCTCTTTGTTCCTTACTCCCCATGTCTTTGAATGACTGCTCCCTGCACGTAGCTCCGAGTCCCTGGCCAGATCCAGGAATTGAAACTCAAGCCTAATAATAACAGTGTGCCCTAGACCAATCAGTACCCCTTCCCAACACCCCTGCTTCTTACCATGTTTTGTGTGGCTTTGTAGATTGGTCTTGGGCCAATGCCCTAGATTCTTCAATACCATCTACTTCTACAATCTTCTGGTTTCTAAAATCTCAATTAGATACTGAATGAAGTCTCAGTTAATATAATGTCCAAATATCTACTGAGTATGCCCTCAAATATATCTCCTGAGCATCCTAGCCCTTGATGATGATATTCCTGCAGGTAGTGGTTCAGAATCATCATTATGCCTTACTATAGGTATTACTGATGCTTTCATCTTTTCCCTTTAAACTATTATATCAGATACCTTTGTTCATGTTATCAGTGAAGGTTCTTCTGCTTATGACAATATGCTCGGCTAGGCACCTGTGTTAGATTCAAGTGCTTTTATGCAAACCACCATTTATTGTCTTCCTTGATAACTAGTTGGTTATGCATTCAGTCAGTGAAATTCTTCTGAAAGTGATTCTGAGATTCTTCCCCCAATCAGTAAATCTGACTCCTAAATTTCTTTTTAAATCATGAGTCCAAATTTGACATATCTTTATGTATGTTTATTGTATGGAAACGTTTATGAAGTTTGAACTCCTGTTATTATTCGTATTAGTTCTCAAAAATCCTTCAGTATGTTTTGTCCTCTTACTATAAATTTATTGAATATGCACTTATGTTTCTGTTTTAAAAATTAGGTATTAACCATTTGTTTGTGTTGCTGTAGTTCAGCTAGGATAAAATAAATGTATCGATACCGATTGTAATTTTGTTTTCATCCACGGCAGCAACTAGTTTCCACTCTTTATTTGTGTTTTACATGTGGATGGAATGCTGGGTTACAAAGAGGGTGGACTGGTGGTAAGAGATGTTCCTTTAAAGAGTTTGGTCCATCTCTTCTGTCCTGTGGAACTTTATGGGAGGTACTTACCATTTGGGTTCTGTATATACGCTCACCTATTATTATTTATTATTATTATTATGTTATTATTTATAAAGCGCCAACAAATTCCGCAGCAATTTACAGTGGGTGGACGAACAGACATTTAGTTGAAACCAGACGAGTTGGACACATAGGAACAGAGAGGTTGAGGGCCTGCTCAATGAGCTTACATGCTAGAGGGAGTGGGGTAAAGTGACACAAAATGTAAGGATAGTATTTGACTAATGACAGTTGCATGGGGAGTAAGTTGGGAGCTATTAACAGTTTAATTGATACGCTTTTATGAAGAAGTGGGTTTTTAATGATTTTTTTAAGTAGTGGAGACTGGGTGAGCATCTAACGGAGGAGGGAAGTGAGGTCCACAGGAACGGTGCAGCCCTCGAGAAGTACGGACAAAAAATAGACGTAAGACTTCAGCAGAGCGAAAGGGTTCTTTTTGTTTAATTTGTAGATTTATTCTTCTTATTATTTATATAGCGCCAGCAAAATTCCGTAGCGCTGTACAATGGGTGGACTAACAGACACGTAGTTGTAACCAGACAAATGGACGTACAGGAACAGAGTGGCTGAGGGCCCTGCTCACTGAGCTTATATTTTATAGGGACTGGGGTATAGTGACACAAAGGGTATAAGTAGAGGTAATGTATTCACTGGGAACTTAGTAGGTTATTTAGAAAAGTATTCACAGGGAACTTAGTAGGTTATTTTTGACAGTTGCAGCAGAAGAGTCATGGGGGGGGGGATGAAATGAAAACCCGCTAACAGTTTAAATGATGTGCTTTCCTGAAGAAGTGTGTTTTCAAAGATTTTATTGAAGGAGTGGAGACTGGGTGAAAGTCTAACGGAGAAAGGAAAGGAGTTCCACAGAAAAGGTGCAGCCCTGGAGAAGTCTTGGAGGCGAGCATCAGATCTGGGAGTACAGACAGAGGATAGATTATACAGACAGAGGATAGCTATAAATAAGAATTTTAAAATAAATAATGTCCAGCATGGCTAATTTAACCTAACATGTTCAACTTCCTTTAATGAATAAACCCCTCAATGTTATAATAGTTGCTGCTGATCTTGACAACATTAGCCTAATTATATTATGATTGCAGCTCTTCTGGTTTAAAATTATCTCTGTGGCAATGTTTATTTTATGTGTTTTTTTTGTAGCGTGTGATTAATGGTTTGTATTTTGCCTTCAAACTGTATCACAATATTAGCTTGTAAAAAGGAAGTTGTGGTGTAATTGTCTGGATAAAGAAAAACAGCTTTGCAAATCCTCAAGCCTCTCCTTAGTACAGTAAATAATGCATACAATCCAGTCCTTTTACTTTGGTTACGTGACCCAAATCCTTAGCTAAGATGTATATTCTTACTCCGAGTGGAATTCATTCATTAGCGAAAATTTTGAAGTCCGGTGAAACCACCTGTTCAAGGTCTATAATCTACCTTTAGGTAATTGGCACTCGACTCTTCTGTTTTCCATGCCGTATAGCTTTAGAACATACCATGCACTTATGAGATAACTGAATTTATTTATGTATTACTGAGTACAGCAGCATTTTAGCTATATTTAAAATCCAACATAAATTGTTTTGATATGCCATGATCTGGCAATCATCTTTAGTTATGTGAACAAATACTTAATCTTTAGTCTTGGAGTGGTCTCAGTCTTGCTTCATGTGTCTTGTCTTAAAGCAGGGGTGGGGAACCTTTTATCTGCCAAGGGCCATTTGGATATTTAAAACATCATTCGCGGGCCATACAAAATTATCAACGTAGAAATTAGCCTGCTGTATTTGGTCAAACATTGAATTAACATTTAATTAACTAACTCCTAATGTGATGGCCGGATTTGCTTCTCTTTGGTGTGATGTTAGCTGGTATTGATGATTTTGCTACTCGCAGTGTGTGTGTGTGGTGCAGTGAGGGTTGCAGGGAGCACTAAAACGGTGTTCTCTACATCATCTGGTCTGGATGATCGACAGGCAGTCTGGCATGCTAGTTTATTGTGCCGACACCCCCGTCCCCCCCATTATGGGCGGATCTGACCCTTTTGACAGCTCTAGTGAAGCAATTTGCATCACTAGTCAGCCCCTATTACATTAATATGCAAGTAGATGCCACGTGTATTAATTTTGCATTTCCAAGGTACAGTTATTTCTAATCAACTGTTGTGAGTAACTGCAGATAAAAAAATTGCAAAACCCGACAGCTAAAAAGGAATCCGTATTCTAGTTTTGCCATTTTTTTTTGTTTATGCAGGCTTACGTAAGAGAAATTAGTTTTTACTTTGTCTTCTATATGCATTTCAACTAAATTAGAGTTG
The DNA here is from genome assembly GCA_933207985.1 of Pelobates cultripes. Lineage (NCBI taxonomy): Eukaryota > Metazoa > Chordata > Amphibia > Anura > Pelobatidae > Pelobates > Pelobates cultripes. The sequence goes on from OW240915.1 coordinate 77,293,180, forward strand.
AATCTCCATCTCAATATATAAGCTGTTTTTGTACAAATTCTATGTTTATAAAAAAAAACCACATAAGTGACAGTCCTGTTGTAATGTTTTATTATTTAAATCACGTTTATTGCTCTGATCCCCTTACAAACATGCACAACCATTGTCTTTTCGGCTCCAACTATGTTTTCTTTTACACGTACGGAAATAAAACCAAATCACATACAATAAACACAATGCCTTAAACTATATACTGTGCAAAAGGAGAACAATAGATTTAAAAATTTTTACGTTTGTCATTTATCATTTAGTGGCATAGGACTGCTTTGAATCAACTCGTACATATGAAGCAAAATCAGGTTTAAAGAATATTGTTTTTTATTATTCATATTTGATATATTGCACGTGCATTGTCTTTCCATTATGCTCCCAGCTGCGATGAGTAAAGATTGTGATAAAAATTCAGCTGGCAAAATGATTGTACCAGGAAATTGAGATATAATCGTTTCTTGTGGATTCATTATCAGCATACCTTCATAGCCAGAGTAGCCCAAGTCTATGAAATTTGTTTTTTCTATGTGCGTATGTATATATGTATGTATATATATATATATATATATATATGTGTGTGTGTGTATATGTATGTATGTATATATATATACATATATATATATATTTGATAAAATATTTTATCAGGATGGATACATTGAGATTTCTTTCATTTTCAAGTATGTCCTGTACAATATATATATATAAATCAAAGTGATGGTCCGTGTAACGGATCGACTGGCACCCCGACTGGGTACCTCTGTTGACGGATGCTCCTAGTACTTTCTGAAGGCTTCAGGGACTCCACTAGACACCATAACCACCGCAGACCCCACGAACCTCCGCAGTTTGGTTGGGGTCTCGCCGTCTTCCACCTACTCAGGACCCAAGACCAGGATCCAGCTTCCAGTAGGTAGACTTCTCTTAATCCAGAGAACAGGAACAGGAACAAGCTCTTACAAGAGCTTATTGATTATACTCTGGGAAGTATAGTGATTATAGCATTCCCAAGAGTTTAGGTAGTTCTCCAATCCCCCAAACATGAGCCACAACTTCATGAAGTCTGAAACTTTATTGGTACAGGTTGACTTATATACAATTCCTCAGGCCAGAGGCACGACCCCTGGACCTGATGGGACACCGCATTACAAACTGTACAGACCAATAAGAACAGTATAACAATGTCCAACACTCCCACATACATTAAACAATCCCTCCCCTCTGCCTGTGATATAATTAAGGTAGTTAATGCATAAACCTAATTATCCACAGGCAAAAAACCCACACATTTATGCAAAGCCTAGAAAACACCCCAAAACATAACATATCCCCATAAATATCTTCCATACCCTGATAGCTCTGATCTGGGTGAACAACATATCCAAAAATCACCCAGATCAGATCAGGAGTTCAGAAATTTTATGGTTTTCATGCCGAAAATAGTTCCAAGGCATTCGCGGCTTAGTCCCCCTGAAGTCTATTCGCGGTTTTAGTCCATGCGAACAAGGTGGCCGTCACCACGTGTTCGAATATCGAATGGTGGCCGCTTAGACTGTTCGGGAGTTTGAAGAACCAATGTTTACAGTGCCAATAGGCACAATTAGGGTCTCTCAGGCAAAATAAATTAAAGAGGCCATAGTCACATGGTAAAAGGCTGGCCAGTAGTCCCCTGCAAGACCCAGTGGCGAAGTTGGTTTCGTCACAGTCCGCACTCACGGTGTTCTTAAAACTTAACTTTTAATATTTACATAAAAGTACAAATGTGATGCCGATTAGCGTCAACGTTTCAGTCCAAGTTTGGGACTTTCCTGAGGACCTGGCGTTCAAAGCAACATTACAATACAGCCTGAAGTGCAAGGAAACTTTGTATTTGTGTGTATATATATATATATAATCTGAGACAAAAAAAGTTTTCTATATTTTTTTTAAAATATTTATATATATATATATATATTAAAAAATCTATAGAAAACTTATATAAATTAAAAAAAATATAGAAAACTTTTTTGTCTCAGATTAGATTCTTTAAATAGTACAGTCAATGGAATATAGTTTTAATTTGCTGCTATATTTTTTTCTTTGATCAATACTGCAGCTCGAGGGACAAAGCTATAATTGCGTTAAAAAGATTCTCTTCTCTACAGCAAGATTTGTTTTCTGTTGATCAGATCTACAGATTAGTTTCTTGTATTTTATTTCTTTCAGTCACATTCATCTTACATCATCTTAACCAGTTAAAGGACCACTATAGTGCCAGGAAAACATACTCGTTTCCTTGGCACTATAGTGCCCTGAGGGTGCCCCCACCCTCAGGGACCCCCTCCCACCCGGCTCTGGAAGGGGGAAAAGGGTTAAAACTTACCTTTTTCCAGCGCTGGGCGGGGAGATCTCTGCCTCCGATCCTCCTCTTCTCCTCCCCGTCGGCTGAATGCGCACGCGCGGCAAGAGCTGTGTGCGCATTCAGCCGGTCACATAGGAAAGCATTCACAATGAGACAGCCACTAGAGGAAATAGGGGAAGGCTTAACTGAAACCGCTATGTTTATGAAAAAATGGATTAACCCTAGCTGGACCAGGCACCCAGACCACCTCATTAAGCTGAAGTGGTCTGGGTGCCTAGAGTGGTCCTTTAAGCAGTTTGTGTAAAGGAGTTAAAAGAACCAAATAAAAATAGAATAGAGAGCAACACATACCTATACATTAATGTAGGTTAATTTGCAATAATTAGGAAACTATTCATACCCCATTTTTTTCGATAGCTGGATTGGGGTTTTTCTTAATTCTTCCAGCATCATAGCACCCCTAAATATATTAAAGCCAATTACTTACTAGTCCACTCCATAATTACACATCGATTTATCATACAACATCTGTTCAATAGTTTATATATAACTAAATATATATATATATATATATATATATATTTAAATGTTGAGCATATGTTTTATCATAAGTTGATGTGTTATTATGGAGTTGGCTAGTAAGTAAGGGGTGCTATAATGCTGGAAGAGTTAAGAAAACCCCCAAACCAGCTATCGAAAGATATGAAGTCTAATAAAAAATATTTTTTTTAAAACACATATATATAACTGTTGAATAAGGAGCATATGTTTTATGATAGATTCATGTGTTATTATGGTTCTACAGCCACATTAAATTTGAAAATTCAAGATATAGAATGAGGTTCATAAAATATAGAACATGTATAAAATAAATATTGATATAGTCTGTCGACGGTTAAACTAAATTCCATTAATAAAATACTAAGACACCGTTTAGTAGCAAACATGAAAAAAAATAAAATAAACTGGAACGAGTGCAAAACAACTTGTTATCGTTAGCTTGGAAACTAGATCTTTCAAACAGATATAAACAGTCAAGTGTACATACAGGGAGTGCAGAATTATTAGGCAAGTTGTATTTTTGAGGATTAATTTTATTATTGAACAACAACCATGTTCTCAATGAACCCAAAAAACTCATTAATATCAAAGCTGAATATTTTTGGAAGTAGTTTTTAGTTTGTTTTTAGTTATAGCTATGTTAGGGGGATATCTGTGTGTGCAGGTGACTATTACTGTGCATAATTATTAGGCAACTTAACAAAAAACAAATATATACCCATTTCAATTATTTATTATTACCAGTGAAACCAATATAACATCTCAACATTCACAAATATACATTTCTGACATTCAAAAACAAAACAAAAACAAATCAGTGACCAATATAGCCACCTTTCTTTGCAAGGACACTCAAAAGCCTGCCATCCATGGATTCTGTCAGTGTTTTGATCTGTTCACCATCAACATTGCGTGCAGCAGCAACCACAGCCTCCCAGACACTGTTCAGAGAGGTGTACTGTTTTCCCTCCTTGTAAATCTCACATTTGATGATGGACCACAGGTTCTCAATGGGGTTCAGATCAGGTGAACAAGGAGGCCATGTCATTAGATTTTCTTCTTTTATACCCTTTCTTGCCAGCCACGCTGTGGAGTACTTGGACGCGTGTGATGGAGCATTGTCCTGCATGAAAATCATGTTTTTCTTGAAGGATGCAGACTTCTTCCTGTACCACTGCTTGAAGAAGGTGTCTTCCAGGAACTGGCAGTAGGACTGGGAGTTGAGCTTGACTCCATCCTCAACCCGAAAAGGCCCCACAAGCTCATCTTTGATGATACCAGCCCAAACCAGTACTCCACCTCCACCTTGCTGGCGTCTGAGTCGGACTGGAGCTCTCTGCCCTTTACCAATCCAGCCACGGGCCCATCCATCTGGCCCATCAAGACTCACTCTCATTTCATCAGTCCATAAAACCTTAGAAAAATCAGTCTTGAGATATTTCTTGGCCCAGTCTTGACGTTTCAGCTTGTGTGTCTTGTTCAGTGGTGGTCGTCTTTCAGCCTTTCTTACCTTGGCCATGTCTCTGAGTATTGCACACCTTGTGCTTTTGGGCACTCCAGTGATGTTGCAGCTCTGAAATATGGCCAAACTGGTGGCAAGTGGCATCGTGGCAGCTGCACGCTTGACTTTTCTCAGTTCATGGGCAGTTATTTTGCGCCTTGGTTTTTCCACACGCTTCTTGCGACCCTGTTGACTATTTTGAATGAAACGCTTGATTGTTCGATGATCACGCTTCAGAAGCTTTGCAATTTTAAGAGTGCTGCATCCCTCTGCAAGATATCTCACTATTTTTGACTTTTCTGAGCCTGTCAAGTCCTTCTTTTGACCCATTTTGCCAAAGGAAAGGAAGTTGCCTAATAATTATGCACACCTGATATAGGGTGTTGATGTCATTAGACCACACCCCTTCTCATTACAGAGATGCACATCACCTAATATGCTTAATTGGTAGTAGGCTTTCGAGCCTATACAGCTTGGAGTAAGACAACATGCATAAAGAGGATGATGTGGTCAAAATACTAATTTGCCTAATAATTCTGCACTCCCTGTAGAGTCTGAGCAATGGGTTATCAGTTCATACTCTGTAAAATCTTGTTTAATGTTATTTCAATCCATTGGTAACCAAGGTGGTTTTCTTTCATGTGTATATTTTACAATTAAAGTGACGTTTGCTAAAACCAATATTTTATTCATAATTGTCTTTACAGGTTAATACTCACTAGGAATAATTAAGTAACGAGTCATATCATAAATCTGCAGGGTATATTGATCAATAATAATTAAAAATGAAGAAGGGAGCGAATAAACGGAGCATTAAAACTAAAATGAGTGAAGGCTCTGTGAGAGATGAGAGGACCAGGTCTTCTTTATGTAAGGACATGTGTACATGGTGATAGATACAGCAATCTCAGTAAGTGTTATTAAAATATATAGAAATATTGTAGATTGGAAAAGAGTTTAAAAGTAGCATTTTCTGTATGGAAACCAGGTAATAAGCTACTTGGTTCCAATCTAGATGTAAAGATGTCCACTGCACAAGCTTTGACCCAACCTAGCAATCACACAGTTAGACTGCTTACTTGGACCACTCCACTCTTATTCTTGGATTTTACTCTAGGGATCAAAATATTTAAGGAGAACTGTCATAATTATTTATTTTCATTTAAAGTAAAAGATTACATATATTAAAGCCTTCGTGTTTATTATTTTGCTAGGAATACATATAAAGAAATGCCTCTGTTAACTGTAATGCTTGCCTTTTTTTTTCTGTGGAGATTGTCAACTACAAATCTTGTTTGATCTGAAACATGGCTTAAAGGACTAAAAACTTTGCAGGTAATCAAAAGCTAATGTGCGTGCAGGATTCATGACATCATGCACAGGTGCTTGGCATCTAAAAAATACATTTTCAGACTTTCACAGTCTGAATGATCTTATTAGAATGTTGGTGCTTCCAACCAAAGAAGTTTAAAGATGGCTACTCCCACACAGTAAGAGTAAGCCAGGAGATGCATTGGACAGTAATAACATGTATATATTTGTGTATTCACTACTAAATAATGCAAAACAAAACTATATTACATGAAGTATTCACTTGTCAGTGATGTCATAAAAAAATCATAGTTTCCATTTAAAAGGGACATTTTATGCACTAAAACAACTTTGACTCAATCAAGCAGTTTTGGTGTATAGATTAGATTTATGAATCAAATTACTTTGTTCATGCAGCTCCAGCCACACCTCCTATGGCTGAGACAATGTTTTCCCACACATTTCCTGAAAACGAGTCTCCATTTTTTAGCTTCCATTACTGCACTGTGTTTTAATTTAGAATGTCTTATCTCCTGCTTTGTTAATAGAGATCTGCTAGCCTCCTGTGTGTGATTAAAATTCAGTTTTCCAAGCAGGAGATAAGACCCTCTTAAGAAAAAAACACTGTGCTGTATGATCTGATTGAAAAATGAAACAACGTTTTCATGTAGGCTGGGTGAGTCACGGGCTGGGAAGATGTAGCCAAGGCTGCATAAAGAGAGAAAATTATTTTAAAGGAAAACTCTATAGTGGTAGGAGTGGAAATATGTATCCTACTGTCCTACTTAGACACTAGTCTACTGCTTATTTAGACACCTCTCCCCCCTTTTTGTTCCATTCTTTATTTAGTTGTAGACAGCAAGAACATCCAACATACAATAAGTACATTAAACCAGGGCTCGACAAATCGGGATTTGTGAGCATTGACAAATCCCGACTTGTTGAGCCCTGGTTTAATGTACTTATTGTATGTTGATCTTCTCGCTGTCTACAACTAATTAAACAATGAAACAAAAAGAGGGGTCTGAATAAGCACCAGACTAGACTTCCTCGCGCATCCTGTTCAGCCCCTGAGGTGACTGGCTGCCCGAAATTGGAGAGGCAGGCAGACGGTTGGCTCATTGAGAGCTCAGGGAGGTAGGCGGCACGCAGAATGAGGGAGGTGGGCCTTTGGCGGCTGACTTAGTGCGGCAGCAAGGAAGCTGTTCTCTCCCTGCTCTGCTCCCTCGCTCTTCAGTGATGCCCTGCATGTTCACTGTATGCGCGGCATAACGCCATGCTGCTCAATCAACTTCTCATAGAGATGCTGTCACGATTCCGGAACCTAACACGCCAACAGGTCACAGAGAGGAAGGGTGCTATACCGGTCCTTAGAGTGGCCGGGCTAAGCACGCTAAGAATAGTCAGGAGACAAGCCAAGTAAAGGGAGCCAGAAAACGAGAAACAAGCCGAGGTCAAAGGAGTGGAGAAGACAGGATAATCGGAATAACGAGCCAAAAAAACAGAAACCAGAGAGCAACACGAGAGAACAGCACTACAGGTATCACAAGACCACAACAGGGCACTGAGGGACAGGAAAGGTAAGTATAAATACCCTTGGTTTAATTCTGATTGGATAACTTCCAATCAGAATTAACAATCACACGTGGGGGATATCTATACCTCCCACTGTGATTGTGGTACTGTTTCTTTAACGCCGGGTCACTCACGTGACCCCGGCGTTTGCATAATTTAGTGACCTCCCAGCGTGCAGCGTTATACATGCTGCCACTGGGGGGCGTGGAGGACGCGAGAGGCCGAAGGCTTCAAAGGGAACCGCGCATGAAAGGAGCGGATCAAAGAGGGCGCATTCAAGTCAGAGGCAGAGACCCAGGACCGCTCCTCAGGGCCGTAACCCTTCCAATCAACCAGATACTGCAACCGACCCCGAGAAAAACGAGAATCAAGCAGAGCAGCCACTTCGTACACGTCATTAGAGACAGCGCGGAGGGAATCTGGACGCCTGAGAGGACCAGAGAATCGATTACAGAGCAGGGGCTTCAAAAGGGAGGTGTGGAAAGTGTTAGGTATACGCATGGAAGGAGGCAAGGCCAGGGAGTAGGACGCAATACCTTACAGGGGCCAAGGAACCTGGGCGCGAATTTCATTGAGGGGACCCTGAGGCAGAGATTCTTAGAGGACAACCAAACCCTATCACCCGGGACATAAGAGGGAGAAGCACCCCTATGACGATCAGCAAATCTCTTCTGAGTAGCAGTCGCACAAGAAAGAGTAGCATGGACCTGATCCCACATCTTCCGTAAGGAGGTGAGGTGCTCGTCCAAAGCGGGTATTCCCTTGTCGGAGAACACGCCGGGAAGGACAGAGGGTTGGACCCCATAAGCAACCATAAAAGGACTTAAGCCAGTGGACGAATGAGTCACAGTGTTCCTGGCGAATTCGGCCCAAGGAAGGAGGTGAGACCAATTGTCCTGGTGTGCATTCGTGAAGCAACGTAAATATAACTCCACAGATTGATTCGCCCGTTCGGCCGCTCCATTAGATTGTGGATGATAGGAGGAAGTAAACGACAAGGAAATCCCCATCTCAGCACAAAAGCCCCTCCAAAACCGAGAGACAAATTGAGGACCCCTGACAGATACGATATCCTGTGGTATACCATGCAAGCGGAAAACCTCTTTGGCAAATACCTGAGCCAACTGAACCGCAGAAGGTAGTTTCTTAAGTGGAATAAAGTGTGCCATTTTAGAGAATCTATCAGTCACAGTCAAAATTACTGTCATTCCATCGGATGAAGGAAGATCCACAATAAAGTCCATGGATAAGTGGGTCCATGGTTTCTTGGGTACGGATAAAGGCATTAGGAGTCCCGGGGGTTTGACATTAGGGGACTTACACTGTGCACAAACACGACAAGCCTGCACATAATCCACTACGTCTTGCTTAAGTGAAGACCACCAAAACTGTTGACGGAGACCCTTGTATGTTTTGGTAACCCCTGGGTGGCCAGCCATTTTGGCGGTGTGAAATAAAGCTAAGAAATTTCTTTCTATCTTTTTCTTTCACGTATAATCTACCAACAGGTGTCTCAGAGGGTGCTTGAGTTTGGTATGCCTTGATACCATCAAGGAAAAGAGACGAAATAACTAAACGGGTAGCAGCTATTATCTTAGACGTGGGTACAATGGGTTCAGGAGCGGGGGCGATAGACTCCAAAGGTTCGTATTGTCGGAGATAGCATCAGCCTTGACATTACGGTACCCAGGCCTATATGTGATAATGAACTGAAAGCGTAAAAGAAATAAGGACCATCTGGCTTGACGAGAGGACAACCTTTTAGCATCAGCTATATAGGAGAGATTCTTATGATCAGTTATAACCAGGATTTTGTGTCTAGCTCCTTCTAAAAAGGACCTCCACTCTTTAAAAGCCATCACAATAGCTAATAGTTCCCTATTCCCGACGTCGTAATTCTTTTCCGAATCAGACAGTTTTTTAGAAAAGTAACAACAGGGATGGAGGGGTTCGTTATAGGATAATCTTTGTGATAATACAGCTCCTATACCTGATTCTGAAGCGTCTACTTCCATTATAAAGAGAAGGGAAGGTAAGGATCAGGATCGTGTAGCACAGGGGCAGTGGCAAATGCCTTTTTGAGAGTTTCGAAGTCTTTAATGACTTCAGGAGTCCAAACCCTGGGGTGAAAACCCTTTTTAGTTAGTTTCGTGATAGGAGAAATGACCGATGAAAAGTTTTTAATAAACCTGCGATAATAATTGGCAAAGCCTATAAATCGCTGTATTGCCTTAAGGCCTTGAGGGAAAGGCCAAGACAATATGGCTTCTAATTTAGAAGGATCCATGCTGAACCCCTGTTCAGAAACGATGTACCCTAGGAATTGTACTGATTTCTGGTCAAATAAACATTTCTCAAATTTACAATAAAGACCGTTCTGTAGCAATCTCTTAAGTACTTTCCTCACATGGGCATGATGTGACTCCAAATCAGGAGAATATACAAGTATATCATCGAGATAAACCACAGCACAGACATGCAGTAAATCTCTAAGGACATCATTTATGAGGTCCTGAAAGACAGCAGGAGCATTACACAGTCCAAAAGGCTTGACTAGATACTCATAATGCCCACTGCGTGTATTGAACGCTGTCTTCCATTCATCATTTTCTTTTATACGAACCAAGTTGTAAGCCCCCCTGAGGTCTAGTTTAGTAAAATATCTAGAACCTTTAACACGGTCAAACAACTCAGTAATGAGAGGGATAGGAAAAGCGTTTTTAACTGTTATATTATTCAGGCCCCTATAGTCTATACATGGCCTCAAATCGCCCTCTTTCTTGGCAACAAAAAAGAAACCAGCACCAGCCGGAGAGGAGGACCTTCTGATAAAACCTTTACGTAAGGATTCCTGTATGTACTCCTCCATGACCTGGTTTTCTTTCTCAGAAAGCGGGTAGACCTTACCCCTAGGAGGCATCGTTTCAGGTAACAGATTTATGGCACAATCATAATCCTGGTGTGGGGGTAGTTTATCAGCTTCCCTCTTTTCAAAGACCAATGCGAGGTCTGCATACACAGGAGGGACAGAAACAGAAAGTGGTTTAGCTGTAGGCACATTAAGTAAACAAACGGGATGTAAACGGGCCATACAGTCTTGTTGACAAGATACCCCCCAGGAGAGTATATCTAGAGAATCCCAATCAAGTACCGGGTTATGCTTAACTAACCAGGGGAAGCCCAGAATGATGGAAGCTGTAGGGGAGTCAATTATTTGGAAGGTTATCCTTTCTTTGTGTAAGGCACCCACGACCATAACCATTTCTTGGGTTTCATGGGTCACCAGAGGTTTATCAAGTGGTCTACCATCTATGGCCTCAATGGCCAAGGGTGTGGCCTTTTGGATCAGATTCAAGGCTGTGGTTTTAGCAAAGTTTTCATCCATAAAGTTGTCTGCAGCACCTGAATCGATAAAGGCTTTAGTTGTTATCGTGGTTTTATTGACCAAAAGAGTAACCATAATAAGTGGTCTGGAGATGGACACATGAGGGGAAAAAACATAACACCGAGGCTGACCCCTCTCTAGGCCTTAGGTGCTGGAGTTTCCCTGCAAACTAGGACAGTTTCTTCGGAGATGCCCCCTCTTACCACAATAAAGGCACAAACCCTCCCTTCTGCGGTACGTTCTTTCAGCTTCAGATAAGCCTACAGCACCTAATTGCATGGGTTCGGGTGGTGGTTGATTAGGGGGAGGTAATGCTAGTAATGCAGAATTGGGTAAAGCAGGTAACCCCTGTGTATTCATCCTTCTTTGACTACGCCTCTCTCTAATACGGTTGTCAATTAGAATTACATAATCTATTAGATCATCCAGAAGAACAGGCATTTCCCTGGATGCTATTTCATCTAATATGTAAGCGGCCAAACCCTCCTGAAAAGCTGTTACGAGAGCGTCGTTATTCCAGACCACTTCAGCTGCCAGAGTGCGGAATTCAATGGTATAATCCGCTACAGATCTATTACCCTGTCGAACCCTAAGCAGAGCTTTGCCAGCAGAAGCAACCCGGCCGGGTTGATCAAATGTACGTTTAAAAGCTGTTAAAAATTCTGCAAAGGACATTGGGGACGTATTCTCCCACATGGAATTAGCCCATGCTAGAGCTTTCCCGGACAAATGGTTAATCAAAAAAGCAATTTTGGTTCTGTCAGTGGGGTAGGAACGAGGATTCATCACCAAATGAATATCAATTTGGTTGAGGAAACCACGGCACAATGCTGGATCACCGCTATAGCGCTGAGGTGGCGTCATGTGAACCACGTGAGCAGGAGCGGGTACTGGATCAGGAATTGGTTCTGGCACAGCAGCAACAGCTTCTTGAACGGCAGGTTGCAAGTGGGCAGTACGAGCCAGTATGGTTTGTAAAGCCTGAGCAAACTGATCCATACGGTGGTCTAAACCATCCATTCTAGCCTCCTGATTTATTAACAGCTGTGGAATGCCAGCAGGTTCCATGGTGGCCCTGTTGTAATGTCACGATTCCGGAACCTAACACGCCAACAGGTCACAGAGAGGAAGGGTGCTATACCGGTCCTTAGAGTGGCCGGGCTAAGCACGCTAAGAATAGTCAGGAGACAAGCCAAGTAAAGGGAGCCAGAAAACGAGAAACAAGCCGAGGTCAAAGGAGTGGAGAAGACAGGATAATCGGAATAACGAGCCAACAAACCAGAAAACAGAGAGCAACACGAGAGAACAGCACTACAGGTATCACAAGACCACAACAGGGCACTGAGGGACAGGAAAGGTAAGTATAAATACCCTTGGTTTAATTCTGATTGGATAACTTCCAATCAGAATTAACAATCACACGTGGGGGATATCTATACCTCCCACTGTGATTGTGGTACTGTTTCTTTAACGCCGGGTCACTCACGTGACCCCGGCATTTGCATAATTTAGTGATCTTCCAGCGTGCAGCGTTATACATGCTGCCGCTGGGGGGCGTGGAGGACGCGAGCGGCAGAGAGGAGACGCCGCTCGCCGACAGGTGAGACCTCCCCTCCTAGCCGCCCGCGGATCCCTGACAGATGCATTGAATAAATGCATCCTTAAGAGGAGCATTACTGTAGTTGCTGCACACTGTGCAATACTGACCCGGGATGCACTTCTAGAGGTCGTCTGAGTGACTGTCACTAGAGGTGTTACAAGACAGCAATGTAAACCCTGCCTTTAGTATGAAAAGTCAGTGTTTACATTGAAAAGCGTGCAGTATATAGACTTCAGAACAACTACATTAAGCTGTAGTGGTTCTGGTGACTATAGTGTCCTGTTAAGATGTGTTTTTGATGTGAAAAATCTGTCTCCTAACTTTTTTTAGCTGGCTCCAAGATTTCAAGCAAATTTGTCCTGCATTAAACAGTGGTAATAGTTAACCATACTGAATAGCTTCCTGTCCATTTTATTTTTTTGACAAATTTGTAATCAAATAAGTGAAGAAAGAGAGAAGAGAAAGAAAAAAGACAGACCAGCCGCCGGTGAGAAGATTTACTTTTTGTTTTCTTTACCTTTCTTTCCAGGGACAGGACTAACTTGTTGCTGCCAAGAGTTCTGTGAAGGGCTTAGAGTGCCATTTGAGGAATTCTTAATGTCATTAAAAATATTCTGCAAGGGGATAACTTTAACCCCTTAAGACCGGAGGGCGTACTATTACGCCCTATTTTAGGCGTCTCTAAACGTCGCCGGGCGTAATAGTACGCCCTCCGGTCTTTCTGTACTTACCCGGTCGCCGGCGATCCCACGCCGGCGATCGCGGTTGGGGGGACTCCCAGGGAGCCTCCCGCGGCACTTCCACCCCCCTGGCAGCCCCCCCCCGGCCATGTGAGAGTGAGGTCCTTGCGAGGACCTCACAATCACATGGCCGGGATAGCTGCCTCCTGCATTGCCAGCAGGGGGGCTGCCTGTAATGACAGGTGGTCCCCCTGCTGGCTGGAAATAAAAATAAAAAAAGTTAAATAAGTGTAAAAAAAAAAATATATACTTAGATCATATATATATATATATATTATATATATGATCTAAGTATATATATACACATATACATACACACACATACACCGTCTAGGTGTATTTTACTATTAATATATATATAATTATATATATATATTATCAAATTACACGTAGACTGATACTGATTAAATATATATATAATTATTGTTATATATATATTTATATATAATATAAAAAAAATTAAAATGTAAATACGTTAAAAAATAAAATTAAAAAAATAATTAAAAATAAATAATTAAAAAATATATAGATGTGTGTTATTTCGATCTAACTGTTTTGTGAAATTAATATATATATACATATATCAAAATACACGTAGAACGAAATAATATATATATCTATATACATAAATATATACGTATATATCACTATATATATACCTATATATAAATAAAAATATTTTAAAAAAATTATATATATATATACATATATATTCACATACGTATATATATACATATATTAATTCTACATATATATTTATGTAATATTTTTACATAATTGGGTATCTTAATTAATTACAATTAGCGGGACCTGCCTGACAACCCATGCCAAAAGTAAAGGGAATTTAATTTGCTAGCACTATATTTAACCCTATAACTTTCCAAGGCACCATAAAACCTGTACATGGGGGGTACTGTTCTACTCGGGGGACCTCGCTGAACACAAATATTAGTGTTTCAAAATAGTAAAATGTATTACAACGATGATATCGCCAGTAAAAGTGATGTTTTTTGCATTTTTCATGCACAAACAGCACTTACACGGACGATATTATTGCTGCGATACTGTTACTGTTTTAAAACATAAATATTTGTGTTGAGCGAAGTCTCCCGAGTACAACAGTACCCCTCATGTACAGGTTTTATGGTGTTTTCAAAAGTTACAGCGTCAAATATAAGGCTTGTGTTTCATTTTTTTTCACATTAAAATTTGCCAGATTGGGTACGTTGCCTTTGAGACCCTATGGTAGCCCAAGAATGAAATAGTAGACATCCCAAGGTATTGCAAACGGGGTATGTCCAGTCTTTTTTAGTAGCCACTTAGTCACAAACACTGGCCAAAATTGGCGTTTTTTGCATTTTTCACACACAAACAAATACTAACGCTAACTTTGGCCAGTGTTTGTGACCAAATGGCTACTAAAAAAGACTGGACATACCCCATTTGCAATAGCTTGGGTTGTCTACTATTGCAAATGGTATGCCATTATGGGTATAAATTTCATTCCTGGGCTACTATAAAGTCCCAAAGGCAACGTAACCAATCTGGCGAATTTCAATTTCAAATGTAACGTGCTATATTTGACCCTGTAACTTCCCAAAACGCCATAAAACCTGTACATAGGGGGTACTGTTTTACACGTGAGACTTTGCTGAATACAAATATGTGTATTTTATTGCAGTAAAAGCAAACAGTATTATGACATTGACCGTTAAAATGTCATGTAGAACAAAAAAAATCTAAAAAAATCTTATTTTCTCCCATGTTTTTCATATTAAATTATGTTTCATAGCTAAATATTTCATATTAAATGAAAGCCCTGCTTCCCCCTGAATAAAATGATATATAATAAGGGTGAGTGTATTTAATATGAAAGAGGTGAATTACGGTTGGATAGACATGTAGCGCAAATGCCAGGTTTTGTATACATTTTGTTTCGTTCACAATGTGTACATTTGGCTCCGTCCTTCAGGGGTTAAGGTATATACAAGAAAAGTTAATAATGTTCACTGGCCAAACAAATCCTTTCTAATAATAATGTTCACTGGCCAAACAATTCCTTTCTATCAACCGTCAGAGACCTTGAAAGAGTCTGGAAGGGACTCCGTTCCAGTTCATGAGAGTTTCGTAATTGTTTTCTTTGTGGAACAGTTTAGCTGTTGCTAACCATATGTCAAGGTTTGAGGATTCCTCTATGTAGTTCTCAGTTTGTCATGTAAAAGGAATTGAGATAAGGTAAATGAGACCTCTTAAATAATAGAAATACAATATGTTAAATGTGTATCCCAAAGCAGAACTGCTTAAAACAGGAGGGGCGTTGTGGGACATTTCTAATTATTACAGTCAGATGGAAAAAGCTCGTAATGGAACATATCATACAAAGAGATTAGGAAGGTCATACACCATTCAAATAATCAAACACCTTGAAAGTCAGGCTAAATACCAAGTCACTGGGCATACAATAATCTATTTGATAATGGGTACTGGAGCTATGGAACAGGAGTGTGTAGATAAAGGCAATTTCTGTAAATTGGGTTGGCAGGGCGGACTCTTAGATAGCACTGTGTTACTCAAATTGAGACAAATTGAATAGATGGAAAGGGCTGTCCTGTGAACTAGCTTGTAATAAATAGCATGTAGTACAAGTAGAGAAGATGTTTCTAGTCCATACATCATTCATGAGAAATTGGAGCATGGCATGGGAGTATTTTAAGATTATTATTGTAGTGTATTATTTATAGTGCTTTGGATGCATAACTATACATCATTTAGATTCAAGGTTTGCAGAGATGATTAGTAGGGTTTCAAACTTGCAGGCATTCTCGTTGAATTTTAAAGAGTAGTTACTGATGTAAATTGACTTTGTCGAACTAAGAAAAACTTAATGGTAGAAGGCTTCATCTATGTTGCATGCAAGTGACCCATTATACCCTCACCCTCACTCCTGCCAAGACCATGACAGTAGATGGGAATTTTAAAAATGTTTTCTCTTTATTAAATATTCAAGCACTGGGGAAAAGCAACATTGGGGTGGCGAGTGAGTGGGGGGGAGGGGGCAAAGAAATAAGCAGCTGGATGGTTTTTGCCTCTACCCTGGTTTTTCTTGCCAACATCAATGGCGTATGTCTTGACCGTATGGCAAGAAGAGTTGATATAAAGCACATAAAACAGGGTTTATCTTCTAGTGGTGGTGGCCAAATTAACTTTACTGATAATCCCAATGCAGTTAATAACTACTAGACAAATAAATATCAGCTTGCACAACACTAAGCATCAGATTGTGAATTGAGACTATAATAATGTATAAAGCAATCTGAATTATGTGTGGTAGTTGACTTCCAGACTCAGAAAGTATAGTGTTACTGGCCTAGATTTACTTATAAGCCAGCGGATGTTTCCTCCACGGATGGTACAGACTGCAAAGACATCCTAAGAAAAGTGTTTTTCCCTCGGATAACTACTTGATGCAATTTTTTTTTAATTTTATTTTAAACGTACTAAAACAATGTTTTTATTTTGTATTGAACAATCAAGTATTTTTCAAGTGACAGAACTGGTTTAACATACATACAATTAATTTAATCAGAGTATAGGGTATATAATACATATTAATTAGGGCAAGGTTGGCGATTGTTGTCTTGCTATATCAATATAAATGAACAGTAGATGCTTTCTTTTACTACTCACGGCTCAATTTTCACTATGAAAGCAGACATTGTAGGAAATACCACATGTTCATTATTAAGATCCACTCTGCAGGTGCTTATAGCATGAGGCTGTTTCCTTAATGTGCTCTTGTATTAATGAGGTCGAAGATCACAAACGTCCTTTCATCATCTTCATTTCCAGCTTTTGCTTTGGTTCTATCTCGGCTATAGATGAGTCACAATGTTTGCCTGAGTACAAGATCAAAGTAGATGGGTGCAGGACAGAGGATAGCATTGTCTTCCAATTCTCTAATAGTGTGCTTTCATCTCATTGAGAAGCATCAATACTACTTACCAAGGTACAGCCTGAGAGAAAACAATGTGACAATTCTGATTCGTGCCACTATCTTTCATCATTATTGTTCACATTTTATTAACTTGTTCACTAATCAGTAGACCTCCTTTAATGCTGGTATGCATTTTATGTGCATATGTTTAGTCGGATTTGAGATTTCTAAAATCATCTTTCCGCACCCTTGTGTACCAACATACCCCGGGTATTTATGTTCATATCGGATCCCTAAATGATCACATCAGTTAAATACGTAGCCTGGGGGGATGTTTGCAGGGGTTTCCTATAATATTAGAATGCTACTACTTCATCTTGCTCCAAATTAGAAAGAGAGAATTGTTTTGCATCATCTATAGATTGGACTATCATGGCAAAATAATATTAAAAAAAGAGGCAGCCCCATTTTCTTTTAAAGGGACATACTAAGCACCAAAACCACTATGGTTTACCGTAGTGATCTTCATGAATGAAGATGCTGTTCCATTTTCTCTTTTTTCTGGATGGCACTGTTTATTGTTCGTGTGCCCCTACTGACTTTCAATTAGACAATAAAGGCATTTCCTTCTAATGATTTTAAATAATTTAAAGGAATTCTCCAATTATCATAACCACTACAGCACCCTGTAGTAGGTACTATGAGTGCCATGGCATCCTCCCAGAATAACCTGTCAAAATTTCTAAGAACAGTTTGACATCTTACTAAGGTCCCGCCTGGTGCATGTTTCTTCCTCCACTGCTTCCAGAAACTCCTACAAGGAGCTGGAATACCCCAAAATGTAGAAATGCAGAACTCACTGACTGTTAGCATCAATTGAGTACTATCAGCCAATAAGTGTGGCCGTGCATGGGCAGACTTAGCGCAGTGGAAGAGGTTCTGACAGCAAGCATCATTTTACATTTTAAGTTACTCTAGAACAGTATTTTCACAAAGCAAAAAAAAACTTTGGTAGTTAAAGGTTAGAGAGGAAAATGCTACTCCATCGAAATCGGAAATAGATACATTTTTAATGAGGATTTATAATATAGTAAATGGCAAGTCACTAATCACAACACATGTAATGTTTAGCCAGCAGGTGGGAAATTGTGCGTCATTTAGGATTTTTCTTGGGTAGCAGGAGAGCTGATAGACTGACATTAAATTTCTGCTTAACAAAACAAAATACAAGCGAAACATAAAGCATTACATGATATACACTGATCAGCCACAATTTTAAAACCACCTGCCTAATGTTGTGTAGGTCCCCCTAATGTTGCCAAAACAGCTCTGATGCGTCGAGGCATGGACTCCACAAGACCTCTGAACGTCCTGTGGTATCTGGTACCAAGACATTAGCAGCTGATCCTTTACGTCCTGCAAGTTGCTCCTTGGATCGGACAGTTGCTCAATCGGATTGAGATATGGGGAATTTGTGGGCCTAGGCAACACCTTGAACTCTTTGTCATGTTCCTCCAGCCATTACTGAACATTTTTTTTGCAGTGTGGCAGGGTACATTATCCTTCTGAAAGAGGTTACTGCCATCAGGGAACCCCTTTATTGCCATGAAAGGGTGTACGTGGTCTGCAACAATCTCTGTGTCAAAGAAACATTCACATGAATGACAGGACCCAAGGTTTCCAAGCAGAACATTGCCCAGAGCATAACACCACCTTCGTTGGCCTGCCTTTTTACCATAGTGAATCCTGCTGCTATCGGATAAATGATGCACATGCACCCAGCCATTCACGCGCTCTAAAAGAAAACATTATTCATCAGACCCGGCAACCTTTTTCCATTGCTTCATTGTCCAGTTCTCACGCTCACGTCCCCATTGAACAGTGGACAAGTTGCAAACTGTGATGCACTGCACCGTGTGTTCTGATACCTTTCTATCATGGTCAGTACGCAATTTTTCAGCAATTTGAGAGGGAATTTTGCTCTTCATTTGCATCAGTGAGTTTTGACACCGGTTCACTGGTTGTCCTTCCTTGCACTACTTTTGGTAGGTACCAACCACTGCATAATGGAAACACCCCACAGAACATGCTGTTTTGAAGAAGCGCTAACCCAGTCATCTAGCCATCACTATTTGACCCTTGATAGAATCATTCAGATCTTGGCTCTTACCCATTTTCCTGCTTCCAACACCCGAATTTCAAGAGCCAGCTGTGCTCTAATAGAGCTGTGCTCTAATATATTTCACCCATTGACAGGTGCCATTTTAATGTTACAATTAATGCCATTCACTTTAGCTGTCTGTGGTTTTAATGTTGTGGCTGATCAGCAGAGCTCGAGTCCTTCAGGAAAACATGGGAACAGTGTTCATGTACTTTTTCCCCACTGTGGCACTGTGCTGAGAGGAAGTGATACATTTCACATTCTCATGGGTCACAGAGAGCAGCGCGAGAGGGAGAGACAGAGAGGGGAAGGCTCACCTCTGCACGGAGTGTGGCATCCAGGCAGTAGCTGCTTTTTATGGGTCTGTGTGTGGGTCAGTCTGTGTGTGCATGGTTCAGTATGTGTGTGGATGGGTCAGTGTGTGTGTGGATGGGTCAGTCTGTGTGTGGATGGGTCAGCGTGTGTGTGGATGCGTGTGTGCAGTATATTATTTATATAAGTCTGTGTGTATGGGTCAATCTCTGTTTGTATAGGTCAGTCTGTGTGTAGGTGTGTATGATTCAGTGTGTGTATCAGGCTGCTGCTGGCTCAATAACCAGACCACACCAATAACCAGACCATCTCACCCCAACAGCACATTGCTTATAGGATGTCCTCAAACACTTCCTCACATTTGAGAACACTGTTGGGTCCCCCATTATTGTTAATGATTAAACATAGGTCTAGCATTTCCAATCCATATTCAGACTCTACCATGCCAAAAAATAAAATGCCAGACTTTTTATTGGTTAGTAAAATCTCCAAAAGGCACAGACACTTTAACATATACATACATACTACAGCTCCTTGATTCACAATGCAACCCCAATACAAACACAGTGCATTTCACTCATCTTGGGGTGGTGGAAATCTTTGGTGAATTCCCACACTTTTATCACCCAGCACTTGACCTCTGCTGATCAATGTATATGGATATCTATGGATACATTTTCGAGATGTCTTGCATATGATATTTGCACTGAATAAAAATGCAGCTCACGCAAATAAAAATTTTGAGTAAATAAGGGCATTTTGTTCAGATCTATCAACACTGTTTGCCAAGAATTTTCTTTTACAAGATAAGGATTGCAACCAATACATTTCTGCCGGAGGTCCAATTTCATGTAAATCCTGTGCTGCCACTGATCACAAACTTCACAAGGATCTGCTATACACATGCTGGCTGCTGGCAGGATATCCGTATTATTAATGTTTAATGCATCTCTCCTTTGTCTTCAGTTATCCCTGCTTCTCTTTCTTCTCTTATTGTGTTATGTAATGTTAGTCTTACTATGCCCGCAATCTATTTTTATTTTGATTAGAATGTATTTTATTACCTTTTGTATGGTTTTACCTTAATTTCTATAAATTGTAAACTCTGGGGGCCTCACCCCCTCTTGTTTCGGTAAGCTTGTCTCTTCAAATTTGCTTGACTGCTTATTGTACAGCCCTATGAAACGTGGAATATGATGGCACTTTATAAATGATGATGATGATGATGATAAGAGTTAAAAAATACATCTGTAGATTAAAACCATCAACTCAAAGTTCCATGTGTGTTTTATGTACTTTATCAAAGTGCACATTTTATCCTTCAAACAATCCAGGTGATGGCTCAAGCAGAGGGACAGCAGAGAAATCTGGTGCATGCCATTGAATCATTATCAGGCTCCGGTCCTCTGTCGGCCTTAGACCAGGATCTACTACTTTTAAAAGCTACCTCAGCTGCCACCCTCAGCTGCCTGGGAGAATGTCTCCATTTACTTCAGCAGAGTGTTTATCAAGCTGGACAGAACAACAAGACTGTGACTTCAGGTAAAACCAACTGCTCCTTTATAACTATGCCCCCTGCATCAGTTATGTATTTATAAATGGTGCTTCCCTGGGCTTTGTTTAATTTTCCCCAATGCCCCTGCAGCCAGTTATTTATAAAACTGGTTATTTTTTACCTGTATGACCTAGAACATCAGCAGTTGAGCGTATTATGACCAAAAACATGACTACCTGGGCCATGAATGCCACAGAATAGTGAAAGTTGTTATAATGAGTTTCAGTTGTATCCACAATTTGTCCACTTTTTTTTTTTTCGAGGATCATTTTATTTGAAAGAGAGTATTATTTCAAGAAATAGATATCCTTGACTTGTACACATATTGTATAATTAGTGCCACCTAGTCATTGAATGTAAAAATTGGTTTACTCTGTGGTCTTATTGTGATTATTGACCAAGCTGTAAATCACGAAGAAGGAACAGCCAGATTTCAAAACACTAGCGAATCAGCCACATTGTAAAAATAGCAAAGCTTGTGATTAGGCAATTTTGCTCCACCTCTGCTGACTGAGATCATCTATCCTTTTGATCTCAGTGTGCATGCGCTGCAAATTGCTCCTCTGTGCCAATTCGCATTTCCTCATAGAGATGCATTGCCTCAAAGCATCTCTATGGGGAGTGTTCAGCGTCTCCATGTAGAGCAACGATTGCAGGACTGAATTCAGGAACTACCTCTAATGGTTGCCCAAGGGACAGCCATTAGAGGTGGTGGTGTTTTGTAAGAAAAGGCAGTTTTCACACTGTTGAGGCTCCTTGGAAAGACTCTATGACACAGAACTACTACATTAAGCTCTGGTGCCTATAGTGTCGCTTTTTTTTGTAATTCTATATTTTGGAACAGCCAAGGTAGACCGTAGAGAGGTAAAGCATTTTACGTACAGAGTCAATGATTACAGAAGTACAAGTGACAGTAGGTTGGAAAGGTACACAATCCATAGTGTGTGTAAGTGTCCCGTTAATTCACAGATTATTTAATAAATCACTTAATAGTTGTTTTGTAGAATGGTATGAAAACCGAAATAATATAAGCTATTTTGTTTGGCTGAATCCAAATGCCAGGCTGAATTTTAACACTGGACTTATACATGTATTTCTTTACCTTGCATACTTTTCCATAATGCCAGCAAGGTGATCAGTGAGGACTCAAATTGGTTGAATGTTGAATGTGAGTGATGATCCACATGTGAGGCTTTTCCAAAACGTAATTCCTGTACGTGAAAAGGATGTAGCTAGAGAGTTGAAAAGGAACATATAGGTGTCTTTTTATGTCACAATTAACATTGGAAAAACTAATACTGTTTATTCTTAGAGAACATCCTGGACTGGCCACAACCAAAGTCTGATTCGACAGAAAATCTGAAAAATGGAAGTCTTATCTCCTTCCCATCTTCAGATTCCAACCTTACATGGCCAATTTTACAGAGTATACCCCAAGAATACCAAATACTTGATCAAGATGTTGAAGTAAGTCATTAACATTTTGGGACTTATTATACCTGTTCTGATTAAATCATTTTCATTTTAAGATGAAAAGTAATTGTACTCAATCTCTTCTTCCAGGAGTATATTTCACAGCATTCTACAAAGGATCATGTGACTCAAAACCCATTATTGACTAGCTAACGAGTTTCACCCAAAGAGAAATATAATTTAATAGATTGTCAAGAAAATGCTCTTCCTAATTCTGTACAGAATTGTTTATGTGTTTCAATATTCCACATGATAGATTTTAAAATATATTCTCACCGGTGCTGTCCCTAAATGTGCTAGTATTAATAATAACAAAATAAATATGAAACAATATAACCGGGATGTTACCGGGCCTCAATATTATTACTCATTTTAATGGTTCTCATTTAATTAAACTAGAAAATATAAAAATCTGACTCAACCTAGACAGCTCTCAGAATTCGGAGGTACTGCGACTGGAACTATAACCACTAAATTATCTCACCAGCTATGTCATCAATATATACACAGTTGTTCACTACATCACTGGATCACAGATTGCATCATAAATTCTCTTATTGTTCTAATCATTTAGAAAATATGTAAAACCTAATTTAATCTACCAGTGTATAATTTTATCTATGAGTAACAAGTAATCCCCATTAAGTCAGGAAATATGAACGGTTGGGAATTAATTAAAGAAGTAGTAAAGTTTTTTTCCTCCTATTAAATACATGACCATTTGATTTTGTGTATGCGTGCATGAGTGCTTTAAGATATTTCTTGTTACTGTTTAGCAGATAAATCCTTTTCTTGGCAGCATTTTCTTGTACCTTGGCGAGTAAAGGTCACAGGCAGAAGAGGAAAACAAGGCATGAGACAGACTTCAGGGTCAGTGTTTCCCATCTGAAACCATGGGGAGAGCAAACATTGAAAAAAATCTCTAACCGTACATCATGCAGGAATTAGCCAGAAAGAATTCATTTATAGTAGCTAAATTATAGCGGCAGAACTATTATATCAAATTAGTAAGTACCAATCAATGAATAAGTGCATTTATGGAAGAAACTTAACTGGAATTTATTATTTAAAAAATATAGCAGAATTTGTTAGGTTGTTTATGGGTACAGAGTAGAGTAGAGGTACAGAGTTTGCATATTCACCTATTTCTTCTTGTAATTTTTCCAGATCCAACCAAAAACCGTGGATCATAGCATAACATCAATGCAACAATGGACAATTGGGGGCACACCCCAAACATGCACTTTTAGGATTGGTGCTGCTGTGAAGACCAAAATATATACATAATACAGATTAAAGAAACAGGTTACTTAAAATCACCTATCTTAGCAACAAAATATGAGGATTTAGTTACACCGTATGGCCACGTAATGTTGTGCCCAGTGCCCACCACTACATTATAGTACCCCAATATGATTGGGGGTTCTGCACTAATTTTAACATGGGAGACGAACATGCTAACTCAGATACTTGCTGCTTAAATTGCTCAGAAGCAATGCAGATCAGAAGTACATGGCAAAGTACAAGTTAAATATAATAGATAATGCTATACTTTACACCAGTGGTTCTTATTCTGTTGTGTTAAAGACCAACATTCTGTACATAGCATCACTCTGTATTCTAACCTACACTGGCATTAGAATATTCCCACTGTCAGAGGGGTCTTCATTGAGCTGAGGAATGCAAAGTTGCTATAATAACAGTTTGGTTGTGCCTCTTCAAACCCTTGAGAATCCACTAAAATAGCATGGCCATCCAATTTTGTTGCTATAATAACAGCTTGTTTGTGCCCCTTCAAACCCTTAAAAATCCACTCAAATAGCATGGCCATCCAATTTCAGGTCCTGACACAGAGCTTGTGGACCACTGGCTTAGGCAGAATGGAGAATGGACTGAATGGATTGTCCAAATGGTCCCTTCCAGCACTATGTTTAAATTCAGCTCAGAACATCAACCCATTTGCATTCAGATTCAGTAGATTTTACAGTTAGCCTCTCTGCATTGTACACCTTTTCATGTGCTTTGTTTAAAAGAGGACAAAGTGCCTCTGTACTGTAAGCATTGTGGAAAGTAATTAAATATTTTCTGCAGTCTTTTTCTCTTTCCTTCTGTGCTGTAGATCAATTCACACTGCAGGGACATTGATAAACAAAGTCTGTTTTTTTGTGAACAGTTCCCATCACCCTTAAGCAACCAAAGCTTGACTGAGGCTTCTGAGAGTCTTGTCAATAATTTCTAGAATGGCAGTTTAAAAGGAAAACTTAAAGGTATAGACACCAAGACCTCATTATCTCATTCAAGTGGTCTAAATCAAGTGCCCCTGCCACTTAACCCCGCAATCAGGGAAACTGCAATGTTTACATTGCAAGGTTAAGGCAACCTCTAGGAACTGTCTAACAGACAGCCACTAGAGACGCTTCCTCAATTCTAACAGAGTTTAACTCTGGGAAATGACATTAGACAGGTGTGCCCTGCCCCCCCAACCAC
This sequence comes from Pelobates cultripes, assembly GCA_933207985.1. Taxonomy (NCBI): domain Eukaryota; kingdom Metazoa; phylum Chordata; class Amphibia; order Anura; family Pelobatidae; genus Pelobates; species Pelobates cultripes. Next base: position 77,318,143 of record OW240915.1, read on the forward strand.
CCGATTGTACAGAGTCAAACTGATTTAGGATGCATTGACTTCTTACCCAGGGTCAGCTGGTCACTGTTCCCTACCTCCACTTCTACCCATGGAGAGACTTGTCTGTTCTTGCCTGTTCTCTATCTCAGAAAAGCCTGGTGGTGCAATGACTAGCTCATTGGCTGAGCGAGATCAGCTGATGCTCCGTCAAATTGCTAGACTTATGTAGCAGACCACCTGGTAACCCGACCGGTTACCTCCGCTAATTCCCATCCTTCAGCCGTTCAGGAACCCTTACAACAAGCAGGCATCCATTTCCTCCCCTTCTTCCCCCCACCCCAGTAACTGGACAAAACACAGCTCTGGAGGTTAAAACACTGATCATCCTTTATTGGTACGCACAGCTTTTATGCTCAGAGCCACGCAGGTGATCTTCCTCTTTCAATACACTTTCCTTTGTCCCAGGCAGGAGAAGGGGGATGGGTTACAGATAACCATCTCCCGCTCTGGGAGATACCAACAGGACACAGTTGCATACATTAAAACCTATAACAAACAGTAAAACACATTACATATATGGGGGAACACTTAGGGGCTCCGCGCCCTGGGAAGGGAATTAGGTACACACTTAAACACATATCACTGAATAGCCCCGGATCCCATCTAGGATCCCTGCAAATAGCGGGGCTATCGGATGTACAGAGCCTGATAAATCAAGGCTCTGTACATCCCCGAAATTAGTTCCATAGAGTTGCTTGATTTAGTCCAGTGAATTCAAACTTCGCACCTAAACCAAGCAACAACCAATCAGCTGAAAGGCACGAAGCCAATTCGCACCAGTCAGCGCTCAGGGAGAAGAGGTGTTTCGCCCCCAATCAGAAGAAAGGGCACGAAACTCGGTTGCACCAATAGCCGCTCAGAGAGGAGAGGGGTTTCGCCGCCAAATCAGAAGAAAGGGCGCAAAACTCGGTTGCAGCAATCAGCGCTCTGGGAGGTGAGGGGTTTTGCCACCCAATAATGAGAAAGGGCGCGAAACCTCGTTTGAAAGGGCGCTCCTTCTCCAATTGGTCGCCTGCGCCCCGCAGCTACTAATCAGCACTCACTTGTGCCGACCAATCAGTATGGGCGCTCCTTCTCCCATTGGACGGCACGGACTTCCAGGCAGCCAGCGGGACCTCTGTGGTTGTGTATCTGTCTCAAAGGTCCAGGGATTCCGCTAAGGGTCGCGCCTCTCTCTGAGGCTACCTCCACTTAGGTAGCTCGGAGACAGAGCTTTTTGGGCAGCTCTCAGCCTGGCCTGGCAGCTCCCGGGTAGGGGAGTAGTGATTACAGGTCCGTTAGGAGCAGATAGGGTGATCCGAACTGCCAGTACCCCAACAGTGTCCCCACCAACCTCAGGAACCCGTTCGTGGAGTCCCTGTGTGAAGACCCTGCAAGGGAAGCATATCCTTTCGGGATATGAATGCTCCCCCTGGGTGGCGTTTGCCTATCCGAAATGGCGGCCACTCAGGGGAACACTCATTAATTACTTACCTTGCGGTTTCACACTTATGTTGCAGGTGCGAACATTCTGATGGATTGGTGTGAACATTCTAAAGGGGCACCGGGGTGGTCCGCGTTCGGGAGACGAACGAGTTCCATTCGCATGAGCGCTACCGAACGGTCAACAGGGAAAAATACACTAAATACAAGGGGAGATGTACAATACACAGGGGAAAACACACGAATGAGCAGTGGGCATGGTACTCAGTGATGGCAGCCCACCACACCTTACACTACAGAGCTTAGCTCAGGAGAGCTAAAAGAAGGGTTTTATCTCTCCATAGGAAAAGCCAGGAACTACACTTTTCTGACCCAGGTATGAAGTTAAATTGTTCTAAAACTTCTAAAACAGTTTGACTCCTCACAATGGTGGAAGGCCACCAGGACACTTCTGATTGGTGTGTTTTTTTTAACAGAGCATATAGTGATAAGAAAACAGAAATATATAAAGTGATTTGTCAGATGATAAAAAAAAAATCTGTTTGGTGAGATATTCGTTCTAACGCTTTATATTTAGAGAATAGAGAGTCACTATAGATTAAACTTGGTGGTTTGCCACTTGCCAACTTGTCACTAAGGTCTAAAGGGTTCCTCCACCAGTGACAAGTTGGCAAGTGACAATCCACCGAAGAGCCTACTGAGTACTTGTTAGTGGGGGAGTTATTATATTTAATGTCCGGCCTGCAGAGAACAGTGGGTTCTGAACGGCTCAGTTTCATATTTTAACACGAGATAAAACATCTCCCAATGCAGATTTTCCATAGTCCCCTCTACTAATGCTCTCAGTTATATTATTACAAATTGTAATTATGTAATAATTTAACATACAACAGGCAGAGTTTTGAAAAGCAAACAAATATATAAAGACTGTTCATGGACTGACGACCCCTGATCTTATGCTAAACATCTTCCAACTAATGTTAGCTGAACTCAGCAAGTAACTTGGTCAATTGCAAGGCAAACTTACACTGTTGTTGTGGCCAGCGTTTAACTGTATTTTGTACCTAAATCATAAGACTTACAAAATAGACCGCATATCCACATGCTCTTTTATAGAGTTGTATTCTAAACTAAGCACAGTTTACAATTTGACATTGGACTGACTTGTTCAAATGTTATAAGGGGAGTCCCGAGGTAATATTTATTGCTATTTAGAAGTCAGTGCAATGGAATTATAAACTTTCTATATGAGGATCAGTCATTTGTAGAAGTAGTATATTGCAGTTTTGTAAGGCTGTTCAAACAACCTTTTGCAAGATAAGGGCACTATAGTGTCAGGAACACAAATATGTATTACTGACACTATAGTTCTAATATCACTATTTAGGCCCTCAGCCTGCCTGGCAGGAAAGTAAAAGGGTTAAAACTCACCTTTGTCCTGGGCTCCGTGCGTCTGGCCCTGCCCCCGATCCGCCTTCTTGGCTGCCATAATCAGAATTGATCATCTCAGCCAATCACATATCCTATAGGAAAGCATTGAATTGACTGAGGTCGGATGTTTACTAATCCCTATACTTAAAGGACGACTATAGTTCCAGGAAAACATACTCGTTTTCCTGGCACTATAGTGCCCTAAGGTTCCCCCACCCTCAGGGTCCCACTCCCGCCGGGCTGGATGGCGAGGAAAGGGTTAAATCTTACCTTTTTTCCAGCTCTGAAACTCCTATGTTTATTTTAAAAAAAGGGTTAATCCTAGAGGGCCCTGGCACCCAGACCACTTCATTAAGCTGAAGTGGTCTGGGTGCCTAGAGTGGTCCTTTAACAAACATGATATTTTAGGTATTATCAATCATTATTAGCAGCTCTGTCCTTTGCACCTTGCCGTCAGCACAGGGGAAGCATACAGATAAGCCATTAAATGTGACATGATGTATGAAAGTGTCCTGTTCTGAAAAGTGGTCTAAAGTTGTAAAGCGGAACAACTCACCCATGCAATGTGCGTTCTGGTTCTGCTGGTTTCCATGGTAATTAAAATTTTAAGAAAATGGGCTAAATTAAAAGAATTGGAGCATCTTGTGAAAAAAAGGTTAAATGAGCACTCCAAGCAGGATAATTGCTATAGCCCTCTGTAGTGGTTATGGTGCCAGGAGCACTCTGGCGCACTCCCAGTGTGTGTAATTAAGAAATGTTTGACAGAATGCCTGGGGTCTTGTTGCTCCCTATTCTGACAATGTTAGATCCACTGGATTAAGTCTTGCTGTGCATGGCCGGCTGAGCTGAGCACATATCTGCATCGCCACGCTCAGTAGAGATTGAGTCCGGCTAGAGAGGAGGCAGAGGAAGTGCTCCTGGGTGAATTCCAGGTAAGTTGTTGAAAATTTCTCAAATGGTTTGACTACTTTCCCTTGGGAGGCGCCAGGGCATTCCTGTAACCATAACCACTGCAGTGAACTGAAGTGAAGGAATAATGTCATAAAAATTTAAAATAATAAAATAAAATTCACTGTTTTAATTAATGCAGATCTTCAATAGCACTGGTAAGTGCAACAGTTGTGGGACCCATTTGTGTCTCGTACGTAAGGGGCATTTTTTTATGCCAGGATCATTACTGCTAGAAGGTACAGTTAGTAGAATTATAACTTACTGTTGAGGGTATGTATATAGGACAGACAGAGGTGTCTTAGTTCCCTGCTGGTGGCGATTGTAAAAGTTTATGCTCTGTTAAAATCCAAAGCATTTCTGAGCATCCTCCTCTCCCCAGTGTGTATAGATCCAAATGCATTGATGGCTCTGTGCGCATGGGAAAGTGAAGCTACCTGTGCTTCATTGGTTTTTCATTTAGATGAACTGCTAAATCAGGTAGAAATTCTGCTGTCTCCGTGCTCTGTAATGTTCTTGCTGCCAGAAAAAGTAAAGAGAAGAAGCACCGTTTAAAGAACCAATAGATATTTCTTTAGAAGTGATTGCTGGTCATCTGTCAAGAATATCTGCATAACCATTGCAAACGTTTTTCTGCTCCTACTATCCACTCCCTGACAATGTACAGCGTGAGGACATTCAATACACATAAATAGCAAGCACCTTGCTCAGTTGGTACAGAACTCAGAGGTAGTAAAACAGGAGGAGTAGCAGACAACGTGTAATACACATTTCTTGTTAACCTGAAATATACCACGTAATGCCAAAATGTCCAGTTGAGTTTAAGTGCTTAAATCAGAGAAAGTAGAGCCTATTATATAGCGAAGAGACACACTTATGGTAGTAACAAAAAGTGAGGTAACCCCTAATAGTTAACATTAGAATAAAAAAAGAAAAGAAAGACAAAATCTACCAATAAGTGTGTCTCTTAATAAGAGAGTAGCAAGAATTAGTAGAAAATAAAACAACTTTTATTGCATCATTAAAGTACCACTATGTAGTCCTTCGGTCCCCCCCTACCCTCATGGCCCCCCTACCGCTGGGCTGAAGGGGTTAAAACCCCTTCAGCCACTTACCTTTCTCCAGTGCCGGTCTCCCTCGTTGCTGGGGAACTCTCCTCCTCCTGCCGACGTCCGCGCTGAATGCGCATGTGCGACAAGAGCCGCGCACGCATTCAAACCACCCATAGGAAAGCATTACTCAATGCTTTCCTATGGACATCAGCGGCTTCTCACGGAGAATCACGGAAGTGGCCTCTAGTGGCTGTCAGTGAGATTAACTGAAACTTCTCTGAAACTGCTATGTTTTCAGCTGCAGGGTTAAAACTAGAGGGACCTGGCACCCAGACCACTTCATTGAGCTGAAGTGGTCTTGGTGCCTATTGTGGTCCTTTAAGTGTTAAAATAAGGGAATAGGATGGAATCAAATGGTAAGTTCAGTCCTCCCTGTATCTAGAATGCTTAGTAATGTAGCAAGAAAGGAACAGTGTGTATTTACAAAATTATGTTGAAACCAAATATAATATTGATACACTGTTGGACTAGTGTACAAGTCAAGAGGATTCCTATGTATAGAAAAATGGGAAAAAGGTGCTGCTAGACTTTGCTCCTGTTTCAGTGAGAGAGTCTAATGTGCCTTTGTGGGCACTGCTTACAAAAGCCTGCTCTTACACTAAGCCACCCGCTACTGCTACGAATATAAAATATAAGTAAATAAATGAGTGATGTCAAGGACTGAACGTCTTGTCAAAAGATGCTTTTTCTCGGAGTGTTAGTTTGCCATTGTTAGATTTGCAGCAATGAATGCTGACACCTAAGGTATACCAAGTTAAGCATCCAGGGGCTATTAAAGATGCGCATGCGCTGCGAGTGCCACACACATCCAATGCTTCTCATAGGAAAAAATCGAATACTTTCCCATGAGCTGCTGCACCACAGGATTTTTACTCGGCCAGTGCAGCAGAGGCGCCTCAAGTGGCTGTCAGGAAGACAGCCACTAGAGGTTTCGTTTTTTAAAAGCTACAATGTAAACATTGCTGTTTTACAATACTGCAATGTTAAAAAGACAGGACAACTGCACCAAGACTACTTCATCAAGATGAAGTTGTGTGGGTGACTTTTGTGATCCTTTAACAGAGGTAGTATGCACGGGGTGTAGAATTTGCCCATTTTCAGCATTGTCATAAACTCTCTTTTTGGTTTATAGGACATAGAAACGCAATTCATTTTGTGTTAGTTAAGTGTGACTTTGGACACATTCACTCCACCAAGTAGCAGTTGTGCCCCCAACATCTGTTTAAGAGCTGCCTGGCACCCACAGATTCACAAAAGAGCAAATAAGCCTAGAATCGTAGCAAGAAAGGTATATATGCAGGCTTTCTCCTTGTGAGTGTTCATGTTTGGTTAATGATGTTTATAAATGGGCAGTTATGTTAATGAACATTGCCCTTTGAAAAGGATAATACTGTCTCTAGTCTGCTATACAATGGATAATCTACACATGTATTTGGAAAATGCTTTCTAAATATGCATCAAAAGTAAAATTCTGGTCTTTCATGAGAAGTGTTATGAAGAACCTCATCCCAATGGACAAGCATAGCTTGAGGCTGTTTTGTGACTTCATTATCTCTAGTTTGCTGTCATTAAGACAACCCTGAATTCTGCAGATTCTAAATTCTACAGAATGTCAGGCTATCCATCCATGAACTGACTCTGAACTAAATGTGGGTCATTACAAAATGCAATGTTCTTAATCATACAAGCACATCAACAAAAATGGCTGTTGAAGACAATTTGTTCATGTTAGGATGGCCTGTATCAACGCTTACTGAAATAAAGTAAGATTTAAAATGTCAGATTTGAAGCAGTTCTGTAGAATCAGGTTATAGAATGTTATGTATTATTATAACTTACAGTATAATAATAGTCTGTGTGTTAAATATGTAAAAAAAACTTAACTATGTTAAGGAGTTAATATTGTTTCCGAACCACTGAATTGTGTCTTTTCAGAAAAGTTTGTCTTGGGCACAGCAGGTTTGATAAATTATTTCCACTATTACCCCAGAATGCCCTCTTGTGAATCACAATTCATGCTTTCGTATGCATGCAAGTGAATTGAGTTGTGCAAATTCAGGCCCTTATCTTTGTATTTATAACCCTTCAAGATGCCTTTGTGAAGCAAAACAACTGGAACACCCAAGGAAAAATTCCTCTGTGGGCATTTGCCCAGTTTTAGACAGCAATACCTTGATGTTTGTTCTAAATGGGACAGGAGAGGTGGATGCTCTATCTCTTCTGTCTTTTTAAGCAATTTTCTTGGATCCCCATTTTCTCACCGATCCACCTCTTTTACCGGTGGGAATTAACCAATTCAGAGACACTTTCTACTCAGCCAGTAGTCTGTGCTTACCAGATTTGTAATGTGGTCTCCTGAGCAATAACATGACGGATGTCTCTAAGACATTGACAGAAGTAGGTTAAGTGAAGACTCCATTCAATTCTGGATATTCTGACTGATTTAAATATTCTCATTGACCAGTTCAGCCAACAGATCTCTACTCCACGGAATCCAGCCAGGACTCTATAAGGTGGGAAAAATTTCAAACGACTTTGAGTCCATGCAAGAATTAAGTGCCATGCTTGTTTTGAAGTACTTCTGAGGAAATTCCTCAAAAGAAGAGAATATTGCCCAAAGATTTGCAGACTTTGAATTGTATTAGTTGCCAACTATGCCCACCTCTTATTTTCAGCCTGTACTCAACTAAGGAAGGGGATTGGGAAAAAAGGTCTCCCATGTGCTTCAGGACTGCCCTGCTCCCAGGTGAACATGTAGGACTCGATGATGCAGATAGTCACACATACTCAGCCTCATATTGTATCTTTTTCTATACTTTATGTGTAGAATATGACTTAGTCCAACACATGGCTTACGTTTTGCTCATGTTAAGTTATAACTCTGTAACATTATATCACTGCATAAGAAAAATCTAAATTAAAAAATAAATGCACTGATTTAAACAGCATTCCATTGCTAAAAGTGCCTGCAGAAAGGCAGGATAAAGGCATTTTGGGGCAATTGTGGAGAACTGCTGTGCCCAAAACAGAATGTACTTTGTTATATGTGGGTGATATTTAAAAACACATTTCACAATCCAGGCAATGAGTTACACAATAATAAAGTACAGAATGTTTACAATATTTGGAAATGTAGTTTAATGATGCACATACACTGATCAGCCACAACATTAAAACCACCTGCTTAATATCATGTAAGTCCCCCTCATGCTGCCAAAACAACTGATTTATAAAGACATTGTCTCAACAAGACCTCTGAACATGCCCTGTGGTATATGCCACCAATACATTATCAGCAGATCCTAAAGTCCTGCAGGTTGTAAGGTAGAGCCTCCATAAATCTGATTTGATGTTCCAGTAAATCCCACAGAAGTGCTCAATCAGATTGAGATTGGAATTTGGAGGCCAAGGCAACACCTTGAACTCTTTGCCTTGTTTCTCAAACCATTCCTAAAGAATTCTTGCAGTGTGACATGGTGCAGTTTTCCTTCTGAAAAATGCCACTGCCATCAGGAAACCCTTCCATTGCTGTGAAGGGGTGTACATGGTCTGCAACAATCTCTAGATAGGTGGTATGTGTCAAAGTAACATCCACATGAATGCCTGGACCCAAGGATATCCAGCAGAACACTGCCCAAAGCTTAACACTGCCTTCGCCAGCCTGCCTTCTTCCCATAGTGCATCTTGCTGCCATCTTCCCAGGTAAATGACGCACAAGGCCATGCACGTGATCTAAAAGAAAACATACTTCATCAGTTCTGATGCTCACTGAAGGTACTTTCGATGGTAGACAGGGGTCATCATGTATACTCTGACCGGTATGTAGCTATGCAGCCCCATACACAGCTAACTATGATGCACTGCCTGTTCTGACACCTTTCTATAATGGCCAGCATTACGTTTTTCAGCAATTTGAGTCGCAGTAGCGCTTTTGTGTGATGAGACCAGACGGACTTTTGGTAGGTACAAACCACTTCATACCGGGAACATCCCACAACACTTGCTGTTTTGGAGATGCTCTGATCCAGACATCTAATCTTCACTATTTAGCCCTTGTCAAAGTCACTAACATCTTTTCGGATGCCCGTTTTTCCTGCTTCCACCACATGAAATTCAAGAAATGACTGATCACTTGCTGTCCAATATATTCCAACCCTTGATAGGTGTCATTGTAAAAATATAATCAACATTATTAACTTCACCTGTTAGTGGTTTTAATGTTGTGGCTGATCAGTGTATGCTGTGCTCATCTTGGACTTTTGTCTGGTGTCCCAGAAAGTGGGATACCAGAGAATAAGTCTGGGACACCGGGAAAAGGGCAATAATCAGTATAGTTCTGCTGAATCTAGAACAGTTGGAGATCTGGTTTGTATTACTGCCTTGGTTAGAAAGTAGGTGATATGTGCCAGACAGTCTTATTACTTCAAGTGATTGAAGTGGGAGCTGAGCATATCTCATAAACCCCCTGCAGCAGTGTCTTAATGCTATATGTATGCATAATACAAGCTATCACAGGATGTTTCTAAAAATGTTTGGAAACTCAAAATGCAGGGTTTGTGCATATGGCTGGCTTTGGCTGACCTCTCCACCACCAGTCCCTGGGAAAAAAGTTCCTTATGTTTATTTCTGAAACTGTAGGAATGTGTTATAATTTATGTGTACTTTATTCCGTAAGCAACAGATGCCAGATCATCAAATGTTTATTTCTGAAACTGTAGGAATGTGTTATAATTTGCTCTACGTATTCTACCCTAGTAACACACAGTAGATAAATTCCAAGTCCTTACCATGGAACTGGGTCATCTGTCGCCTAAGCCATTACAAAAGTATGGGATTTGCCAATATACCACTTGCAGTTTGCTTTATCAGTACCCATAACGTTGAAGAGTGTGCTAGACTCTCATAATATTGTAAAGTACTACTTACCATTCGTTACCTGATCACGCTAGAGCTTAAATTAATTTAATTCTGCTAACATGGTACATTCATCTCAGATAAGAATTGTAATTATATTTGAGTGTGAGGTAGCGTGTTTTGTTCCAAGCCATTATGTGTTCTTCTTTACTGAATGCGGCTCACTTCAATTTTCTATGGGTTCTTTGATTTTAGTGTACTGTGATGAATATTTTGAAAATGGAAATTTACTATAATTTTCTATTAAACATCGGTTTGATAATCACCTAAAAATGTTTTTAAAAAATGCTAATAAAGAATCCATTGTTTTTCCCCAAGCTTTCAAAAACGTAATTTCTTACAGTGTATAATTTAATAATTAATAATCACATAAAAATATTTTAAAAATGCAATAGTTTAATAAGCACATACAAATATGAAAACATGCGAATAAAGAGTCTATTGTTTTTTTCCCCAAGCTAGCAAAAAATGTAATTTCTTAATTTCTCTCCTTGTGATAGAGGGATGGCCATTTAACAGGCATTCCAAGCACATATAACCAATTGATTTGCCAAACTGGTAGAATCCAGAGCACCTAAAGAACACCTCCTTAACTTACAATCACATCAGTGATAATAAGGTCCATTATGTATGGCATGACCATGCATTGCTTGCTGAAGTCATGTTCTTATAACTAGGCTGAAGGATGATTTATCTGTGTTGAATTTCCACAGCTCTTTTGGCACATCAGTTAACACTTGCAATTTTTACAGGACTGCAAACAATCATGAAGAAACAGGACTGGCTGTCTGATTGACAGTCAGGGGGTTGTAACAAGTTTCATTTATAAACGTGTTGTTTTCTTTTGAAATCTGCACTTTTATGAAATGGAAAAAAATATATACTCTTCACAGATAAAGCTGAAGTACTTTAAGTCTTTGGAGAGTTCCTTTAAGATCTTATAAGGACTTCTCTGGACATCACACCATTGAATATATGTATTAGAATTATATGTCAAAGTCACATAATCATATGACAAAGAATCATATTAAAAAGTCTATATATATATATATTAATATATTGTTTCAAGCCTTTTTTTCCATGCCAAGATCCATATTTTAAGTGAATATTAAAGATTTATTGATTGGCATCACATTCCAGTCCAAGCATTTCTAAGGCACACATTGCCAAGAGCAGTATAGGAGAATCATGGGGTAGGTGGAGGTGAAACAAACCTTCTCATGTGTTTACTTTCTCAATGCTCATTAAAATGGTCTGGGTGCAGTGTCCCAGCCCTACTTAGTCCTGCAAAGTAAATCATTGCAGTTTTAGAGAAACGCAATAATGATATTGCATGACTAAGACTGCCTCTAGTGGCTGTCAATCAGACAGCCACTAGAGTCACTTCATGCTTGCTAGGTGACTTGTTTGTCTAACTCACATTGGACGTCCTCACGCTCTGCATGGGGACATCTAGCGTCAGTTAAATACCCATAAATGCTTTTGAAGTAATGGGGAGGGCAGAATGTGCTCGCTGCTCAACTCGGATGGTGTTAGAGATGTCTGGCCACCAACCCAGCTGTGAGGGAGAGCGTTGCTAGAATCTGGTGAGTACCATACTGGGGGGTCAGAGAGAGCTATAGTGTAAGGAATACATATTTGTATGCCTTACACTATAGAATCCATTTAATAAAATGGGATGGGCTATATAGATGGGTGTGGAAACCAAGTGACAGGACCTGCTCACCCATGCAGGGGCCAACACTAATAAACAACACCCCCTCAGCACTCCCACCCAGTATCCACTACCCCCCCTCCCCCTTTCTCCTTTCTGCTACACCTCACCTCTTCCCTTATCACCCTGGCAGGTATCACCCTGCTACTGCTTAAGTAAGCCTAAGCACAAAGAGTAGGACAAGTCCTGCAATGTAGATCATGACAAGGCCTTCAATGTTATTAATAGTAAACCTTAATGTTATCTCACAGTCTGTACAGGAGAATGCATTGTTGACAAACTGTTTCGTATTGTAATAAGTGTTCCTGTGATATGACATGCCATATTCTATTATTTCTGTAATGCTGAATCTTTAAATTCAGAAATAAAGAATTGAAGAAAAAAAAAGAATAATATTCGATAGGAAGCTAACAGCCAAGAGGGCTTCCCCTCTCAATCTGAGAGAACTGTATTTCTCTCATAGTGAGTTACAGGGAAACAGTGACCAGTGCTTCTCTGTGAGAAGAACCTGATTGGGCCACACCTCTGGCATGGATGGATGTGTTTTATAATCCTGGTAGGTACTTTTCTTTTTACACTATTTGCTAAAACATTTTTTACTGTGGATATATTTCCATATGCTGGATGTTGGTCTCATTGTACTGAGGAGGAATAACAAAAAAACTATTTAATTGCAAGATATCAGGTGAGCATTAGCGTTAAAATAAGTTTTTTGCAATTTTAACACACAAACAAATATGAACACTAACTTTGGCCAGTCTTTGTGACTACTAAAAAAGACTGGACATACCCCATTTGTAATACCTTGGGTTGTCTACTTTTGCAAATGGTATGCCATCATGGGGGTAATTCTCATTTCTGGGCTACCATTTTGTCTGAAAGGCAACAAAACCAGTCTGGCAAATTTCAATGTGTATAAACTGAAAAATCCAACGTGCTATATTTGACCTGTCTCTTTCCAAAACACCATAAAACCTGCACATGGGGGTATTGTTTTACTCGTGAGACATCTCTGAATACAAATATGTGTATTTTATTGCAGTAATAGCTAACAGTATTATGCTATTCACAGTTAAAATGCCATGCAGAATTAAAATTTTTTTTTTTTTCTTAATTTCACAATTGTTTTATATTTTATTCATATTAAATTATGTTTCATATATAAATATTTGAAATGACATAAAAGCTCTGTCTCTCTCCTGAACAAAATGATATGTAATAAGTGTGTGTGCATTTAATATGAAAGAGATGAATTCTGGTTGAACAGATATATAGCGCAAATTCAAAGTTTTGTTTTGATTACAACTGCCTCAGTCCTTAAGGGGTTAAAGAGTCACTATAGGTACCAAAGCAACTTTAGCTTAGCGAAGTAGTTTCGGTGTATAGATCATTTCTCTGCAGTCTCACTGCTCAATTCTCCACTTTGTATATTTTGTACTTTTTAGCAGCAGTCACACCTCCCTTTTATAATTAGCCACGGCATCAGACCATATTATTGCTAGATTACTCATGATTGCATAGACCATCTTCTAAAAAACCTATGCATGAGTCCATGCACATTTGGATATCCCTACCTACCATAATTCTGCACACCTAAGGGGTTAAATTATTTGCAACGTTTGCTCAGGCAGTCAAAGGAAAACTAGTGATAAAATGGAGATCAAAATCTAAAAACGATTCCGTATTGTTTTAAAAAGACACCATAACCCATAGATAACTTTTAGTAACCTATTAGGTTATTAGAAAAAAAAACATGTGACAGTTCTACTTTACAAACATGGCGGAGTCTCGCTCTCTAGTTTTCTGACTTTTATTTGTGAATTGTGCTAGCCATATGGCTATAATATGTACAATTAATGAATTATTTAACATTCCGTTCTTACCTCCACAGTTATGGTATGGAGGTGCCTAGGCTCTAATATGTCAGACGCATTAGACTGAGTAACCATATATAAACTAATAATTGAAACTCATCTTGTGTTTCAAAGATCTTAAGGAAATATTTGTCCAAAAATAAGAAATTTGCTTTGAGTACAGCAACATTTTGATTTATAAATAAAATAATAGTAATTATAGTACATTTGTATGTTATATATATTGCTAACTTATTAAACTAATGTAAATGCATTCCTACCACTGGGTGGTAGGCTTGTATCTAGCACTTTATATTAATGAAATAAAATAAGGCTTTACTCTATTTACATATACGTCAGGCATGTAATAAATTAATGAGAAAGACAACAGCTTGTGGTCCAACGGCATTCTGGAAGAGCAACAATAAGCAAAAGCAGAAAACGGCAAAACAACAAAAATAAATAGCTGTAAAATGTCTTGAGTACTAAAAAGGAAAGAAAGGGCTTTAAATCAATTTAAAAATAATACCCAGACGGATTTGTTATTAGCTAGACAGTATTTAGGAAGGGTGAAATAATTCATTTTGGGCATATGGAATAAATTCAACTTTAATGTTTTTTTGTTTTTAACTTCTAAGTGAAACATATGATTTAATTTTTATATGCTGGCCGATAAGTGCATTATACATATTTTGGCGTATGTGTCTCTAACAGTTCCCTTAACAATTTACCAGAGCAGCACAAAAGACCATGAATCTTGAGCTGTATTGTTTTTAGTGATCAACACGCCTAAATCGACAATAATTGGTATCTACATCCCATTGGTATATACATTATAATAGTTAAAAACAAAATTCTGTGTTGGGCTAGGAGAGTGGAACCACTTGTAACTAATAAGTTTAAATGTTTAAATGTTTACTCCAAGCACCATGGCCACTTCAGTGATTTGAAGTGGTTATGGTGCCTGGAGTTTGTATGTGCAGTATTTTGCTACACGTAACTTTACTGTAACTTTACCTCTATCATTGTCATTGGTGCTTCTCTTCCACTCAGACCATCCTCCCTGTCACACTTTCCATCAAGGGGGAGTGTTTCTTTTGGGGGGGTGAGGAGGGGGGAAAGGGTGGGGAGGACCTGGGGCAGGGCACCAGTGTAGGAAGGACTACTCTTTTTAAAATACTGTTTTTTGGTTGGAGTAGCCGTGTTCGGAATTCTACCATAGAAAAGTATCCCATTTTATTAATCATATGAGAAATAGATTATAAGATTTATTCAGATTTAAGATTTAAATAGATTTAATTATAACAGATAGAATTGATATAACAAATGTACTTCAAAATAACTGTGAATGCGTGGCATATAGCTGTGCAGATGGGATATGGCCATGGGGTGGACAAATTACCTTGTAGGTTCTGTCAGGGCACACAGACTAACACTATAAAACCTGAATACAAGACCTCATGAATAATAAATGGCATGTTGTGATGAGGCTTAATAGTGTAAGACTTTATATAAAGGCGCATAAATATGTTTTTTATACATTTGATATTAATTATATAAAAGTATACCAGTATATACAAGCCATTTCAATGTCGCACTACTCAGGATAAAGTTTTTGTTTTATAGTGCACTGATACTGTAATTCATGCAATGTCCAGCTGATATCACAATATGTCACCAGTAGTGAGTTTCATCATAATGATCCTTTCACTGGATAAGTAAGTGGACAGGAAATGTGAAGCCATTTGTAACCAGATGTACCAGATTATGGAATCTCACCAGAGCAAGGTATCATTCTTTTGTATTCACAATCTTTGAAGAGAATAATTGAACTGAGAGGAGAACAGGGAGTTAGCAAATGGAAGGAGAAATAGGTTTTAGTCATAATAGAGGAGGCACAGAATGAAACTATAAAACTGACCACGGGGCTTTAAATATAGCTTTGCAAGAATATTGATTGTAATGGATATGACTGTAAAGAGGATTGCGACTAGAGAATAGAACGTAGAACTGTGAGGAGAGACTATGGCTGGAGTTTAATATAAAATATAGAAATGGAGGTGATCTATCAAATGATGTGCCCCCCCCCCCAAACAAAATTAAAATGTTAACGTTGTTTGTAAAGTAATGTTACGGCCTATTTTAACATTTGTTTAGAAGTCAAGAGGTTTTAGATTTGGCATCCATTTTGAAATGTTAAAAAAATGCACTGTGCATTTTGTTAAATAACTAAACTTTAGATTACATAACAAAAACATTTTAAAACTGTTGTGGTGATAAACAGCTATGGTGTACTCTGCCATAAGCAATATTTTATTTGTTACATCTCTACCTGCAATATCTGCTTATGTGCTAAATCCATGCTCTTATGATCGACCACCTCTATTGTTACATGCAGCTGTATTTGTCGTCAGTTGTTGTTGTAAGCCTATAGAGTAACACATCCTCTCTAATAGAAAAATTAATCTTGGGTAATATAAACATTTGCTGCATGTAGATTTATCTGTTTCTTGTATAATACATTAACATCTGTTTGAGAAGGTTTAGCTATGCTTTATAATTAGTCTAACAATAATCACTAGGGACAATCAAAGTGAAATGTTTTGTGTATACATAGCGTATTAGATACATGACAGTGTTCCTATTTTAAGCATGTATCTCCAGTGGAATAAGTGACTATTAAGTGCCCTTTGAACCTTTGCCTGTCAGTTAACAGAATAACAATTACATAGCATGCTGCAAAGAATGCTGGTTCTTTATTTAAATGCTTTACCATTGAGACAGAATATTAATAGGATTCTAACGTATTATCCAAGAAAATCAAAAAGATGTCAGTTTATTATTTTCTCAATAGTATTAAGCATCAAGTATTAAAAACACCCAAAAGACTTTTCACACAACAATGCCTTCTTTTCTGTCACATGTATATTGGCTAGACTTTTTCAGGTCCACAAATAATCTCAATGGGGCTTTAAGGGGAACTGTCACTTACCCAGATTTTTAATATTATGTTTACTTATCAACTCTATTTAACATATATGTGTTCATACCTCCCAATTATCAATTGATTAGAATTAATGCATCTCTATGAGGAAAGTTCAGTGTCTGCATGCAGATGTTGGAGACACTGAATGGCAGAGAACTCTATGGTTTGGCTCTGTGCCCCTGTGGCACTTTAAAAGAAATATGTAAAATTAATCATATAGAATATAATTTTTTTTCTGCAAATCCCCAGGTTATAGCTTTGCCAATCCTGATGATATGATTATTTTCAGTTCAGTGGGCATATCCCATAGATATCTTCCCAACATGTTTTTGGGACATAATTCTGCTTTTAGCTGAAAAGTAATGATAATATCAAAACTTCTAAGGAACCAAAAGGGTACACGAACTAGTGTTGTAGTAGACATACAACAAAAGATAAATTCAGCATGGCTTCATGGTTCATGGTTCTCATAAAACAAGACATAACTTTTATTAACAACCTAATACAGGTGGTCCTCAGTTAACAACCTACCTGTTTTACGACTGCTCACACTTACGACCAGCTCTCTAGATTGCCCACTTTAGAGAGCTGGTCTATGTTCAGGGAATTTTTCTAGAACATAGATTAGAGGGATTCTCTGCTCTGGTGCGTTTGTCTACGTTCGGGTAAATTTCCCGCTTGTCTATGTTCGGGGAAAGTTTCCTGAACATAGACCTGCACTGGTGCGCATGCTCTGTAAAGCAGACTCACTTACCGACCAATTCTTTTTACGACCGAGTCGTAAGAACGGAACCTGGTCGGTAAGTGAGGAGTGCCTGTAATACAAAAACTGCACGACAAGGGTCATTTATGCCCACCCTACATGTTTTGCGCATTTAACCACACTTATTCAGACTTCTCTCTGATGACATTGGCCACTGAGAAAGTGTACTTTTTTTTTTTTTTGCAAATTACCCCAATTTAAAGTGGGATAAGACTTCCTTATATCATAGGTGAAAGAAAAAAAGTGAACTTAGTGGATCGTGGTACCACCACAAAGATCACTCAGTGGAGCGCTAAAAATTGATGTCTTACCCCTATTTTAAAAAAAATAAAAAATAAAAACTGCAATAGATACAAGTAGCAAATTAAAAGTCACTGGAGTGGTCTTCCTCGAGGTTCCAAGACGCGTTTCGCCGAAAGGCTTTTTCAATCGGATAAATCTGCTTCCTGGATAGGCGGTGCTTAAATATTAATGTTGGCCTTCCTATCCAGGAAGCAGATTTATCCGATTGCACTACATGTCTGCACTAGGATACCTTGTCTTTTTTTCTCCTTTTATCTACATAACTGTGAGCTGTATATCCGGAGAAGGTTTGGTATTACCATATATACCTAACTGTTGTGATTTGAGCCAATCTCCAGGCTCTTCACCATTTGAGTTGGATATACACCTTTTTTACACTTCACCCAGATTTTACTGGCATACTGCACCATGATGTGTACAATTTTCTTGTTCTATATAATATTGCTCTGTATACCCCCATAAGTGGAAAATAGGGGTAAGACATCCATTTCTAGCGCTCCACTGAGTGATCTTTGTGGTGGTAGCACGATCCACTAAGTTCACTTTTTTTCTTTCACCTATTTATCTGTGTAGGATTGGGATACCTACACATGTGTTTGAGTGGCTTTTTTATATTTGTATTATCACTAAGCGCCTATTTGCACTGAGCACTTTCTTTTTCCTTATATTTATTTATTTATTTATTATTGCCATTTATATAGCGCCAACGGATTCCGTAGCGCTTTACAATATTTTGAGAGGGGGGGTGTAACAATAAATAGGACAATTACAAGAAAACTTACAGGAACAATAGGTTGAAGAGGACCCTGCTCAAACGAGCTTACAGACTATTGGAGGTGGGGTATTTGAAACATTAGGACAATAAATATCAAGTAGGAGTGAAGCAGAGCTGGAGGAGAGAGCAAAACACTGTCCCATAGGAGAGAGCAGGAGACAGGTATGTAAGGTAGAGATTACTCTGGGAGGCCATAAGCTTTCCTGAAGAGATGGGTTTTAAGGCCCTTCTTAAATGATTGAAGACTAGGGGAGAGTCTGATGGCAGTAGGCAAGCTATTCCATAGGAGAGGAGCCGCCCGCGAGAGGTCCTGCAAGCGCGAGTTGGCCGTACGGGTGCGAGCAGCGGTCAGGAGGTGGTCACGGGCAGAGCGGAGGGTACGAGGAGGGGCATATTTATGGATCAGTGAAGAGATATAAGCGGGGCTAGAACTGTTCAGTGCTTTAAATGTATGGGTTAGCACTTTGAATTGACTCCTATAGCATACAGGGAGCCAATGTAAGGACCGGCAGAGGGGTGAGGTGTGAGAGGACCGACTAGAGAGGAAAATCAGTCTAGCTGCAGCATTCATTACAGACTGTAGCGGGGCAATACGGCTTTTGGGGAGACCAATCAGGAGAGGGTTACAGTAATCCATGCGGGAAATTACTAGAGCATGGACAAGCTCCTTGGTAGCATCTTGCGTAAGAAAGGGGCGAATGCGGGCTATGTTTTTGAGTTGGAACCTACAGGACTTGGCAACAAACTGGATGTGAGACTCAAAGGTGAGACCAGAGTCAAGTATGACGCCAAGACAGCGCGCTTGCAGGGATGGACTTATGTGGATATCACTGACTTGAAGGGAGAGCGAGAGAGGAGGATCAGTATTAGGAGGAGGAAAGACAAGGAGTTCAGTTTTAGAGAGGTTAAGTTTCAGAAAGCGTGAAGACATCCAGTCAGAGATGGAAGAAAGGCAAGCAGTGACACGTTGCAGGACAGCAGGGGAGAGGTCCGGGGAGGAGAGGTATATCTGAGTGTCATCAGCGTACAGGTGGTAGTGGAATCCAAGAGAGGCAATCAGTTTACCAAGAGAGGCGGTATAAAGAGAAAATAGAAGGGGACCAAGGACAGACCATTGGGGAACTCCAACCGAGACAGGACGAGTGGAGGAGGTATCCTTGGAAAAGGAGACACTGAATGAGCGTTGGGAGAGATAGGAGGAAAACCAAGAGAGGACCGAGTCACAGAGACCGAGCGATTGAAGAGTTTGAAGGAGGAGAGCATGATCAACGGTGTCAAAGGCAGCAGAGAGGTCAAGGAGAATTAATATGGAGTAATGACCTTTGGATTTAGCGGAGATTAGGTCATTAGTCACTTTGATAAGAGCAGTCTCAGTAGAGTGGAGAGGGCGGAAGCCAGACTGAAGAGGGTCAAGGAGAGAGTTGGAATTAAGGAAGCGGGACACACGGGTAAAGACAAGCCTTTCCAAAAGCTTTGATGAGAAAGGGAGCAGGGATATGGGACGATAGTTAGAAGGGGAGGATGGGTCAAGAGATGGTTTTTTCAGGATAGGTATTACAGTGGCATGTTTAAGGTCAGCAGGAACAGTGCCAGAAGAGAGAGAGCAGTTAAAGATGTGTGTTAGGGTAGGCACAAGACAAGGGGAGAGAGATCTGATGAGGTGAGATGGGACAGGATCGAGCGGGCAAGTGGTGGGGCGAGAGGAATGGAGAAGCGCAGCCACCTCTTGTTCAGTAGCCGGGTAGAAAGTCTGGAGGGTAGGGAAAGCAAGATTTACATGTGGTTGAGAAAGAGAACGGCAAGGAGGGGAGAATTGTTTCCTTAGCTGTTCAATAACCTATCTATAGCGTTATTGATTTGTGTGTCCCTTTAATTTTGCACACGGTCTGCTGCTTTTCAAACATCCCACACACCTTTTACACATTCCTATTTCTCACTACCCACTATTGTTAATACTCACCATAACATACACATAATTCTGCTTTTTTATTCCTTTGTTCACTGATTATCTTCACCATGTTAAAGCATGTACTTATGAAAAGAGAAAAACTTTATGCAAAGTGTTTAGAAAAATAAAATTAACACAGTAGAAGGCTGTTGCGTTACACTTGCCTAATCTCTAACGATTTCGGCATAGTCTTAAAAAGTTGTATCCAGTGCGACACAACAGGGTGTGTAATTGTAAGAGAATAATTGCACTGTTTGATCAAGCTGTTAGACACAAGATGCTTTCCCTCAATGCCTTTAAATGTACAATAGCAAAATGCAATTATTCCTCTGTAATTATACAACCTAAATTGTCTTACAGCTCTTAGAAGTAGAGTAGCTGGTAAGTGCCTGATTACAAATTAAAAAACACATACACTTTGATTTCTAAAGAGATCTATAGAATTAATGTGGGTTTCTTGAAAAGTAGTCTCTAAGGAACTTGAAAATTAAGTTCAGAGTGTGTACACTGTTTTAAATACTTTAAAGTTTAGTAAAACTTTTTTCTCTAAGAGTAGATTAGTTTATGACAACATGCTTTCCAACCATCTAAAATGTAGATAGGACAGTCCTGATTTTCAGGTCCTGTCCCATCATCCCTACTTTGTCCGACAAAGGCCCAACTACCCCCAAAAATATAGTTTGAGTGCATCGCTAGACATGCAAACACTACATTGAGTGCACAAGAACCTGTTGAGAGCACTGAAACCCCTCATTGGGCTGCTAATAATGTGGACAGGACTGCCCCCCTTTGGGCAGAGTTGTGTTGTGACGCATCACTGGGCTGATCTCTTTACCCCCCTACCACAAGCATTGGGAACCAAATGTTGGAGTCAATGTGACAAATTACGATCATCACTCACAAGGTCAGGAGGGACAACCTACTCTTTGCTGCTCATTTTCATTGGATTGAAGCAGGTCCAGGAACAACTCCAGGTTTATTCACCAAAGTGAGAATTGCAAGAAATGTCTACATTTATTAAAAAAATTAAGACCAAAATAGTAGAGTAGGAAAAATTCCCCAAGTCAATTTTAAGTTCAACTATTTGAAAAATCGCTGTGAATTTCTGGCAATTTTCACTTTACTCCATTCTGTTCAGGAATGTTGTAAATAATTAGATGCTGTAAAGCCAAATCCACTACCAGAAATTCACCTACATGTGTCTAATAACTAATTTTTAACAGGCAATCGCAGTTGCAAAAACATTTACAGGGAGAGTAGGACAAAAAAACATGTTCCATCAGCCTCGTCATAAGCATAATGTTGATTAGGGATGTAGTGTTAACACAGTTATATTCAGAGCTTTGGGGCCTGATTGCCATGCTATGCAGACGTGTTTCACTGGATCTCTTCTGAATCTAGTTCTAATAATCTGATTTTATGCTCCTAAATAGCTGATCTTCAGACTAAGTCATGTCTGTTGTCCCTTGGTACCGCCAAGACACCTAATTTGCTGGCACATTTCAATTACTCATCTCATTTCACTGTGTCTCGAGATCTGCGGCGTGGTCACCCGTTCCGTTGGAGGAAGTGGCAGATCACCAGAACAAAGCAAAGCTGCTGGTTGCAGCATTGGGCCTTCAGAAATCCATTGCCCTCCCTTGGTCCAGTAGGGCTTATCCCTGTCCAACTTGCTGCATGTTTCTAGCGTGCATTTGGGTTAGCAAAGTGCTGCTGCCATCTCCTCACCTCAAAATACCAGACGTTGCCCCGAAGAGCAGACTGAGAATAACAGCTGACTACACATCCTAAGCTCTAGGATGCATGGCCAAAGTTGACTAAATATGTGCCTATTTCTTGTAGACCCTTGCCGGACGGGATGCACATTCTAAAATGGAGCACCAAGGCCCTGTGCAGGCAACTATGTGGCAGATAAGGAAGATGCTTACACCTGTTCAGACCGGTAGGCCGAGAATACTCAGATCCCATGCGGGGTACCAACCCTTTACCACATGTGTTAGGCTGCAAAATTTACACAGGGTCTGGAAACCCTTAAGCTGCCATGAACTTATGCTGTTAACACATCCTGCTTTCCTTAATCTTTGTGTACAATTAATGCAGACCAGTCATTATGAACTTCCAGAAAAATAATAATTTGTTAAATGCGGGTACAGCGTATATATGAAACAAACATAGTTTTCATAGGGGTGTATCCAACAGAAGACAAAATCAACCAATCATAGATGTTCAGTGCAAGTATAATTATTCATGTAACATTACGTATTACAGGAAATCTACTGGGCATGTCTAGCATGTCTTCTCTAAACTACAGTATGTGAAGGTTATCTTCTCTGTGAAATAAAAGGGAGTATCGATTGCAGCCAAGAGAGCAAAATCTTGCTTTTAACCCTTGCAGATGTGGAAAGAATTAACTAAAACAAAAAGGCTTTTTAACCCTTAATTTACCTTTATTTATGACAATTACCCTTTTCTGGTGCCCCAGGTGAGAGTTAGGCAAGGTATCTCCAGATGTACTAATTACACTTCTGGGCCTTTAATTAGCGCGTCACCTCTATTCCCTCTCCTCCCCTCCCACCAACAAACCATCAAGGAAGACCTGTCCAGGTATTTGTAGATACAGCATAATATATGTTATTAAATCCACGTCTCAATATGTCTAGGGGAATATTCACTAAGCATTGCATAGGTAAAATAATTCTCCATCAATATGTATCAACCAGGAGAGTGCACTAGGTGTCCACTTACCCTTCTACAGCAGTGCAATTTTGCATTAGCCCCTTACTTACTGGACTAGGGACCATACGAAGCTGGACCAGTGCATTGAAGGCACTGGTGGGGAGTGGAATCTGATGCTGGCACTGCTGACAGACCATGCAAGGCTTTGTGACCATGAGACCAACACTTAATCCTGCTGATGGTGCTAATCGGGACACTGTCCATCATGTGTAGAGTAGGAATTGGCTGATTTAGCATGATGGGAGTGGGGTTATATGCGTGCATGTTTTTACTCAATAGGAGTATAAGGTTTATACCTTATACCTATTATTTAATAACAATATTTACCTTTTGTGCTGGGTAATCTATGCAGCCTACAAGTTAAAGTTCAATGTTTTCTATAGCAGAAATTATTTCTCATTCTATTTCTGTCATCGACGGTGGTCAAACAATCTGCAGTTACTCCGATATGTTCATAACTCATGCGGTTTTATTTTTTTCATTTTATGCTTAAAGCACTCATTTTGTCTTAATTTCTATTAATCTTCACGTCTGTTCTCTGCAACTAGTGTTTTTATTAATGATAGTTCTTTATGTGTACTTCCCTATCACTTCTTGCGTACCCGGCATTTCCCTATTGTACTCATAAAACGAGATGTTCTCAATGTGCTAGTTCAGCTTATGTTAACTATGATATGTAACCTTTTTTTTTTTTCAAATTCGTATTTTATTGTGTTTTCAAAGCAACCATGTGGGGTACAGAAAGGAAGAAGGGGGGGGGGTATCCACAAGTATTAGATAGTTACAATGTAGTAATTACAAATAATTAGCTGCAGAAATAGCACCTTGAGCATTCTTTAACATCTACAAATATGTATCCATTCTGTTGTAGGTCGTGCGTCGTACATCATGTTTGTGTTTAAGGCCGTCTCGGCATGTATAATGGCCTATGTGTTTATGATAAGTTACCCTGGGATCTGACTGTCAGTTGTGTAGTTGATCCAACGTTGCCAGTTATTATGTGTGATATTTCTACGACTAGGTGTCGATGTAATCAGTATCTCATGTCTCAGATACTGTTGTGTTTTGTGGAGTAGTTGCTGTGGAGTCGGGCAAAGCTGTTGTTTCCAGTGGCATGCAATGAGATTGCGCGCTGCCATTATTAGTATAATCAGTAGTTGTTTGTCCTGTGTAGAAATTTGATCAGGCAACAATAGGAACAGACCAATAGTAGGTGTTAGAATTCCCTTCATTATTCCTAAAGAATTGCCCAGTCGTTGGACTTCAGTCCACAGTGGGGAGATATTTGGGCAGTCCCACCAGATATGCCTCATCGTCCCTATGTCGTTAGTGCATCGCCAACATGTGTTTGTGGTGGTTGGGTAAATTATTTGTAACTTGTGAGGTGTGAGGTACCACCGATACATAAGTTTCTTATGTGCCTCTATATGGGTGTAGCATGAGGTAACGCCTTTGAGTGCCCCAAGTGATCTTAGCCACTGAACATTAGTGAGCTGTGGAAGTCCTTCTTTATGCCATTGGAGTGCAAAAGCAAAATTCGTCAGTGGGGGATGTTGTCCTAAGGCGGCGTACCCAAGGGATAAAGCTTTAGCTTTTATTGGTGTTTTTTGGCACCTATTTTATATAGCGATAAGATCAAGGTTTGGGGCGGTAGCATGTTGGGTCAGGGTTTGTACCTTTTCTTTAATTATGCTTTTGAGTTGAAGGTATGGGAATATGTAGTTGGGCGGTAGAGTGTACTTGAGTTGAATATCATGGAAGGGTAAAATGGTCCCTTGGTGACATATATCTGTGATGTGAGTGATGCCCTTGTCTTTCCATTTATGTAAAGATAACCACGGAGAGATGGCATGTAGCGTTGTTATCGGAGCCCATGAAGAAAATTTTGTAGTGTTCGTATGTCGATTATGGAGGTAATCCCACATTTGGAGTGTGAGTCTAGAGGTAGGGAGCATTGGGGTGTTCTTATCCCTGAGGTGTCTGGGCGTCCACAGTACGTCTACCACTGATGAACAAGGAGAATAATTATTCTCCATGTCCACCCATTGGAATGAATGTGAGGGGGCATGTAGTTTAATTGCTGCTTCTAGTAGTGCGGCCTTGTGGTAAAGTACAATATTAGGGAGACCTGTCCCTCCCCTGTTCACCGGGATTTGTAGCAGTATATTCGGGAGGCGTGGTCTCTTATATTCCCAAATATAATTGTTTATTAGCCGCTGTAGTTGTTTGCCTATTGTGGCGGACAAGGGGAGAGGAAGCATCCTAAATATATATAAAAGCTTGGGAAGAATCACCATTTTTACAGCATTAATTTTTCCAAGCCAGGATAACCACACATCTTTCCATTTGTGCAAAGATTGTTGGCATAGTTGTGGGAGCGAGGAAAAGTTGAGTGTGCTAATTCCTCTAAGTGTGGGTGCTATTTTCACTCCCAGATATGTTATGTGGGTAGTTCTCCAGTCAAATTTGTGCTTGTGTTTCAATGATTGTACCATCACCGTTTGTAACCTAATAGGTAGGGCTTGGGTCTTTAACTGATTAAGTTTATAATACGAGACCCTACTGTATTCCTCGAGAACGCCCAGGAGCCAGGCCAGGGAGTCGTCCGGATCTGCCAGGGTTATGAAAATGTCATCAGCGAACATAGCCAATTTAAATTCATCGGTTCCCACCCGTACACCCCTAATATGATCGTGGTTTCTGATTATGTGTGCTAGGGGTTCGAGGGAGAGCACAAACAAAAGGGGTGAGAGTGGGCATCCCTGCCTTGTCCCATTCGTGATATTAAATGGGCTCGAGATAAAGCCTGCGTTTGTAACTCTAGCTGAGGGTTGTTTATACAACGCCATGACTCCATTGATAAAGGATGGCGGGAAACCATATTTAAGCAACACTTGTTCCATGTAAAGCCAATTTAGTCTGTCGAAGGCCTTCTCCGCGTCTAGCGCGAGGAGAAGACCTTCCATATGATGGGTTTCCATATGAGCTAAAATATTTAGTATTTTTCTAGTGTTATCAGACCCTTGTCTCTGCTTAACAAAACCTGATTGGTCATTATGGACAATACGCGTCAGTATTTCTTTCAATCTCTCTGCTATCAGTTTTGCATAAATCTTGGTATCACAGTTCAAGAGGGATATGGGTCTGAAATTTGGGCATATATTGGCAGGTTTGCCTGGCTTTGGTAATGTGGAAATATGCGCCTGAAGCATCTCTTTCGGCATACAACCATTGGTATAGCAATGATTTATAAGCTGTGTCATATGTGGGAGTAGTGCCTTTGTAAATGTTTGGTAGTACAGGTTCGTAAAACCGTCGGGACCCGGAGATTTATGTGTAGGCAATTTAGTTATCACTGCAGCCACCTCTGAGTCTGTGAATGTGCTTGTGATCTGTGTTATTTCCTCGTCTGTGAGAGTAGGTAGGTTGACTTTGGATAGAAAATCCTGAATCTGGGCGGGAGTGGGGACGTGTGTACCCACTGCCTCTTTGAGATTGTACAAAGTACTGTAGTACTTTGCAAATTCGTCTACAATATGTTGCGGGTGTAGGATTTTTTGTTTGTCAGCTGTCAGTAGGTAGGCTATTTTGGAGTTCGGTAGGCGCTCTCTAAGTTTAGCTGCAAGCACAGCGCCAGATTTGTTACCATGTGCAAAAAATTTATGTCGATGCTTGTGTAAAATGTAGTTAGTTTTCTCTGTCTCTATGTCTCTTAATTGCATTTGTAAAGTTGTAAGGGTTTTGTAATGCATTTGAGAAGGGTTTAGTTTGTTCGCGTGGGTCAATTCCGTTATTTGTTTTATGAGGTCAGTAAATTTAGCATTTCTTTGTTTGTTTTTATAACTAGCATGTTTAATCAGGCTTCCTCGGATCACTGCCTTATGTGCTTGCCAGTTTGTATCGATAGAAGTCTCCCCCGTGTTGTTGAGGTCAAAGAAGGTGAAAATGTCTTTTTCGATGCTTTTAACTATGTGTGGGTCGCGTAGTAATGTTTCGTTGATTCTCCATGTACCCTGGCCTTTATGTGGGAGATGTTCCTGTAGCGTGAGTAGTATAGGTGCATGGTCGGACCATGTCATCGTCCCTATCTGGGCACTGCAGACCTTACGGGTCATGGCAATGGGTAATAGGAACCTGTCTATTCTGGAGTATGAGTTGTAGACCTGTGAGTGAAAGGTGAAGTCTTTTTCAGATGGGTGGAATATCCTCCATATATCTAGAAGGCCTGCTCCCTGTATCGTCTGCCTTATTTGTTGTGTAATATGGGTGCGTTTTCGTGAGGTTGAGCGATTTACTGTATGTGTGGAAGTTGTGTCGGCTGCGCTATCAAGTATAAAATTGGTGTCACCCCCAATGATCAAGTTGTTACAAGGGAATTTGTGGGCCAAGGATATAATTTTGGATACAAAGTCTTTTTGGTTTTCATGTGGGCCATATACATTCAATAGTGTGAATGGGTCCTCATTTATAGTGCAATGAAGTAGAAGGAACCTGCCTTCTTTGTCTCTAACTTTCTTGCAGAGTTTAAAGTTAACATCCTTATGTATTAAGATAGATACGCCTCTTTTTTTTGGTATATCCTGCATGGAACCCTAAGGGAAATTGTTTCGAAGTGAATTTGGGCATATTAGTGTTAAGGAAGTGGGTTTCTTGGAAAAAAGCAATTTGGGCTTTAAGTTTAGTAGCTTCAGTTAGTGCGAGTCTCCTTTTGTGAGGGGAGTTAAGACCTTTAACATTTAGTGATAATATTTAAGAGTCATCTTTGGTGTGTCTCACAGGGTGCTAGATACACTTTGGAACATTGTTGGAGAATGTGGAGCAATAACCTGATGGTGGCTTGTTTAAGCGGAGCCCAGGCAATCGTAGTTCTTTCATGTCTTATTAAATCGTAGAGATTCTCAAGATTAGATTCTATGTGAGTTTTTCCCTGTGGCACCGTAATGTGAATATGAATATGTCGTGCATAAATCTTA
Source organism: Pelobates cultripes (assembly GCA_933207985.1). Classification (NCBI taxonomy): domain Eukaryota; kingdom Metazoa; phylum Chordata; class Amphibia; order Anura; family Pelobatidae; genus Pelobates; species Pelobates cultripes. Next base: position 77,346,060 of record OW240915.1, read on the forward strand.
TGTGTTCGATATATTCGGTTATTGTATTCTGCTTGTGCGATTAGTCTACAAACTTGAACATCCAAAGTTACTGTGAGATACCTTGAGGGAATTGGGGAAGGAAAAGAAGGGTACGGGGTAATTAAGTGCCCGAGGGCAACTATGTACAATGTGACTTGCAGATTTGAGGTATCTGCCGTCTGGTAGAATTTCGTGGCCCTTTAGAGCCTGAATGGGGGGAGGGTAGTCATGTGCGTGTATTTTACCCTTCTGATTCTGGCCCGCCTTGTTCCTAAATTTGGAGCAACTGTCCTAATAAACATTATAGCGTCAACAACATATACGTAACCAAAACATACATAAATGAGACAACTAAATAAAGTAACACGATTCTCATGCATATGGACTGCCTTCAAGCAGTGAGAAATGCTCACGTGTCGTCAGGCGATGTGTGCAAGAGTATAGTTCTGTTATGCTTAAATGGACAGGGAAATGTCCTTCACTTGTAGTTGGATGCCGTAAGCCAATCTTTGGTCACCATCTTTGAAGATTGTCGGTGGGTCCCATCTTCAGCACGTCCGCTTTGTGTTGGTATAGGGAGATTCCATTCTTTAAGAAGACGTAGACCCTCAAGTTCTGTGTGAACATGATGTTCCACTCCATTTCTCCTTATTATGAGGCGAGTGGGGTATCCCCATTTATATTGGAGCTCTGCGTTTCGTAGAGCTGTTGTGAAAGACGTGAATTCCTTGCGCTTCGCTAATGTAGCCGCTGATAGATCTGTGAAGAGCTGGATACCTGTGAATTTTTCCGGCATTTTGCTTGGGTTTCTAGCTGTTCTCATAATTTTTTCCTTGGCTGCAAAATAGTGAACCCGCGTCAACACATCTCGTGGAGCTGTGGGAGCAAGAAATTTAGGGCGCGGAAGTCGATGTATTCTATCTAGATGTAGTTCTTCAGCCTTTAGCTCAGGACATAAAGCTTTAAATAGCTCCGTGGTATAATCTTGAAGCTCAGCGGGTTTAACGTCCTCAGGAATACCGCGCAGGCGGATATTATTTCGCCTGTCGCGGTCCTCATGATCCGCCACTTTTGCTGCAAGTGCATTCAGTCTTGCGTCGAATGAATCATATCCTGAGGCAAGATTATTGTGTGCTGCTATTATTTCGTCCGTCTTTTCTTCCAGTTGTGCAGTGCGCTCACATATCGCTTTAATATCCGTGCGGACGTCTCTGGCAAGTTTGGAAAATTCAGCCTGCAAGTTATTTTGCAGTTCTTGCATCATTCTCTGCATTGCCGTCTCTGAGGCCGGTATGGTGGGCTCTATGGATATTGAAGTGCTGTCACTCCGTTCAGAGTAGGCAGTGGGTGAGTTAGGGCCTTCGGCGCCATTTTGAGGTTTCCCTCGCGGCGGTGTAAGTGCCGCTATTTGCAGCTCCGCTGGTCGGAGTTTCGCTTTTTTCGCTGTGCGTATGGACATAGTCGGTGCAGGTCTCACCTGTGCTGGTGTGTGTAGGTTTTTTTGTCGGGTATGCTAGGATAATCGCTGCTATTTTGTGCTACCCCCGTCGGAGCTGATCTCTCACGCGTCCATTCTCGTGAGTAGCCAGGCCACGCCCTCCGATATGTACCCTTTTTATTGTTGAGCTGTTGCATTCTGGCAACAATATTCACTTGATATATGCTATCATTTCAATAAAAGTGTATATTACAACAAAAAAACACAGTTCTATTTATTAATAATTATTTCTTTAAAATACTAAACACGTTATAAATAATAGTATAGTAGAAAGATCCCAACGATAATCAGGAAACAAGGATAAAAAAAGCTGTTTGCAAGCTTGTTTTATTTATGAGATATTGGACAAAGATACATTACGGCTATGTTGCTGAGGTGACACTGACTTAACCCCTTAGTGACCAGACTGTTTTTCAATTTTCTTACTGTTAAGGACCAGGGCTGTTTTTACATTTCTGTGGTGTTTGTGTTTTGCTGTAATTTTCCTCTTCTTCATTTACTGTATTATATACCGTCTTTCTCACCATTAAATGGTCTGCCTACAGATACCATTATTTGCATCATATCATATAATTTACTATAAAAAGATTATAAAATATGATCAAAAAAATGACAAAAAAACACACTTTTTCTAACTTTGACCCCCAAAATCTGTTACGCATCTACAACCGCCAAAAAACACCCATGCTAAATAGTTTCTAAATTTTGTCCTTAGTTTAGAAATGCCCAATGTTAACATGTTCTTAGCTTTTTTTGCAAGTTATAGGGCAATAAGTACAAGTAGCACTTTGCTATTTCCAAACCATTATTTTCAAAATTAACGCAAGTTACATTGTAACACTGATATCTGTCAGGAATCCCTAAATAATCCCTTCACATGTATATATTGTTTAAAAGAAGACAACCTAAGGTATTAAACTTGCGGTATTTTGACTCTTTTCATGGAACCATTTTACCACCAATCTATGCCAAATTAAAAAAGTTTTTCCAACTTGGAATTTTCACTGCTGGTCATCATGCACCCATGTCCTATTTTTGATGCCGCACAATGTAATTTACCCCCATCAAACCATATATATTTGAAATGTAGACACCCTAGGGTATTTCAAATGGTGGTTTTAACACTTTCCATGCACTAATTCTACCACCAGTCTTTGTCAAACTTTTAAGTAGTCATTTTTTTGTGTTATTTTTCTCTCACATTGTACTTTAGGCATGGATTTTCAGTTCCTGTTATGTGTTACTGACAGAGAACACCCCTGAGTACAACAGTATCCCCAATGTACAGGTTTTATGGGGTCAAATGTAGGGCTTTTCCCTTTTCCATGTTTGCACATTGACATTTTTCAGACTGGTTTGCTGGGCCTATGTTGCAGTTAAGACCGTATGGCAGCCCAGGAATGAAAATTAACCCCATCATGGCCTACCATTTGTAAAAGTAGACAACCCACGGTATTCAAAATGGGGTATGTCCAATCTTTTTTAGTAGCCACTTAGTCACAACCCTGGCCAAAATGAGCATTTATATAATTTTTTTTTGCATTTTTCACACATAAACTACCATTTAACTGATGATATTATCAGTATAATAACTTTTACTGCTCTAAAACACTCACATTTCTGTAGAGTAATGTCTCATGAGTACAACAGTACCCCTCAAGTACAGGTTGTATGGTGATTTGGGAAGTTACAGGGTCAAACATAAGATTTGCCATTTCTGTTTTTGTAAATTGCTGTTTGCCAGATTGGGTATGTTGCCTTTGAGACGGTATGGCAGAAATGAAAATTAACCCCACCATGGCATACCATTTGAAAAAGAAGACAACTCAGGGTATTCAAAATGGGGTATGTCCAGTCTTTTGTAGTAGCCACTTAGCCACAAACGCTTGCCAAAGTTAGCATTCATATTTGTTTTTTGCATTTTTTATACTCAAAAACTGCACTTTTACTGGTGATTTTATCATTTTACTATTTTAAACACTAATTTTTGTGTTAAGTCTCCCAAGTATAACAATACCCCCCATGTACAGGTTTTATGGTGTTTTGGAAAGTTACAGGGTCAATATAGGGCTTGCCCAATTCAGTTTTTCAAATTGGTTTGCTGGGTCTATGTTGCCTTTTGAGACCACATGGTCAGGGCCGGACTGGCCCTCCGGGATATCGGGAAATTTCCCAGTGGGCCGGCATACTAGCGGCCGCCTAGTGCGCACCTGCCCGCAGGCCGCATGGCGCAATTACAGGGTGACCGGCAGGAGGGGATGCGTTCCCCTCCTACCGGTCACAGAATGTAGCGTGGCCGAGCAAGCGAACCACCGTAGAGGAGTTTCTGTTCCCCTACCCGGTCTGACAGGAAGTGCTCACAGAGAGCACATGACTAATGGGAGAAAGGGAGAGCTGGGGGTGGGGAACTAATGGATGAAAGGAAGAGCTGGGGTGGGAAACTAATGGGACACAGGGAGAGCTGGGGGGACTAATGTGACACAGGCAGAGCTGGGGGAACCAATGGGGAAAAGGAGAGCTGGGTGGGGAACTAATGGGGAAAAGGAAGAGCTGGGGTGGGAAACTAATGGGACACAGGGAGAGCTGGGGGGGAACTAATGGGACACAGGGAGAGCTGGGGGGACTAATGGGAGAAAGGGAGAGCTGGGGGGGAACAAATGGGAGAAAGGGAGAACTGGGGTGGGAACTAATGGGACACATGGAGGGCTGGGGTGGGGGAAACTAATGGGACACAGGGAGAGTTGGGGGGAACTATTGGGAGAAAGGGAGAGCTGGGGGTGAACTAATGGTACTCAGGGAGAGTTGGGGGTGGGGAACTTATTGAAAACACAGGGGGAGCTGGGGGGGAACTAATCGGACGCAGGGAGGGCTGGGAGGCGGATATAAGAACACATGGAGGGCTGGGAAGGGGGTGTAAGGACACATATAGGGGTGGGGGGACTAATGGGACACATGGAGGGCTCGGAGGAGGGAAAAGGGACACATGGAGGGCTGGGAGGAGGGTATAGGGACACATGGAGGGCTGGGAGGAGGGTATAGGGGACACATGGAGGGCTGGGAGGGGGCAAATGGTACACATGGGGGCAGGGGAGGGGGGGCGACAAATTGAGGACTGAGAGGGGGCTATAGGGACATATGGAGGGCTGGGAGGAGGGTATAGGGACACATGGAGGGCTGGGAGGAGGGTATAGGGGACACATGGAGGGCTGGGAGGGGGCAAATGGTACACATGGGGGCAGGGAGGGGGCCTATTGCGACAAATTGAGGACTGAGAGGGGGCTATAGGGACACATGGAGGGCTGGGAGGGAGGGCTAATAGGTCAAATGGAGGGCTGGGGGAATAATGGGACACACAGGGGGGCTAATGGGACATATAGGGGTGCTACTGAGGCACATTGGAGGACTAATGAGACACAGAGCTGGGAGGGGGATAGGGACTCGTGGAGGGCTCGGAGAGGGCAAATTAACACATGAAGGGCTGGGAGGGTGCTATAGGAACACTGGGAGGGCTAGTGGGACACATGGAGGGCTGGGAGGGCAAGTGGGACACCTGGGGGGAGGCTATATGGACGGAGGGAGGGCTAATAGGACACATAGAGGGCTAGGGGCTAATGGGACACACATTGGGGCTACTGAGACGCATGGTAGACTGGAGAGGGTGGAATGAGAAACATAGAGGGCTGTGGGGTAATGAGACACACGGAGGGGCTGGGGAGTAAAAAGACACACCGAGGTGTGTGGGAGAAAGAGACGGGGGGGTTGCGAAAGGGGAAAAGCAGTCACACACAGTGGAGCTGAGGAAGACAAACAAGAGTCACACAGAGGGGCTGGGAAAAGGGAGAATGAGACACTGTAACTCAGAGTCGACCGGTGAGAGAGAGACGTCATATTAAAGGGACACTACAGTCACCAAACTACTACAGTTTAATGTAGTGGTTCTGGTGCCTATAGCCTGTCCCTGTAGGCTGAGCACTGTAAATGCTACCTTTTCAGAGAAAAGGTGGTGTCTACCTTGCTGCCTAGGCACAACTCTAGTGACAGTCACTCAGACGGCCACTAGAGCTGCTTCCTCGTCCAGTGCTGCACACTCGGCACGGAGATGCTGATTGGTGCGGTGAAGTGCAGCATTTTGCCACACATGCTCAATAGCCCCCCAATGATTTCCTAAGGGAATTGAATTGGCATTGACTGAAATGTATCCAGTTGTAAGCCAAAGTGAAGAGTATACTCTTATTACTTAAAAAAAACAACAACATTTTTTGTTACTTGTTTACATTTACCATTTACCCTGCATATGGTAGCCCAGGAATATGAATTAACCTCATCATGGCATACCATTTTTAAATGTAAACAACCCAGGGTATTAAAAATGGGGTATTGCCAGTCTTTTGTAGTAGCCACTTAGTCACAAACAGTGACCAAAGTTAGCGTTTTTATTAGTTTTTTTAACAAAAACTGAATTTTTACTGGTGATATCATCGTCGTGATAAGTTTTACTTTTTAAAATACTCATATTTGTGTTCAGTGAAGTCTCCCGAGTGTAACAATACAGGTTTTATGGTGTTTTGAAAAGTTACGGGGTTAAATATAGGACTTGCCAATTAAATTCTCTGGGCTGTCTGTCTGGGTTGTCAGGCAGGTCCCTCAAATTATAATTAATAAAATCAATTAATTATGTAGTTAATAGTTAAATATATATGTATATAATACGTGTGTGTTTGTGTGTGTATAGTGTATGTATGTATGTATGTATGTGTATATATATATATATATATATATATATATATATATATATATATATATATATACACACACACATATATATGGATTAAGGTTTCAGTATAAGCGTAGGATAGTATAAAAGAGCAAGTCGGTTGTGATGTGCCGGGACCGACGATACGGTAGGCCTGTAAATAAAGAGGGCCCACCAAGGAGTAAGAAAAGAAAAGTTAATAAAATAAAAAGAAAGAAATAAAGTGTTGAAAATGAGAGTGGTGGGAGGGTCCTTCAGATGCTGACCTCGAACGCTATGGAGCCAGGTAAGGGGTGTACCTATATAGGTAAGTGTATAATCTTAAACTCCTCCCACAATTACAGGCCAAACGGCCTTAATACCTATGTTAGGGGCAAATAGCTGTATATGGAGTAAGGTTCCAGTATAAGCGTAGGATAGTATAAAAGAGCAAGACGGTTGTGGTGTGCTGGGACCGACGATATGGTAGGTCTATAAATAAAGAGGGCAAAAGTGAATAATCAAAGATTTAATTCAGTCAACAAATACATAAAAATTAACCAGACATTTCCTTAAATGCATTTCTTATTTCCTGTACTGGTTTGGGTATGTGACAAAAAAACAAATAGGGTAGGTAACCCACTACCACTTAGTGCCTACAGAAATTGGCACTACCGGTATAGGTAAACTCACCTGGTACCTAATGGAGGCTCCAAGGGTCTCCAGGGGCTTAACCCCAAAATTGTATAAAGAAAAAAGATGAAACATACAGAGAGAAACAGCTGCAAAAAGCAGTTGTATCCAACTGCATGAATCTGGAGCAAAATAAAGTAGTCTCACAAACAAATATAGATGAATAAATAAAAAAATATATATAAATCTCCTTGTGATGATACAGCTAAAATATAGATAGACTAATAGTATCCCGTATCCCTAGTATGTAGTATACATATGTATAGACCAAAATAGAACATCAAAAAATGAGCTTTAATAAATCTTGCTCTAATGTGTCCTCTAAAATATCAAATAACTCAAACTAACAGGGAAAGGGATAGAGCAGGGGTGTCAAACTCAAATTCATCGGGGGCCGCATGAGCAGTTTGGTCACCCTCAAAGGGCCGGTTGTATCTTTAGGACTATGTGTCCACTCTTTATTATCATAAATTATTGTCACTGCATTCAATTATTACATGGGCAGAACGGGTGTATGGGGGGCAGTACGTGTGTATGGGGGGCAGTACGTGTGTGGGGGCAGTGTGTGTGTATGGGGGGCAGTGGTGTGTATGGGGACAGTGTGTGTATGGGGGCAGTATATGGGTATGTATGGGGGCAGTATGGGTGTATGGGGGCAGTGTGTGTGTATGGGGGCAGTGAGTGTGTATGGGGGGCAGTACGTGTGTATGGGGGACAGTGTGTGTGTGTAGAGTGTGTGTGTGTGTGATATAAGGGTAGGGGGGCTTTTATATATTATATATATATATATATATATAATTTTAATTAAAATATATATTTATGTCCCCCCTCCCTTCTTACCTTTACTGGGGGGAGGGGGTACATTTCCCTGGTGGTCCGGTGGGGGATTCATTGGTGGTCCCAGTGGGGAGAGTGAACTCTAGCCCACGCTCCAGGGCTAGAGTTCACTCGCGCGAGATTTGGAGCGTTGCCGTGGACAGTTCGCGACATCTCTATTGATGAGTAGAGATGTCGCGAACTGCTCGCCGAACTGTTCGCGAACTGTCCGCCGGCGAACACGCTATTGTTCGCCGGCGAGCAGTTCGCGACATCTCTATTGATGAGGTGTTAGAAATAAGACTATATAATCAACCTTTACAATGTGTGTGTTTGTATGACATCTTTTAGATCTTTTTGATCTTTTATACACACAGTGATATGATATATACTATTGTCTTTCATATCATAACATCTGTATTTAGACATACTAAGGTTTATGATACATATTTATGTAGATTTATATATATAGCTTTATGGATCCACCAGATGGCTCTATATTTGTTAAGAATTCATGTTGGTTACATATATATATATATATATATATATATATATATATATATATGTTTACATATATTTCCAATAGATTTATAATACACTCATCCTCCTTGCAGTCTTTCTAGCTCCTTTTTAACATCTAGTATGCTATAACATAGTTTTACCACTTACGGAGGAAAGTGGGAGGAGTTTATGCTAATAGAGTTTATGCTAATATCCGTCCCACTCCTTCCGATGGAGCTAATTAGCTTGTATTAACGCGGGAAATAGTTGGCCCCGCCCCTTATTACATGGAGGACTCCCATTGGATAAGAGACCCTTTGAATGGGGTATATTAAAGCCCATATCGAGCAGTTTCAGACTTGCCTCTGACGAAGGTGCTAGTAAGAGCACTGAAACGCGCGTCAGGCGTTTTCACTGTCCGTTTTTTCGGACATCACTGGTTTGCCCACATATTTCACTATATGGCACTGTAAGGCTTCGTTGACACCTATTGTATCAATAGATAGACTTATTAGTATGTAGATATTGTTTGCTTTACTACTATTTGAGCTTGATAAATATATGTAAGCTAGGGCATTGGATACTATGTTGCTATTTTGACGGTTACACAGTCTGCTACACAGTCTGTTAAGCAACTTTCTGCTATTTTCCCTCTACATATTCACTTTCATTTTTCTTGCTCTGTCTAATAGATATGCCGTGGGCACTCTAAGCTCCACGATATCTATATCCTCCTACTATCTGTACATATTTATATTCTGGATATCATTACATCAGTCCATACTATATACCTGATTTGGGATCTCCCTTCTTAGGTATTTTATATTATTGTTTAGAGGATTTTTCTAGTGGTTACTTTTTGGTTATTGTATCCCTCTATCCCTTTCCCTGTTAGTTTGAGTTATTTGATATTTTAGAGGACACATTAGAGCAAGATTTATTAAAGCTCATTTTTTGATGTTCTATTTTGGTCTATACATATGTATACTACATACTAGGGATACGGGATACTATTAGTCTATCTATATTTTAGCTGTATCATCACAAGGAGATTTATATATATTTTTTATTTATTCATCTATATTTGTTTGTGAGACTACTTTATTTTGCTCCAGATTCATGCAGTTGGATACACCTGCTTTTTGCAGCTGTTTCTCTCTGTATGTTTCATCTTTTTTCTGGTTTGGGTATGTAACTTGTGTAAGCGGAAGATTTCCATCGCCCCAGTAATTTTATAATATGTACTGGTATATTGGCGCTGGAGGCTGTGGAGGCCGCGCCTACACGGAAAGAGTGACCTAAGTAGGTAGAAGGGTTGAGACCTAGCATGGTTAACAGGGATCTGATATATCTCATGAAAGTCGCGGTAGTAAGTACAGAGCCTTGTAGTGCAAATAAATGTTGTGATGATAGTAAGGTAAGATTTTGATGGTAGGAACCTAGGACCGCAACTGGACACCATTTATTGTGGGTAGGATAATAAGTGATTTCTACTGGTGGTGTGTGTTGACTTGTTTGGACTGTGGTAGAGCCAGTATGTAATGGTCCATGTGTTTGCGTAGGTGGGATCGTTGAAGACATCTATCTGTCTGAGTGGTGGTGATGGCAGTGAACTCTCTTGGCCTGAGGAAATCGTAGAAGGCTATGTACATGGCTGCTTTAATGGCCGAATTGGTGGTAGAATTAAATGGTTTTAAATCTAATAGGTCGGATAGGGATTGGAAAAGTTTGTTATCTATAGGTAATCTCTGAGAGGTACATGGGGTAACCGATTTCTGAATGCCTCTGAGTATGTTCTTTATCTGATATGATGACATAAAGCTATGGTTGTTAGGCCATAGGGATAGCATGTGGTGTTGAATGCCTGACAGATATAATTTAATGGTGTTGTAAGATAATTGTACTTTAGGATGGCAAAAAGAAGCGAAAACCCAGGATAGATGTCATGACAAAAGGTTGGGATATGTTGTTTTCCAATCGAAATATTTTAAACAATGTGAAGGCTCTGTTGTATGTCCTGCGAGTATTGGATGAAAGTGCTAATTTGGACAGATCCCTGCTGTGTTGCATAATTATGTCTAATCCATGATTAGTTGCTGGAACGAAGGAGTGGCTGTGGCTGCCTGACCGGCTGAAGGAAATGCTTGATGAAATGCCTGAAAATTGAATCGAGACAAACTGTCAACAGCTATGTTACAAATGCTTGGTACATGAAAGTAAACCAAGAAGAAATTGTGACATGCGGCCAACCAAGTGAGTTTCCTGAGAAGTCTCATGATCATTAGAAATGATGAGAGGCCTTTGATGATATGACATGTGGCCTGGTTGTCTGAGTAGCAAAGGACTGATGACCCTGACCATGAATGACCCCATGCCACAGCACCTGCTACAATAGGGTAGATCTCAAAAAGAGCTGAGGTAGTGTAAAAACCTTTCAAAGCTTGGACTTCTTCAGACCCAACTACCCCAAAGCCATTCGTCCCCAAAGATTGCTTCGAAACCCATGGTAGACGCCATATGGTTGGTAACATGTCAACAAGCATTTACCATTCCAAGTGGTTAAGAATTTCTTCCACATGTGCAGGTCTGCTGTGGCTTGAAAATCTAGGGACAGTCTATGGTCGTCATGTCGGAAGTGTGGAAAAAAACAAAGAAGTCTGGGTATGAAAACCCGACCTTGTGGTATGATGCGCATGGCAAAGTTTAAGGAACCTAGAAAAGATTGTAGTTCCTTGCGGTTGATAGTACCCAGCATGATGTAGTGATTGATGCTGTTGAGAATGTTTGCTATTTTCTCTTGTGGTAAGCTTGCTTGCATCGTGTCACGGGTGTCGGTACGGAAACCGGGACCCCTGAGTGCCTGATGAGAAGTGGGAGTCTTCAGCGTGGAAGTGTATTACAGGGCCCGGTGCAGGGTAACCACATGTCCTCTGGCATTGAGCAGCCACATACCAGAACCCTGATGCAGTTACAGCGGATCCCAGGAACTAGGAGCTTGATATGCAGACCTCCCAGGAACTGGATAGGGGGGCTCTGCAGCAGACATGTATCCAATACAGAAACAAGGCAAGGCTAGGATAGTCACCAAACATGAAAACAAGACAGAACTAATAGAACCCAGAACCAGAGCAGGGCAGAAAGCAGAACCCAGAACATGTACACAAGACATGAGGAAAACAAGAACAGGGCAGGACAGGACTGTACATGAACTAGGATTACAAAATAAAACAAGACAAGATATAATAGGCAAAACAAGAGGAGACATAACTAAGCACTATATATGAAAAGTATGGGGATTTAGTTACATTATATGATCATACATTGCATAAGCCTGCCACAACGCCAATGTACCCCATATTCGGCAGGTCCTACACTGCCTAATGTTCGCTAAAAGAACAATACTAAACCACAATAGCACTTACCTGCAAGAAAGGGCAGAGACTTGAAACTGCTGCAGGTCCAGACTGAAACAAAAGGAAACTGGAAAGCAAACCGGTGTGGCAACATATAACAAACATATAAATGAATCCAGGAGACTGGGAATTCCAGGGACGGAATAATGGAATGAACCCAGAAAACCCAGCATAAGGAAAACCAAACATGGAATAGAAAACCAAAAAACCAAGAAAAACTAAACAAGAATTGTAAAAAGAGTACTGGATACCAGAAACCAAAGCCAGACATCTCCGCCGAACATGGCATGATGTGACACATGGATGCTGAGTCAAGTTGTATGCCAAGGAATGTAATGATAGTGTCTGGGCCTTCAGTTTTCATAGGGGATACTGGGACGCCCAAGTGGTCGAACAGACTAATCGCTTCCTTTAGACTTCTGGGGGGAAAGATGTTTTCTTCGACCAACAAAAAGTCATCTAGTTAATGTATGACTGTGGGGCATCTGGATATGTTTAGTAACAGCCAGCAAAGTGTTTCGGCAAAAGTGTCAAAGATTTTGGGGATACTCTTTGACACAAAGGTTAAGCGGGAGAAGAAATAGTAGTTGTCTGCCCATTTGATGCCATGTAAATGCCAGATTGTAGGGTGGATTGGTAGCAGTTTGAAGGCATTGGTGATGTCTGTCTTGCTTAACCAGGCTCCGGCCCCTGCTTGTGTGATAGCTGTAATGGCATGATCTATGGTGGCATATTGTAGGGAAAACTCCTTGGAGGGAATGAGGGAGTTGAGACTTGGGGTAGCAGAGGTGTGAGGTGCAGATAAATCTATGATAAGTCTTTTAGGGAAGATTTCCCTGTGACAATCCCAATTGGGTTTGTGCGCCATGCTGTAAATGATAGGGTTTTGAAAGGCTCAAACAGAAACCCCTCTGCCAGTTCTTGGGCTATGAGTGAGTCTACAGCCGTTGGGTTGACTGTAAGTTAGGGCATTCTAGATACCCTGAGGGCATATGTATGATGCCTGTATGGAACCCCTCTGAAAATCCAGATATAAGAATATCAACTAAATGTCTGGAAGGGTGATGAGTCAGTAGTGCTGAAAAAGCATGAATGGTGACAGAAGTTAAGTACGGTTTTGAGTACATTGTATTGGGGCACATGGTTTTTGCATGTGCCCTGAAACATTTAGAACATATATGCAACAATCTGCAAGCACTGAAGCTACACGTTTCCATGTTAAAATTGTTGCAAATCTGGAATTTGCCAAAAAAATATAATAGGATGACCCAGTTTGTCTCTGGTATCCAGCCTGCTCTAGTTGATTCTGTTACCAAATTGGGAGAGAGCGCCAGACACTTTGGTAGAAAATTACCTATGATAGTCATAAAATGCTGAACCACCATATTTGTTCCCTAGGTCTACCAGCTTGTGCATATATAGATCGAATTCTTCCCTCCTGTTAGGGTACACTGCACAAATCACATCTCTAGATATGCCAAAACAAACTCAGGGATGGTCTGTTTCCGGTTTAACCTGGAATCCCTGGATCTGACCACCACAAATGCATCATCATACATATACGTTTTGTTTTCTACAATATCCTGGGAGGCAATTAGTAGAGATGCTAAGTTGACATCTTTACCTTCCAGGAAATCTCTTTCAATGTGCGCTGGGATCATATGTGCAGGGTTAACGTCCTGCACAGAGTTGATTGTACCAGCTAACCAAGTTTCGGTGAGGGCTGTGGTGACCGGCTCGAGATTTGCCAGTCTGTCATTAACTTTTCTCATGGAGTTCATGAGTGAGGCTAGCATAGCCTGGATGTCACCCGAATTGGTGTTGCTGGGGCCTTCTCCTGCCTCTGTGTTGTCAGTTGATGTGCAGAGAAGTTTGACTAGTTCCGCTTTCCTCACTGTTGCTGGTTAGGGGATTTGTAGCCTCCTTAGCTCGGTGGTAATGCGTGGGATCGTCCAGGATCTGATTGATGCTGGACTAGCAACATCTCCTCTACGTGAAGGTGTTTCGAATCTAGCCGGTGTGCTAGGAAGAGATAATTCTTTGCCACCTTCTTAAATAACAATGAAGATAGCAATTATTATTTGCACCCCAGGGGTCTTGTACTGGCTTGCTAACTAAGCCGTAAGGCGAAACAATTAAAGCTTGGTGTTTTTGGTGACTGGTGAGGCCCTGCTAGTTGCCGAGTGGCTTGAGAGGCTCTATCTATGCGTTAGCGCGAGGGGATTTTTTGTGGCCACCAAACGTAGTGGCGGGATGTTGGCTTCTCAGTGACTGTAAGCAGAAAAATGGAAAAGGAAGTGACAGGTGAGGCCCTCTCTATGTTATTATGCGAGGCTGCTAGCTCACGAGTGGCCCGATGGGTGTATGCCTCCGAGTGTGAGGGAGGGTGTTGGCCTCGCGGGACCACTAACCGAAAGCGTAATGCAGAGAAAAAGGCAATACCTATTGGACCCTAAATCCCTAATTGCCAGTACTCTATTAACTATTCCAGGGTACCTGTAACCTGAATGGATAAAACAACGTATGACATAATGGATATGGCATATACCAAGCTTATCCTAATATGTGCAGTATGTGTGCGAAAAAGCAAAGTACCGTAACCTATAAAACTATTTTAACATCGTATGCCATAATGGTTATAAGTGTGCACTAGTCTTAACATTTTATGTGCAGCATGTACAAGTGGTAGAATAAATAAGTGCTCTTATAAAACCCTTGTATGCTGTATGTCCCCCTGCTGGGAAGACTGTATTATTGTAATCAACGCGCTTCTATATCTGTGTTTATGTAATTTTAATTAAGTACGGATATGTATTTATGAGAAATGTGACTGGCTATGTTAAAACAATCTATGTGTAATTTATACCAGCTGGTAGAAATTTTTATGTGATATGTGAAAACAGCTGTTGCTATTGACCAGTTGGGGTCAGTAATGATGAGTATTTGGTAAAAATCCCCTGAATCAAAATGCAAGGTTAACCTGGGATATTAAGAGTGACCTGTAGGGGTCAGTGTGGTTATGGTGAAACTGTTGTTCGTGAGCTATGCCCCAGCGTAATAGTTTGTATGATGACAGGGAAGCAAAACAGTGCCCGTTCAACAGTTTACCATATACGAACATAATAGCCTGGTATAACAGTAAATGTAACCAACCAGTGATCTTGTTCGTGGATTTTAAAAACGTAAGCTTAGTAAAATAGCTAATGCATGAAACTGGTTTCTGTTCAGGAGAAATCTTCATGAAACGTGAGCCTGGTATGACAGGAGAAAACGAAACAAGCAGTGTGAGATTCAAATGCACGAACGGAATTGCCTAGTATGATAGGCAATTAAACAAACCATGTTCCCGTTCGGGAGTATGCTAATGCCCGAAAGGAGCAAGTGATACGTATGAACAGTGATTTAAACTAAAGATATGCACGAACATGCAACAGTATTAGAACTGAAATAGACAAAAGCAGCCGTAAATGAGGACCTGACTCGTGAATGATGCCGTGGGACTGATGCCTGGCGGACGGATAGGTCGAGTTATGGTTTTGTGAGTCACTAGACACTATCCGCGACGATGGACTGAAGAAAGAAGCTGGTCGGACTGAAAAGCCTGTGGCTGGATTCCTGGACACAGCTCAGCTTAGAAGACCTCGTGGAGCAACAAGGTATTCCAAAATGGCGTCTGGAGGAACCGTAAGTGGATATCATTCAGATGCTGATCTCGAACAGTATGGAGCCCGGTAAGGGGTTTACCTTATATAGGTAAGTGTATAATCTTAAGCCCCTCCCACAATTACAGGCCAAACGGCCTTAATACATACATATATATATATATATATTGTGACAAAATGCCTTTTGTCACAGGATTTTTATATGACCAACTGCCCTTTGCCCCTGGCTGTTGGAGAAGCCTGATTGCCAGCCTCCTCCCTCATGACTATGGCTCTGGGGTGTATTGCCGTTTAAAAAAGACTATTTTGGGCTTATTGGCTTCTCAAAGACTGTTTCTGCCCATTTGAATCCATGGGAAGATGTTTCTCTTCCCCTCCCCCATTTCCTGTTTATTGTTCCAGCAGGGCGTTGTCCCAGGCACACTGCCAGACCAGTTGGAACTTGCTGTTTTGCCCCTCCTCGGTCTCTCATCAGCTCTTGCTGTGTTTTAACCCCCTGGCAATTTGACTGTGGTTGTGGTTTCTAAACGCTGTTCGGATATAGTGAGCGCTCAGATCCAAGCTATCTGGGGATAGGTTGAATGTGGGGGTTCTGTTAAGTATAATAGGAATTATGTATTTTTATGTGTTTTTACTGTTGTTGTTAATAGAGCCATTTTGTGTATGCTGGAGGTAATTGGCTTGCCACACCCAAGCCATGCTTGCAGATGGTCACAAAGGGACTAACTTTTGACTCACTGGACCAATTTGTATGACTGTGATGTATGTTTGTATTTGGAGTATGCTGATTCTAAAAAAAAGTTTTATGTGAATGTGATGTATGCATATTGTGTAAAACTGTGTATTTTCCTGCCTTTGATAATTAAGTTAGACCATTGTGTTCAGTAATTATATCACAGGCAGAGGGGAGGATTTTGTGTGGGAGTGTCTGAGTGTATTGTACGTATTGATTGGTTGTTCTGCAAAACCCTGTGGGCAGTACTATGTTTGTGGAATGTGAATAAAAGAGGCTGTATGTGCCAGTACAGTCAGTTCTACTTCACCCTCAATCTGAGTCCTGTCTCTTATTGGGGGAATCTGCTACAAGGGATTGCTATGCTCTGCATATTCCCTTGCTATAATCACTGAGCTCTTGTAAGAGCTTGTTCCTGTCTTGCTCCCTGAAGGAGTCTACGGTGGTTATGGTGTTGGCTGGAGTGCTTGGAGCCCTCAGGAAGCGCTAGGAGCATCCTTCAACGGGGTGCCAGGTGATCCGTTACATATATATATATATATATATATATACACACTTTTATTTCCTATATATGTATGAAATATTATAAAATAATTAAAGCATTTTATATTATACATATATATGATTACATTATAAGTGTATTTTGAGATATGTCTATATATCTTAAAGTACACTTAAAATGCAATCCTATGCATTATATATGTATAATATATTATAAAATGCTTTAATTATTTTATAATATATTATACATATATAATATATGTACAATATATTTTATATTTTATTTTATTATTATTTTTACTATTTTAGGAGTCAGGGGGACTGCCTGACAGCTCAAACAGTCCCTCTGCTGGCAGCTCCATAGACTCCTATTGCGGCCATGTGATCAGGGTGATCACGTGGCCCTGGAGGGCCGCAGTGCCGGAGCTGCTGCAGGTGGACGGCTGGGGTCTCGGGCATTCCCCCCCCGACCAGGATTGCCACGGATCGCTGGTTCAGGTAAGTACATGGGTCATTTTTGCTGCCGACGTACCATGTACGTCCGAGGTCATTAACGACCTTTTTTTGTCAGACTACCTGGTACGTCGTCGGTCGGGAAGGGGCTAAACTAGTTATCGGCTGTAAAAAATCCTAAGAAGCAGAGATTATACACATGCAAATAAAAAAGTATATTTGTTAAAGGGTAACTCCAACTAGCATAGTTACCTAGTTACATAGGCTGAAAAGAGACATGTGTTCATCAAGTTCAGCCTTCCTCACATTTGTTTTTTGCTGTTGATCCAAAAGAAGGCCCCCCAGTTTGAAGCACTTCCAATTTTGCAACAAACTAGGAAAAAAAATTCCCTCTTGACCCTAGGATGACAGTCACATTTATCCTTGGATCAAGAAGCTATTCCCCTACAGTTGAAACATTATATAATTGAATATTATGTTTTTGCAAGTATGCATCCAGTTGCTGTTTAAACATCTGTTCGGACTCTGATAAAACAACTTCTTCAGGCAGAGAATTCCACATCCTTATTAATCTTACGGTAAAAAACTTTTCCTTTGCCATAGACTAAATCTTCTTTCTTCTAGTCTAAACGCATGACCTTGTGTCCTATGTATAGTCCTGTTTGTGAATAGATTGTCACACAATGGTTTGTATTGGCCCCAGATATATTTGTATAATGTTATCATATCCCCTCCGAGGCAACGTTTTTCTAAACTAAAGAGGTTTAAATGTGTTAACCTTTCTTCATAGCTAAAATGTTCCATTCCTTTTATTAATTTTGTAGCCCGCCTCTGCACTTTTTCTAGTGCCATAATATCCTTCTTTAGAACTGGTGCCTAAAATTGCACAGCATATTCAATGTGGTCTTACCAGTAATTTATAAAGAGGCAAAATGATTCTCATCCCGAGAATGAATGCCCTTTTTCATGCATGACAATACCTTACTGGCCTTAGCCATTGCTGATTGACATTGCACATTGTTGCATAGTTTATTGTCTATAACAATTCCCAAGTCCTTTTCGTGTGTTGTTATCCCTAATTTGCTTCCATTAAGGGTATAAGTTGCTTGTGCATTCATTACCCTGAAGTGCATAACTTTTCAATTTTCTACATTAAATTTCATCTGCCATTTGAGTGTCCAGTCCCCCAATCTATCCAAATCTCTCTTCAGCAAAGTAATATCTTGCTCACATTGTATTACTTTACAGAGTTTTGTGTCATCTTCAAACACTGAAACATGACTTTCAATGTTTTTTCAAGATCATTTAGAAACATGTTAAATAGAAAAATAGAATCCCAAGGGACACCACTTGCCACCTCTGTCCAGCTTGAAAATTTACCATAAACGACAACTCTCTGTACTGCCAATGTTCTACCCAAGAACAAGAATTTGTGATTTAATGTGGTCGCGGTACCTGCATGGGCAGTGGTTCGCTATGTAACACATGCAGACTTTAAATCCTTTACCGCTGGAGGTGTTACTTCACCTCTTGCAACGTCATTGAGGTGTCACCTTCCAGCCCAGAAGTAGAATTTTGGTATGGCTATTGTTAATTTTGTGCAAATTTAATTGCACAGAATTTCAGTAATTGAATAGCAACAACCTTGGCTCCCAGTCTCTGCAGATGCTGTAAATACATCACCAGGCCACTAGGGAGCCTTGTGTAGATGCATGTAAGGGGGCACATTAATCCTTTTAATGCTGGAAATAAAATACCAGTACTTACAAAGCATTAAAGGGAGCCTCGTGGCAGCATAACAACATCATCGTAATTATGTTTTTATGGTGCTAAGAGGTCCCTCGCACGGCTTACCTTTAGGGAGTTAAACTGTTGACAAACAGTTCAATGCCAAATTCCCCCCCTCTGCCCCTGTCCTTCTCTGAGATTCTTCAAACAAAAAGCCTGGAACTGCCGCAGATGGGGTGCCGCTGATTGGCTGAGAGCATAAACTGCGCTCTAAGCCAATCAGTAGCTCCCTATAACTATATCATTCACATATGAATAAGAGCAAGCTACTGACATTATTTAATTAATTTACACAGTACTAACGTGCTCCACAGCACTTTACAATTATAGAAAGGGGATATTAGAGGTAAAGTGGGCCCAAACCAATTTACAATCTATGATTTGAAGCAGGCAGATATACAGTTGCAAGAAAAAGTATGTGAACCCTTTGGAATGATATGGATTTCTGCACAAATTGGTCTTAAAATGTGACCTGATCATCATCTAAGTCACAACAATAGACAATCACAGTCTGCTTAAACTAATAACACACAAAGAATGAAATGTTGCCATGTTTTTATTGAACACACCGTGTAAACATTCCAAAGGGTTCACATACTTTTTCTTGCAACTGTATAGGTGCCCTTACACTTACTGATAACCAGCCGTTATACTTACATCCCACCCTACCTTTCTCTGTTATCCTTTAAGTGCGTGCATTGTTTACTCATTGGCATTTTATGAAGAAAAATGATCAAACAAATTACTAGAGTCTTATCATTCTTTCTCCAGCAAACATACTGATATAATCTCATAATGACTATCCTAAAGCATTTTTAATAAAATAAAGCTTTTATGCCGCTTGTTACATTATTTCAAGTTAGTAAAGCGCATCTCCCAATACTCAAGTCAGATGTCCAAATGCGTTCTGCTAGCGGTATGCAAAATCTTAATATGATATCTGTGTGAAATGAGCTGGCTAAATCCTGAGGGCAGTAGTAGTACTGGGTACTTGAGCAGTTGGAAGCTGGCTATGTTCATCCATTAGTCCTTTAGCTGAACCAGTTTTTTTATGTATTTCCATACCCCTTAATGATAAGCTATAACAATTTGATGATAGGCTGTATTGCCCATGCAATACACCTAATATTATTTTCACGAACATAAAGGATTATATTTATTTAGCAAAATCTCTAAAAAGAACCCTGGCTAAATTATGCCACTGAAATACTTTGCTCCATTATTTCGTTTTCACCCTGAAGCACCGTCAGAATATTGTCAGCTGTGATCCTTTTAAGCACTAGCAGCATGAGAAGGAAAGCAAATTTGTTTTTCAAATATGTGCTTTTCCAGTAAAGTGATTGTTTAGATTTTTTTAAAGGCATGGATGTAAGCAGTCCGCATTCTAATATATCCAGCTCACGTGCTGGTACACTGGCCTGATGGACTAGAATTCTGTCCACTTTTTAGAAGGTCATATATATAAGGTGCAATACGCTATTAGCTGAGTATCTGGATGAAGATCAATTATTACGTTCTTTTATATCCTTTCAATAGTTTGGCTATGTCTTTGATGACTAGAAGTGACATATGTGATGGTTGAGTTTTTAATAAATGTTCTCTTTTTATTAAAATGAAAAACAAAATAAATACCTGGACACATACCATAATTATATGTACCAATTCTCTAGCTTGTGATATTTGTGTCTCGTGTACAGCTGAGCTGCGCGCTCGGGACGAAAATCCCCCTTCAATGGCCCTAGAGTGAGGAGTGAGATTACTACACTTTTATATCCAATAATGGCGGCAGCCACTATGCATTATGGCGTGGCCCGCCCATCGACTACACCAGATCAGATGGGGATTACTCTCAACCGAATAAAGTGACACTTTTGAATCGTTCTCCCATCGTTCCACTGGATATTTACTTACAAGATTCCAGATTGCATTCTACAGTCCATAGCTACAACTTTTATCACCTGTGGTGAGATCCAACCAATTTTACATTACAAACAGTGCATTTTTTGCAGTCTTTTGAACTTTCCTAGTTTCTAATAGCATTTTTTGTTTTTCTTATTTTTATTCATTTTTTCATTTTTTAAGATTTATCTGTTTATACAGATTACCAATTAGTGGTGGATCCACCAGAGCATACATGAACTTCCAGCTTGATTGATATTATACTCATGGACTATATATAGTTGTAAATAATTAAGGTGTACATATTATGACATTTTGTTGTATGCACTGTATATGAATTTAGAGA